>JAKZAN010000001.1:3466002-3795980 GCA_023053545.1 Lepidurus packardi | reverse complement strand
TTTCACAAAATACACACACATTTAAGTAAAGACACTTTTTCAAAAATAGACATTAAAGTTAATGACACTTTTTCGGAGATAGACATTTAAGTTAAATACACTTTTTGTAAGTTTAACCTTCGAAATGTATTTTCTTTCAACAAATACAATTACAAATTCATTCAAAATAATGGTTGGTGGTTTCACTACACTGTAAGATTTTTTGGAGAGTGTGCCATCATGCTCATCAGACTATCAACTGTTGCACACACACTGATAACACCAACTCACCAACTCTTGCGTTTGCACAGCCCCTCTGGCTAGGGTGCTTGTCAGCTCACACTCCCCTCAAGCTCCTGTGTTGGCCAATCCTCACTCTTCCATCGGTATGATTCCTCAGATGAGCGCGCTTGACAACCCCCTCTTTGACATCTGTGCAACCCTTAGACTGAACAGTTTCAAAATCCCCAATTCTCGCAACCACACACCCACACACACATTCCAACCAGGGTGTTTGACAAACTCAAGGCTATCACCAGCACGTCTCCCATTTATGAAACCAGTGGAACCAACACAGATCAACACGATGGTTCAATAAACTCTGCTAGAGCATAAGAATGACTGAAGACTTGGCTGTAGTCTATTTCAGATTAGTCGACAACAGCCCTGTGGAGTTAACCACATGTTTTATTAATTCCAAATTATCTCGAAACAATTTTTACTACCAACATTTCACATGGGGAAATGACCATGATCAAGACTGGTCCTTTGACACGATGGGTGTTTTCTTCAATCATCTAGCCCGCTCAATCCGAAAATATCGAGTTTTAACATGGGGCGATCCCTCGTTTGAAATTCTCTCACAAGGACTTCAACAACCCATTGAGAACTTGGCAGGATACAATTGTCCTACAGTCAACGAAATTTTCTGTCCATTTGAACCACCCTATTGTCCTAAACATCAAACAACCCCAACTCTTTGTACGCTATTCCAAACCTACAAATTCGCTTATTGGTTAACCCGAGATGTAGAACGAATCAATGTAAATACACGTTGTTAAATAATTTCGAGACTTATATTTGAATGTTGCGCCGCACACATATACACACAACTTATAGATGTCGCCTTATGCGTACAACAACAACAAACACGAGGTTAAAAGAAATCCTTTTCACAATTCATGTCGAAACGAACACTAGTTATTAGTGCTTCTGAAGTTTTCATACCAGTTTGAATTTTATATATGTGTCTACACGTGTTTGAACATATTTTGTTTGTAGGAATCGGTCAAGGTAAAGGAAATCAAGTAACAATGAAAACCCCAGCTTTTTTAAATTTGGAGACGAATGCTGGTGGGTTATTATCTAATTTGTTATTTATAAACTAATCATTATTATTTGTGTTGATGTTTTTCTTTCTATTTGTAGAGCATGAAGATCTGGATAAATGGTTAGATGCTATGTTGGTAGAATTTCCAATTCTCCAAGCTTTGGACGTAACACCAAACACTCAAGCTGCCAACATCCCCGATGTCCCCAACATCCCCAATATCAACGTTATTATTATTATTATTATTATTATTTATTGCAACATATAAGGCTAATTATCCAAACAACCTCAGCCCTTTCACCCGCAAACCTGGCCCAGCTAGAAACAGTTCTGTCTGTTTTAAATAAAAATACGACAACCGTGAATATTAATGTTAACATTATAAATTTGTGAAAAAAAAAAAAAAAAAAAAAAACATACACATTCAACTTTAATCTGGTTATTTATTTTCATTTTAAATTTCATCGTTTTCCGATAGTTCCTCCATCGAGGCTAGTTCATCCAGAACCACGTCTTCGCTAGTGCTGAACCTACTCCAGCTGGAGGTGCAAAAAACATGTTTACGCCAGCATCTCCATCCAGAGTAACCAGCACCCGCCATAGTGATGAGACCGCCAATAACTTCAACTATTAATATAAGAATGAGTTTTGATTCTTTGTTTTCAGATTTTTGAACAGCATACAAACTAGTATTGCGATTTCCTCCGCCTCCTCCCCCTCCACTTCTTCAACCTCAACAGGTAATTCGGTAAGGCTGGACTGGCTGTTAAACTCACAAGAGTTTTCTCGTTGTTTATTACGTAGATGTTGACTCGGTTGTCTACGTTTTCTACAGTTTTACCTGAAATGTTAACCGAAGGTTAGTCAAAAGTATGAGTTTAAGTTAGAATGATTTTACCAAAGATGGAATTATTCATCAGTTTGAATGATTCACGATCAGCGTCATTGGTGGCGGCAGCTCGCAAAGCGGTGTTGCATTCGATGTAGGGCTGAAACAGCGTTGTCTGACGAAATCTGATACCACCATGCATTCGGATCACTAACAATCCGTGACTTAAAGCCAGCTGCAACATTCTGTAATGAATCAGATATTTTTCTTTAGCGTTTAAGGTGACACATAGTTTTTCAACACGAGAGGGAAATGTTTTCCCATCCTTCAGATAATGCTCTTGGATTGCGGGGCTTAGCATATCCCATGTTATTTGTTCTTTGCGAGACATAAAGGGAAAATCGTCGTGTTCTTCGTGTAAATGGGCAGGATATTCCATGTCGACTAGTAGGGCATAACCATAGAGCGAATCTGGGGTTAACGAGAGGATTTCGTTCAAACTGGGGCATTCTTTGGTTGATAACCAGCAAATTCCATCGGTGGGTAAAGCTTGAACCATCGCCCATCCATACAAGTTGTTAGCATCGATATATTCGATGGAGCTATTAGGGCGTGTAGGATCATAATGTGGCAAGTCTGGTAAATTGGCTACAGCATGACGTTGGGACACCATGGTTAGCCCCCCTCGCACGTTTTGTTTAACCATACTATGCATGTACATCGGTCATAAAGTTCCATCGTCACCCCCGTTGTGTACAAACAGGCGTTCCAGCTAAAATGCGAAATGCTGTAAAAATGGGCTACATCCAAACCCGAATGGTGATAGGTTGTTTGACGTAAGGTGGAAAAGCAGTCGGCTAGAATGCGGACATCGCACTCTAAATACAAGTTGTGATAGTCGCGTAATGTGCGACATTGGAAAGTATCCCAAACGTTTTGTGCATGAATGTAATCCTCATCTGAAACTGAGCAACCAGTTAGGGTGGAGAAAAAGGCCAGTTGAGATGGTAAATGTGGTAAATCAAGAGCTGTCAGACTAGTCATGAACTCGTAGGGAAATATCCCTTTGCGCGCTAAGAGTTTGAGTTTCTCTTGATTCCCCGCTACCGCAGCCGCACGGTTCAAACATTGAAAGGAGTGGAGCCCCTTTTTCAAGAGAACTTGAGCCCAACGTTCCAAACTAGTGTTCATAAATTGAAGACTGTCCAGAAAGCGAACGTTATCAACTTTAAAAGTCAAGAACTTTTCCATGGATTTGGGGATAATGTCAATGTCTTGCCCGTAATGCTCCAATGCTTGACAGATGAAATGTCCATCGTAATTCCTAGAAACAACAGATTATTTGGATTCGGTTTATCGGTTTTCACAGATACTTACTGTAAATTGTGGAAGTAGACAGGTAATTCGTAGTTTTCCAATTTACAATGGAGATTACAACCTCGGTGAGCAATACCCCGGAAAGAACCGTCAAAATGATCATGATCTATCATACGCTCGGACAAATCTTGGGGTAAGGGTTTCTTGCAGTGTACGCATATAGTAGCTGTATGTCGGGCTCTTATTGCCATTGACACATCTTTTTCATTGAGGGGAAAATTTGTTGAGCGCACCACTTGTTCAAGATTTGCTGCTGTTTCTAAGATGTTTTGTAGGAAAATCTGACCTGCATTAGGGCCAACATAGCGCTGGTATGCCACTTCACTCCCCTGCAGGTCGAGCACCAAATAACAAAAAGATAGAGCTTCGTGACGATGAAGCTTTTGATTGACGGGAGAGTGTTCTTCATCAGTTGGATCATAAGAAACTAAAAGAGATTCAAAATCGGCAAAAGCTATGTAAGGGGCACGTTGTGCTGCAGTAAAACATCGCATCTGAACAAAATCGTTCTTCCCAGGAGTGGGGAGTCGAACTGCTTTTTGTTTGTTTTCCAAACAGTACATTTTATGAGCATCTAGGGACCGGGAACTTTTAAACGCGTTTAGACATTTGAGACAATAATGATCCTTATGTAGTTGATCTTTACCCAACAAACGATTTGGTGAAAGAATAGGCCAGAAATGTCCTTGCCCCGGACCGGTGCATGTATACAAAAGATTAACCGGTTCTTGGCAGAGGGTGGTGTTGGGTTTGAAAAAGGTTTTCCCAGAAATACGAAAAGGATAAATATTTCGAGGGGTGGCAACAAGAGTTGGTGGGAGTTTAGAGCGTTTAGGATTTTCTGCTTCTTCATCACTCTCGTCAAAACATCCAAACGGTAAAGTATCAAAAGCTAAGATATTAATAGCGATTGAATGGGCTTCTTCAAAAGCAGTTATGTCTTGAATTTTAACAGGATAGGTTAGCACTTGTGGATTAATGGTCGGTAATCTGTCGGGATAACGGGCGAAGAGATCATCTAAACTTTTAGCACTATGATGTTTTATAAAAAACTGAGAATTTTCGTCAGTTGCAGCATGTTGACGAGCTAGCACCGCTTTGACCGCGTAGACAAAACATTGATCACCGCAACGTTCGATATTAACAACAGCTTTGCGTTTAGCGATGCCGGCAGGTAACCGTATCTGGTGAGAGTCGTTACCACTACCTGCCATAGGAACAAACGTGGTCACTGAAGCTCGAAGCTCACTAATGTACTCCATCCGCCAACCAGAACCAGCTTGATTCTGACGATTGTGGATCACGTTGGCAATATGATCAAATGCATTTTGCATAACTTGATTTAAATCTGAAGTTGGGAGCACGATAACATACACACTGTGGAAAAAACGGGGGTAGCGTTCGCTGCGGTTGATTTCAGGAGTGTTTATGATTTTACTCATAACGCTATGAACTACAAATTTGATTTTCACAGACAAACTCTTTCGTAGTTGAGCTTTCAATAATCCGAGAATTTGTGAACTATACTCGCTCATCAATTGTTCGGCTGTTACAATCGGGTAACGCTCAGGTCCAACAATCAATCGATATTCCCGCAAATGTCCAGCTAGTGTACTATTCAATTCAAAAAATTCATTGTGGTTAGATTCAATCGATTGCGGTGGTGGTATATTGGGTGTGAGAGGTTCTGCAACACTTGTTGGAGGGGGTGGTGAAAGGGCGATCGTTGGCAGAGGATTTAAAATTTGACGACGACGTTTCAAACGTCGTTGTCGACGCTTGATGCCGCGATTGAGAGTTCGAGTACGGATTGATGGGTGTGGAGCGGGGAATTCTTCGCCAGCACCTGCTTGTGACTCGTCATCCTCATCAACATCAATACCTAATTCACGAATCAAATCGCCTAAGATTGGACTATATTCAGAATTCATTGTCAAACGCTGTCCTGAGGGCTACTGAGCACGATTTTCATGGCGTGTTAGTGCTTAAAGACTCGGAACTAGAAGAGGAGGAACTCATTTGTTAGTATGGAGGAGTTGTTTAGACATCCAGTGCGCATCCTCATTGCTGGTCCTTCACAATCGGGTAAAAGCGAGGTGGTAGCCCAGCTGCTTCGACAACTATCGTCAATGTTCACTCCCTGTCCTGAACGTATACGCTATTGTTATGGAGCGTGGCAACCGCTTTTTGCACAACTCCAGTCGGAGTTGGACAATATTACTTTTCAAGCCGGGTTTGACGAAAATGATATTAAAGAAACTTTACCAGCCAACAGTTTACTCATTCTGGATGATCTGATGGAAACTATAGATGGTAAATCAAAAGCATTGGAGAACATCTTTACCAAACATTCCCACCATGCCAATATCTCCGTCATCATGATTACACAAAACCCGTTTTATAGCAACCTTCGCACCATCTCTCTTAATTGCTCCCACATGTTTCTAATGAAAACTGCTCGAGATGTTACTCAAATTCGAGCTATTGGAGCTCAAATGTTCCCTGGTAAACTGAGATATTTTATGGATGCGTACGAGCATGCCTGTGAAGAACCTTACTGTTATTTGATGCTCTCCTTCGATCCCAACACTCCTGACACTCATCGTCTTATGTCAGATATTTTCAACATGAAAGGTGAACCTATTGTATATGCAAGAGTGCACCAGCCTGTAAAAACCGTTAGGAAATAAAAAAAATGTTTCCTATTTTAAAGAACTCTTCCTCAGTATGATATATTCTTTGTTCAGTACAGTCGCTCGAATAGGAAAATGAAACATGTTTGGTGTTTGGTGTGGATGTTTTTAACTGTTGTTAACAGTTTCAAGGGTAAGACGCAATAATCATCGGTCTCTATTTGGTAACAATTCTTTTCTCTTTTACTAGTTTGTCCTAATGATAAATTAGGTTGTGAGGTTTGTCGAAGTGTTCCGGGATGCTACTATGGGGTATACGTTTGGGGAGGGCAGCATGTATGTCACCCTATCTCTAAATGTGTTAAGGGGAACAGAATAATTTTTTTTTTTACTTGTTCGGAAAACACAACCATGTCAACTTCTTCTCCAAATCTCAACGGTACAACAACAGCTCTTTTGATAACTACATTTATTGTGTAACATTGTAGTATTCTATAAATTTCTTTTGATAGAACAATCTACCAAGCTAATGGAAGTTCCATCATCATCAACGTCTGTAAATCCTACAATGTTCACAATAACTACCGGTATGAAGTTTACATATCTATAACAAACCTCTTAATCTTGAAGTAGAATCGTATGTTACATCCACCAATGATTTTAAATATCTCTCTCGCAACAACACCCACCTTCCAATCTTTGAATCGGTTGGTGGTGATGATAAAGATGTGGAAGAATCTACAAATCGTATAGCTTTCACAATAACTACTGGTATGAACTTTACATATCTAACAAACTTTTTAATGGATTTAAAGTAGAATCGTATGTTGCAACTGATGATAATGATGATGACAATGTCAAATATATCTCTCCCAACAACACTCACCTTACAATATTTGAATCGGTTGTTGATGACAAAGGTGAGGAGGGATAATCTAGGAGTGTTATTGATTTTAAAAACTTCACAGTTCAATTTCTATAATAGCTTTTCTGCTTCTAGATTTGGGTTACAACAGCAATGCAGTTAGGGAGGCCGGTCGAATTTTTCAAAATTGTCTGACAGGCATGAAAATGGTCTCAAAAAATCCTTGATTTTTTTGTAAGATTTATAGTGGAAAAACTAAGAAAATCGGACAGATAGTTTTTGAGATAAAGCACTTTATATGGTCATTTTTGATGGGAAAAACGTCCGCATTTCCTATGTTAAAAGAAAACGCAGAAGTCGTCGAGGTCAGAGTTGGCTGTGCTAGCAAGCTATTCCCTGAGCAACCCCACTCCACCCAGTTTTACCACCCCCTGCTACTCTTTCCCGTCCCTGTTTGCTGTAATCCCCTTAATTTGTCCAAATTGGTTAAAGAACAAGCGGTGTGTTCTAATGTACTTTATATTAACCTGTGAACTAATAAGCCACTTCACTAGTACGTATAAATATTACTATTATGCTTTATTTACTTACAGCTTCAACTGTCTTAAACATGGTGTGTTTAGAACCCGCATTCTCGAACCGCGAACTCGGTTTCAGTTTGGTGCAGTTGCCGCGAACAGATGTTTGTTACCGGTGTTCTAGATCTTTTTAAACAAATTATATCACTCACATAAATAGGCCATTATTGATATGATCGGCGTTGACCCTAAATTGGCAGTGATTTGATTGATTTTTTTCGGAAAATTTACAGATCTGATCCAGAACACTGCATGTTACAGCATCTAGCAAAAATTATATAACCAAAATAAAAAAAAAATCATCGTCAAAGATCTTTTTCATAGCATATTTTTTATTATTATTTTTTTTTTAGATTAAAAAATTAATATACAAAAAATACATCCAGCGAATAAACGTTACAGGAATCAGGAATAAGCGGCAAAAGAATTTATTATATTCACAGGAATTTACATAAGCGGCACAGGAATTTAGAAAAGAAATATAAAAAATTAAAATTACAAAATGTACGCATGTACAAAATTAAAACATTAAAAAATTAAACAATTAAAACATTAAAAAATTAAAACATTAAAACATTACAAAATTACAAATTTCTTTATGTTAAATCGGTTCTTTATGTTAGGTATTGGGAGTCCGTTGCTTTACCGCATGGAACTAATGGATTTGCGTCCGCGTGTCCTTTCTGTGCGATTCCGTTGGAGGAATCGGGCTATGTAAAATTAATTTTTACGTAGGTCGTAGGTTACGTAGGTACTGCATTGCAGTGTTGGTTGAGCTATATTACATTCTAGGTATTACATTCTACACATACAGTATTGTGTTTAATCAAGTATTGTTTAAAGGTGGAATCTTCTTGATTGGCACGTTTGTATATATTGTTGTTTTATTAATTTACTTCTGTCGACGCATGCATGCTAAGGTAAACAGAAAAACAACAATAACTTCAACTTTAAGTTTATCATTACAATTCTAGGTAGCGCTGCCGTGCTTGTAGCGCCAAATTTGCCGGTTTTAAATGTACATACTATAACATCGCATGTATAGACAACCAAGTGTAGGCTATAATATCCAAAAATGGTATCAATCCGTATTTTTTCTATTTGTTTGATCTTTTTTTCGCTTTCGATGGGTGTTAAGATGTTCCCTATAGACGGTAAGTTTTTTTTTTTTTATAGAATAGGTACTCATGTATATATATATATAGGTTGTTCAATACATCAAACGTGTATTGAATGTCAAAACCATACACGCTGTTACTTTGTGGGCGATATAACTGGCAAACATGGATGTATCACCCAGAATACACTTTTTGGATGGGATGAGCCTGGTGTGCTCACATTTCCAAAGTGTGGTGCCCAGGTGGAGTCATCCAGAATCATCGTTCCAACCGAATTACCTGTTGAGGTTGAAGAAGTGGAGGGGGAGGAGGCGGAGGAAATCGCAATACTAGTTTGTATGCTGTTCAAAAATCTGAAAACAAAGAATCAAAACTCATTCTTATATTAATAGTTGAAGTTATTGGCGGTCTCATCACTATGGCGGGTGCTGGTTACTCTGGATGGAGATGCTGGCGTAAACATGTTTTTTGCACCTCCAGCTGGAGTAGGTTCAGCACTAGCGAAGACGTGGTTCTGGATGAACTAGCCTCGATGGAGGAACTATCGGAAAACGATGAAATTTAAAATGAAAATAAATAACCAGATTAAAGTTGAATGTGTATGTTTTTTTTTTTTTTTTTTTTTTTTCACAAATTTATAATGTTAACATTAATATTCACGGTTGTCGTATTTTTATTTAAAACAGACAGAACTGTTTCTAGCTGGGCCAGGTTTGCGGGTGAAAGGGCTGAGGTTGTTTGGATAATTAGCCTTATATGTTGCAATAAATAATAATAATAATAATAATAATAACGTTGATATTGGGGATGTTGGGGACATCGGGGATGTTGGCAGCTTGAGTGTTTGGTGTTACGTCCAAAGCTTGGAGAATTGGAAATTCTACCAACATAGCATCTAACCATTTATCCAGATCTTCATGCTCTACAAATAGAAAGAAAAACATCAACACAAATAATAATGATTAGTTTATAAATAACAAATTAGATAATAACCCACCAGCATTCGTCTCCAAATTTAAAAAAGCTGGGGTTTTCATTGTTACTTGATTTCCTTTACCTTGACCGATTCCTACAAACAAAATATGTTCAAACACGTGTAGACACATATATAAAATTCAAACTGGTATGAAAACTTCAGAAGCACTAATAACTAGTGTTCGTTTCGACATGAATTGTGAAAAGGATTTCTTTTAACCTCGTGTTTGTTGTTGTTGTACGCATAAGGCGACATCTATAAGTTGTGTGTATATGTGTGCGGCGCAACATTCAAATATAAGTCTCGAAATTATTTAACAACGTGTATTTACATTGATTCGTTCTACATCTCGGGTTAACCAATAAGCGAATTTGTAGGTTTGGAATAGCGTACAAAGAGTTGGGGTTGTTTGATGTTTAGGACAATAGGGTGGTTCAAATGGACAGAAAATTTCGTTGACTGTAGGACAATTGTATCCTGCCAAGTTCTCAATGGGTTGTTGAAGTCCTTGTGAGAGAATTTCAAACGAGGGATCGCCCCATGTTAAAACTCGATATTTTCGGATTGAGCGGGCTAGATGATTGAAGAAAACACCCATCGTGTCAAAGGACCAGTCTTGATCATGGTCATTTCCCCATGTGAAATGTTGGTAGTAAAAATTGTTTCGAGATAATTTGGAATTAATAAAACATGTGGTTAACTCCACAGGGCTGTTGTCGACTAATCTGAAATAGACTACAGCCAAGTCTTCAGTCATTCTTATGCTCTAGCAGAGTTTATTGAACCATCGTGTTGATCTGTGTTGGTTCCACTGGTTTCATAAATGGGAGACGTGCTGGTGATAGCCTTGAGTTTGTCAAACACCCTGGTTGGAATGTGTGTGTGGGTGTGTGGTTGCGAGAATTGGGGATTTTGAAACTGTTCAGTCTAAGGGTTGCACAGATGTCAAAGAGGGGGTTGTCAAGCGCGCTCATCTGAGGAATCATACCGATGGAAGAGTGAGGATTGGCCAACACAGGAGCTTGAGGGGAGTGTGAGCTGACAAGCACCCTAGCCAGAGGGGCTGTGCAAACGCAAGAGTTGGTGAGTTGGTGTTATCAATGTGTGTGCAACAGTTGATAGTCTGATGAGCATGATGGCACACTCTCCAAAAAATCTTACAGTGTAGTGAAACCACCAACCATTATTTTGAATGAATTTGTAATTGTATTTGTTGAAAGAAAATACATTTCGAAGGTTAAACTTACAAAAAGTGTCTTTAACTTAAATGTCTATCTCCGAAAAAGTGTCATTAACTTTAATGTCTATTTTTGAAAAAGTGTCTTTACTTAAATGTGTGTGTATTTTGTGAAAAAAGTGTCTTTAACTTAAATGATGAATCTCGAAAAGTGTCTTTAACTTTAATGTCTATTCTCGAAAAAGTGTCCTTAACTTTAATGCTGATTCTGAAAAAGTGTCTTTAACTTTAATGTCTATTCTCGAAAAAGTGTCCTTAACTTTAATGTCGAATCTGAAAAAGTGTCTTTAACTTTAATGGTAATCCTGAAAAAGTGTCTTTAACTTTAATGTCGAGTCCGAAAAAGTGTATTTTAACTTTAATGGTAATTAAGTTTGTTTGCGGAGGACACTGTTGTCGACACGAGAGCTGCTCAATTGTGAGGACAGCGCCAACGTGAAAGTGGCGGAAACGCTAGAAACTAGGTGTTGTCAAACCATACTGCGCAGGCGTCAGGGCGGGGACTAAGGGAGAAATGAAGGCATCCTATTGGTGCAGCCATAAAAGGGGCGGGGCTTGGGAGAAATGGAGTCTTCCTATTGGTGCGGCAGTAATGGAGGTGGCAGTAATGGTGGTACCTATACTACTGAGCTAGCAATCAACGCTCACAAGCCTAGACAATCCAAATTGAACACCAGAAAACCAATAAATAATCCGCCCTTACGTCTGTCTTTACTTCCACTACTCCTTCTTCGGTGACGGTAGACATTTGCACAATTGGGACATGATCATTCTCGAACGCTTTTTGAAAGTAACAAGCATGGGCTAATAAAGCAAATATTAGTAAAAATATCACACTGGATAATGAAGCATATACCTTTAGTAAATAGTGGCTTGATGCTCTCAAAGAGATGAATCTGTTCTTCAAGTCTGTGTCCGCATTGCTCAGAAATAAGGGCAATAGTAGGCCAGGTCTTCTGGTCCTTTTATAACTTGAAGGTGAGAAACATGAAAGGTACAAGCACTGTAAGTATGTTAGTATAGAGTTTGAAGTTTGTTACCCATCAATCCTTCCTAATGCACTCACAATAGAAAAAACTCCAATCCAATATAGCTATTCTCATGCTCGAGCTATCTGTGTGGCTACCACGCGTTCTCTCATCAGGTTTTGCATCTGAATTTGTCTTTCCAGCTGTTATTAGTATACATAAAAATATGAATACTTAACTAGAAATTAACCAAGCTTACGTTCACCCGACCCATTTCTATCATGAACTCCAGGTTCTACCCCGTATTCTTTTCCACAGTCGGTGAAACCAGGGAACTCATATTTTTGGACTATTTATAGGTGTCATACAGGAGTTGTTTTGCCGCCATATTAATCAAGTGTCGCCCAGACACCGGTAAAGAGGGCGTCAACATATCGCATATTCGTCCAACCCTCTACCGTTGATGCTGGGGATAGCAACCCGAAGGAAGCGGGTTCGGGAACCAATGACGCAATGAACTGGCCAACCCGGAAGTTACGCCAAGTGACGCTATAACTTTCATTGTTGTCACTTGTTTTGGTAAGTCTTCTTGCTATCGTTAACCAGGAAGGAGCCTTTTGCATTTTCTCCCAAAGTTTTCGTGTATTGTGCCCTCAGTTTTTCAACCTTAGAAGGTTCCTCATTTCATACGGGTTGCCTGGACCATGGGTAAGCGTTTTTTGCCTTTTTGTTTACCATTCAAGTACATCTAGTCTTAGAAGAAGCTTAGCCAAATAGTTTCAACCGCGAGTGCTATGGTTTTTCCCTTTCGATAAGAAAGCAACAGAGTTGTAACAGGAGTCCTAATCGGTTTTTATTTTCCAGCAATACCCATAAAAAATTGTGAACGAAGTCCTTATGGTCTTGTTGTACTTTGGAGGTCATGGATGGCCCAATTCTCCTGAAATCCTAAGCAGCTTTTTTCTGTATGTTGTTTCCTATGTACGTTTGTTGTACGTACGTATTTTTCTGTGATATATATTATGGGACCTTTTTTTCAGTCTCCCTAACACTTGACTTGTGTTTTCTTTAACAGATGACGCTGCTCCACGGATCGCTTTGCCTCGTTCGTGGCATGCCTGTGCGCGAGCTTTTAAGGTAAGATCAATTCAATCCCCTAAGGGAATTTCTTTCGACTAATACGATCTTCTGTATCCATCTGGCGTAGCAATTGCTATGTGAGTCAAGTACCTAATATGCTTTTATCTTGGATAACAGGTACGTGCTTATCGCAGCTTGCCCTGGGCGACCCTGTCGCGCACCTGGGGACGACTGGCCAACACCCGTTTGCCTCGGTGGATGAGGAAGCCGGTCCTTGGGTTCTACGCGCGGACGTTTGGCGTAAACGTCGAAGAAGCCGCATCGGACAACCTGTCCGACTACTCCAGCATCGGCGAATTTTTTCGACGGCCGCTTAAACCAGGCGCACGCCCTATCAACACTACGGACTGCATTGTAAGTTGATGGGGTTTTTTATGCACTCGTTTCTCGTACTAAATATTGTTTGTTTTCTACAACAGGTGTCACCAGCCGATGGGAAAGTCCTCCATTTGGGCGCAGTGGACCGGAATGGACTGTTGGGACAGGTGAAGGGGGTGTATTACTCCCTGCGCCAGTTTTTGGGACCCTCTGAACTGGTGCAACTCTCAACAGGGTCCCCAACCTCCGGCCTCCACTACTGTGTCATCTATCTGGCGCCCGGGGACTACCATCGGTTTCATTCCCCCGTTGAATGGGATATTTCATTGCGGCGACACTTTCCAGGTAATTCGCCATGAGAACAACAAAGGGTGTTACTAACCGGAATATTATCTTAGGGGAACTCCTTAGTGTAAACCCAAGCGTTTCCAAATGGGTCCCCGGCTTACTTGCCCTCAACGAGCGAGCCGTTTACTTTGGCCAGTGGCAGTACGGCTTGTTCAGCATGACAGCGGTCGGAGCTACCAATGTCGGCTCCATACGAGTGTATAAAGATCCAGTAAGTTAGTCGACGAGTTTGCGTTTTTGAAAGTGACTTAACAGTTTTCTTTTCTTTGTATTGTAGGAATTGGAAACAAACTGTCGTGCCGGACGTCGCAGGACGACGGACTACAACTTCCGCAAGGAACGTGCAGGCGGGGAGGGTCTCCATCAGGAGAAAGGTGAAGTATTCGGTGAGTTTAACTTTGGCTCTACAATGGTCCTTATTTTTCAGGCCCCCAAGGACTTTAAATTTACCGTCCAGCTTGGGCAAATCGTTCGAGTCGGTCAAGCTATCGCTCAAAATTCTAAACCGTAGCATTAGTGTGGGTTCTAAGATGTCTGGCTATTCGTTTCAGTGAAATTTCCGTATTTTGCGTGAAAATTATCGTGATTTTTGTGTGGTGATTTTTTGTATCCTCCGAGTGAATTTTCTTTAATACAAATTTTATTGTGTAACGTTTGTCTATTTTTTTCCTGTCGGGAATGGTACCTTTAATGGTAGCGAAAGTCCGGCTTTGCATAATGGTCACTCGCCTTAATGGTGTCCCTTCTTTAAATTGTTCATATGCACCCGAAATGGTGTTTTTAATGTGGACAACTTGATCCGAAATTCGTTTCATAACCGTCCAAGGTCGGTGAAACTTGGGGAACTTTCCTCTCTTCGGGGAAGGATTGAAGAGCCAAACGGAGTCCCCCATTTGGATTGGCTGGTTTAAAGTTTTGCTGTCGTAATAAATCTTTAGACAACATTGTGCAAATCCCAACCGTGTTCGAGCTTGTTCAAAAATGGTAGGAAGAGTTGTCTCCAGTTTTGCCGCGTATTGAGACGTTGAAACTGGTACCACCACCGAAAACTCTATCTTCTGGTAAGAACAACGGTCTACCAAATTGTAAACGTGCAGGAGTGAAAGTCGAGGAACTTTGAACACTCGTCCGGTACGCAAGTACCGGACTAGGCAACACAGGTTTCATCACCTTCGTCGATGAGTTTACTGAGGCCTGCTAAAATCGTCCTATTGGCCCTTTCAATAAATTCCTCACTCTCCGGATGGTATGGAGTTGTTGGTGCGAGCCAAGCAAAATAGGAGGACAAGTAGTAGGAGAAGACGTGACCCCTTAGTCAGTAGTAAGTAGTCAGTAGCCAGTGGTGAGTCGCAAGACAGTAGTTGAGTGTGAAAGAGTGGGGATCAAGGATCCGAGATATTCTTCCGTGAATTCCAGTAGCAACGAGTTGTGGTAGACAACAGAGAGGTGTAATTCTGCACCCAAGTGTGACCCCCTTTTCTTGTTTGTTATCCTTCTGTTGTCAAGCATTATTTGACTTTCAATAAACCTCCATTCTAATTCAACGCTAAAGTCCGTCTGAAACCACCAGCCAGCATTTCATCCCTTATAAGAAAGTATACAGTCCATTCCGTACATTCATGGAGTAGTTCTAGTTTTCTTGATTTTGAGCAACCGGCAGATTTCGCTCACAGTTCTTGATTCAAAACTTCTACCTTGCTCGGAATGAAGCTGAAGCGGCACTCCATACCTTCTCATGTATTCCCCATAGAGCTTGGTGGCGATAGTACTGGCTTCCTGATCTGGATTAGGATATGCCTCCACCCACTTTGGGAACAAATCCCCGACAACCAAACTATAGCGATAATGACCTACTGTTTCAGGCAGAGGACCCAGTATATCCATAGCTACAATGTCACTTGGAAATCTAGGTTGCACAGGGTTCAATGGCGCTCTAGTCTTTTGGGATGGAGGATTTCGCTGCACACATGTCACGCAGCCTTTACACCACCCTTCAACATTGTTCCGCATCTTGGGCCAATACAAACGTGATCGCAATTTTTCTAAGATTTTTTTACTTCCCATATGAGCCCCAGAATTACCACCGTGGTAACTTCGGAAGATTTCCTCTTGCTTCGCTTTAGGCACAAGAGGCAGGTGCTGAGATCGGTTTGTCGAAATCCATTCGCCGTAAAACCCGCCACCACGAAGACTCACATTTTTCCTTTGGGCCCAGTAGCTGCGCAACGGCTGACTCATAGCTTGCAGGCACGGTTTATAAAGTTCTTGTAAACATCTCTTGATAATTTTCATCTCCTCGTCTTCTTCCTGGGCTACTACGACGCTACCGTCACTAGCCAATTCCACATGATTTAACACGACATCTCGTTGTGGTCCATGTGGCATTCTTTTCTTCTTCGTCCACTCCTTCATGACGTCTACATTGTGAACATGGTCTTCTTGTGAGTGCATCCGCATTCCCACGCTTTGGTCCAGGCCGCTGTTCAATTGTGAACTGATACGATTCAAACAAGTTCAGCCATCGCAAAGTCTGTCCAGTTGGTTCCTTGCAAGTTTTCATCCAGGCCACGGCAAATGTTATCCGTCCGAAGCATAACCGGTCTCCCCAGAAGAGAGTGGCTAAATTGCATTACAGCAAATTTAACTGCCAGGAGCTCCTTCCGCGTTACACAGTAAATGGTCTCATCAAGCATGGACTTGCATATGCTATAGGACGTTCAACACCGTCAATTTCTTGTGACAACACGGCTCCTAGCCCAATATTACTGGCGTCGCTGTCCACTAGAAGTGTTTGGGACAGATCAGGAAAAGCGAGTACAGGAGTTGAAGAAAGGAGCCGTTTAAGATCTGTCAAAGCTTCCTCACATAACACGGACCACTCAAAGGGAACATTCTTTTCGGTTAGTTTATATAGCGGCTTGGCAATGTCAGCAAAACCTTTCACAAATCGACGATAGTATGAAGATCGAGGAAACTATTCAATTCATCACTGGTCGGGACCATTCCACGATTGCTTTAGTTTTTTCAGGACGTCGAAATGAGTTTTCAGGACGTCTTCGAGGTCACTTGTCTTCGATTTCTTGATAAAGGACTTTCAAGTCTTGAAGGTATTCTTCGAGGGAGCTCAGGAGATCAGCAGTGGCTTCTTGTTTCGTGGGGGCGTCTTCTTGCTCAAGGTTATTCATTGTTTCGAAGGTATTAACGATGGGTTGAGAAAGTCGAGAGGATTTGATCTTCACTCAATCAATGGACTTCGTTTCTGTGCGGCTCATCCTGGTCACGGCACCAAATGTGGAGGATTTGGGTATGAGTAAAAAATAAGATGGTCCCTGCGTTGTGATTAGGGGCTACTTCTGAAGAATAGGATGGATGAGAGCACCTTTTAAGAGAAGTTTTGTAGACTTTGCATCCGGAAAATCCGATTTGTAAGGTTCAGACATTGTTATTTCGTCTATTTCTAATAAGCAAGTACGTATTACAGGGAGCGCTCTATGGGTACAACAAATACGCAAGTACGTATTACGGGGGGAGGGAGCAAAACAGCTCATTTGGAACTGAAGGAAAGTCAAAAACATCTCAAAATCAGCAGTAATAAACGAGTAAAAAGTCACTTCAAAGTTTATTTCAAGGCAAACTTGTATTCTCTTCTCAAGTCCTTCCAGATTTAATTTCAAGGGCCATAAATGATGTCGAAACTACCCAGTTAGCATTTTCCAACTGCTCCAATTTCTTTTCTTTTTAAGATAACAAAGTAAAAAAACCGGCCGGAGATAAAACGGTAAACTAACCACCATAAGATCCGGATCAATGTAGTCGGCAATGTTTTTGTTTTATCAGAATTCTGGAATTTTGTCGTATTTGAAGTCGTATGGCAGGTCATAATTCTTTCTGTAATCCACAATGTGGTCGTCCCCTTGTTCCAATTCGATAGCTCGTCCCGTCCTTTTTGTTTTCTCCTTCTCAGCTTGAGCTGCTTTCTTCTGCGAAACAGAGTCCGGAATGCAAACTGGACGAACAACGTTATCTTTTCGCCTGGGTTCGCCTACGTTTAGACGGTTCAAGACGCCTTCTACCTTCTAGCTACGCATCTTGCCTTCCACACGATGAGCTAGCAATCAACGCTCACAAGCCTAGACAATCCAAATTGAACACCAGAAAACCAATAAATAATTATTATTAATAATAATAATTATTAATAATTAATTACGTCTGTCTTTACTTCCACTACTCCTTCTTCGGTGACGGTAGACATTTGCACAATTGGGACATGATCATTCTCGAACGCTTTTTGAAAGTAACAAGCATGGGCTAATAAAGCAAATATTAGTAAAAATATCACACTGGATAATGAAGCCTATACCTTTAGTAAATAGTGGCTTGATGCTCTCAAAGAGATGAATCTGTTCTTCAAGTCTGTGTCCGCATTGCTCAGAAATAAGGGCAATAGTAGGCCAGGTCTTCTGGTCCTTTTATAACTTGAAGGTGAGAAACATGAAAGGTACAAGCACTGTAAGTATGTTAGTATAGAGTTTGAAGTTTGTTACCCATCAATCCTTCCTAATGCACTCACAATAGAAAAAACTCCAATCCAATATAGCTATTCTCATGCTCGAGCTATGTGTGGCTACCAGTACCACGCGTTCTCTCATCTGGTTTTGCATCTGAATTTGTCTTTCCAGCTGTTATTATAAACAAATATTAATACTTAAATAGAAATTAACCAAGCCTACGTTCACGCGACCCATTTCTATCTTGAACTCCTGGTTCTTCCTCATGTTCTTTTCCACAGTCGGTGAAACTAGGAACCCATATTTTTGGACAATTTATAGGTGTTATACAGGAGTTGTACAGGTGTTATACAGGAGTTGTTTTGCCGCCATATCGTAGCGAACCGACATCTGGCAGTGCGAGAGGCACTGCAAGGGAAAAGCAGAGCGGAGAGGATAGTCGAGTGGGACTAGCGAAGACGGAAGGAACTATTGTGAGAGCGCGAGAGTTTGAGTTCTAAGAGTTTGACTGTTTTACTAGATCCTGAATTAGATCCCCATGTTAATACATCACCCTAACTAAATTAAGTTCAAACTTTGTCCGCCTTTTTACTAAAACCAGTTCGCCTTACCTTAGTGTGGATTAAGTTAGTGTAATCGCGATTTACACTACGATATTAATCAAGTGACGCCCAGACACCAGTAAAGAGGGCGGAAACATATCGTATATTCGTCCAACCCTCTACCGTTGATGCTGTGGGTAACAACCCAAAGGAAGCCGTCCATGATCCTGTTTTTCCGTGTCCACATCTCAATCGCAAAAGAGCAACTGATACTTTCCTGTTTTTGTGTAATAACAAGGGTGCTGTCCTGATGTTTTGAGCTAATTGAACAAAGTTTCGAGAAGAGCTCTTTTTTAATCGCTGTAATACTTTTTTCTCTAGTTTCTGTTCAAATACGGCCGAAACCTCGTGTCTTGTGAGGTTTCTTAATATTATTTGGTTGGAGTCTTTGCCAGTCTTTGCTGCCGTATCTGCTGCTTCGTTTCCTGCGATTTCTACATGAGCTGGAACCCATTTCAAAATTGCAAATTGATGTCAAAATTGTTTGCTTGTAACTATCTTCTAACTTTGCTTGGACTATCTCGAAGTATGCCCTCCGTCCGTTAGAAGCAATAGCGCCGAGGGCCGCTTTTGAGTCCGACAGGATAACATAGTTGTTTGCGCTCGAGTTCTCTATAATAATTCATGATGATGGCGTACAACTCCCCTGCCATTTCTGACGACCACCGAGGGAGAGCGAAAGCGACAGAGTTATTTCCAGTTTCTATATGTATCCCTGATCCCGAATACACGTCTTCGTCCCTGGACCCATCGGTAAAAACTTTGGAGTGGTTGAGGAAATTATTATTTATGTACTCGTACACGAGTTGTTTAAACAAATAAATAATCCGCCCTTACCTCTGTCTTTACTTCCACTACTCCTTCGGTGACGGTAGACATTTGCGCAATTGGGGCATGATCATTCTCGAGCGCTTTAAGAAATTCTTGTTTGCCTGCGCTTAGTTCTTCTAGTCAGGAAACGTCAATTTTGTTGAAAGTAACAAGTATATACAAACAAACAAAGGGAAAATACACTTTCAGGGACACCCTTCACATTTCCTAGGATCAGCCCCTTTCGTCATAACTTCCAGTTCTTGTCATTCCGGACCTTTCCCTCCGGACGAAAAAGCAAGGTCTAATAAAGCAAATATTAGTAAAAAATATCACACTGGATAATGAAGCATATACCTTGACATTTCAGATGGAAAACCAGATTAGAGAACGCGCGGTAGCCACACAGATAGCTTGAGCATGAGAATTGCTATATTGGTTGGGACTTTTTTATATTGTGAGTGCATTAGGAATGATTGCTGGGTAACAAACTTCAAACTCTTTACTAACACACATACATTGTTTGTACCTTTCATGTTTCTCACCTTCAAGTTATAAAAGGACCAGAAGACCTGGCCTACTGTTGCCCTTTTTTCTGAGCAATGCGGACACAGACTTGAAGAACAGATTCATCTCTTTGAGAGCATCAAGCCACTATTTACTAAAGGTATATGCTTCATTATCCAGTGTGATATTTTTATTAATATTTGCTTTATTAGCCCTTGCTTGTTATTCGGTTGCATCTTCTTCGCTATATGTTTGCCACAAGTCGGGACCATTATTGGGTAAGACGTTTGTTTTCAGCTAATTCAGATTGAATTATTGATAAACTAGCATTATTTTCTCTTAAAATTTGGGTCTTAAAAAATTTAATCAATTTTTTTCCCGGTATTTTGTAGATTCTCACAGGCGCTATGCGGTTTGATTTACATTTTCTTTTTGCCGGGTTTATTGTATATGGTCTCTCTGAAACGAGAAAGGCGTTTAACGTGGGCCGGGCGATTTTGCACTGTTCAATCCTAGCAATGGGCGTACTCAGTTTATTGTAACTGATTAGTTCCGCAAAGTGTATAGTACAAAGGCATTACAGGACAGCTTTGCTTTTTATGTTGGGAATTTTCTTTTTTTTTATTGTATAAAATTTGCGGGATTTTTCATGATAATGTAAAATAATATTTTTTGACGGAACGCTCGAAATGTATTTTTTAGTTTCTTTTCTGAATTGAAAGACTTCAAATCGGTTAAAAAGATGTAAATCTTGTATGACATTATCTTGTCAAGGGCAGCAATTAGTAGGCGAGTGTTTGATTTCTTGCAAATACATATTGCGAAGTGGGTAAAGCGGGCCTGTATAAGAGACGATATAATAAATGTTATGGAGGTAGTATCTACCAAAATTTAATTGATACCAAAATTTCATATTGATATTTTGGGAGTCTTGCAGGTTGCATTATTCCTCAAACGTTGAATTTATTTAAAATTTTTCTGAAGAACCGTTAATGAGTTATTGACTTGCAAAGTTTTGGCGGTGACGGTTGCGAAAAATGGCGAAAAGGACGATTGCTTATGAAACTTTTTTATTTTTGTCCTATACGGTGTGTCCCACGCCACAGTATAGAGGCTTACACTTAACACAGTAAAACAACGTGACGTCATTGTGATGAAGAGTACGTTGCCAAAAGTCACGTTAATTGATTCTTATTTTCTCTGAAAATTATTTTTTGAACAGTTGAATAACAATGGTCATCATTTGGGGATGAAAACTATTATGGGTCAGAAAACCGTCAGTTGCATCGTTGTAGAGGCTTGGAGATGCTTTGAATGGTCAAAAACGTATGAGCATGAGTGTAACACAAAGTACCGGAAGTTGATCGACGCAGGTGTCTAGTGATGATGATTACTGGAACTGGAAAATCAAGTTGAAACATGTAACGGAAGAATTACGTAGGCTGTTATGCGAAAATGTAGTACTGAAAGCGTGCTTTTCAATCATACCCTTCCCGGAACCTGTACATCATACAGACGGTAGTCGTGATGCCATCGTTTCGTTTATCCGTTTCGTTTATAGTTCATAAGAGATTTTTCACTTAACAGCTACACTGCTAGTTAGCGTTGAAAGCCCCGAAGTGTTTTGTTCAACTATGAAGTTGGCCGTCATTTTCGTGTTGACTGGCGTGGCTTGCGTGAGTCTTATTACTGCGTTAGATCAAGCAGAAATCAAGACCAAAGATTATCTTCTCAGTAATGAAGGGAGTGATTCGCCCAGCCAATAACAAGTAAGATTACCTCCTAGTATGCTATTGCAGAATATTTGTTGACGTTACTCCTGTTGTTAGAGGGTAGGTAATGCCGTTCGTGTTAAAGGTACCCTTCGAGACGCAGGCAATTCCAGTACCCCTAGTAACCACGATTTTAAAGGGAAATTTCCTAGTAGGAATGGTACCAACTCTACGCTTGAGGGATCACAGAATGGAACAAATTCAAGTCGAAGCAATGGAACAAAAAATGCCGGTGGTAGGCATCAGAGCATACGATGGCTAGGTGTGATTTGGCAGAATGGAGGCGGCGTTTAGCGGGAAAAGTCGGCGGTGTCAAGGTGGAAATGTCGAAGTAGAAAACAACAACAATAATGTTGTCCAGAATGGAGTCGAAAAAGGTCCAGGAAACCAAGGGGACAACAACGAACAAAGTGGTGGAGGTGGCCAAGTTAATAAAAGACAAGGATTATATAGTGAACAAGTCGGAGACACAGGCGATGGTCCATCTCAACCAAAATAAAGGTTGCAGCCGAGGACAAGGAAGGGACCGTCAACCAGGGAAGCACGGAAGGTCAAGGAAAAAGTGCTGGATCAGCCGACGCAGGGAAACTAGCCCATTCTAACGGTCAAGGAGGGCAAGGAGGAAGCGGGGGGCGCACAGGTGGTGGAAGTACAGGGGAGCGTAAAGTGGGAGGTGATGGATTAAGGCGTGGCTGAAATGGTGGAGGGTACATTGGGCGTCGCCTAGGAAGAAAGCATACGGCATCAATATCCACCACTGCTGCAGAAACCATTACATTCCTTGAAGTCTTACAGTTATCGAGCAGGATGAGGACATTAGCTGATTTCTGCATTCTATAGTGCTATATATGTTATTACTGTGTTTTATATCAATCATTAGTATCCTTTCAAAGATATAGTATAGATTTGTTGCTAACAGTGGCGTAACAAGGGTGGCGCAGCCAGGGCACGTGCCCTGGGCGCCAACTTAAGGGGGCGCCATTTTCGTGGTACACGATACAAAAGGAGTAGAAAACAAGGATTTAAAAAGAAAAATATGAGCTGAAAAATGGCCTTGGATGAATTCGTAAAGGATTTTGTTTTGTTTTCTTTTTTTAAGGGGGTGGGGTGCCTTTTTTCATTTGCCCTGGGCGCCATTTAGTCTCGTTACGCCACTGGTTGCTAACTAGAGACTATTAAGATGTATTGTTTTGCAATGTGCTAGACAGGGTGGATGGTTAATACAATTTGCAACAGTGATAAACATAACTAAATCTAATATGCATCATTTCACATTTGGCGTTGTGGCGTACTGTACATGTCTGCATTCCCTTGGGAATCTCCTTTACCTTCTTGGGCAAACTGCCCTATAATCAGGTAGTAAGTGAAAATGGCTCCGCAAATCTATTCGAGGTGATTCTGAAGTGATCTCGCAAGTAATTTTTTCTTGATGGCTTAGCCTACCGGTGTAACGATCTTTCTACACACAGGAAATAAACAAAAGGCGCTGATTTCCATCGTCATAGCTTTGATTTCACTAAGGAACCATTGCAACTGAGAGCACAGTTGTAGGAAGTTAGGTGTTCAGGCAGATAATTTAAATCACAAACTAGGCTATTCTACAGGATGAATAAATCAACAAATAAAGAAACTCGTTTTTATAAAATTTCTTATAAAATTTTAGGCTTTTCTATTTTTTCAGTTATACAACAAAACAAATGGTAACTTAGTGAGTTAGTAACCACCTCCGAAACCCTGTCCAAAGCTCTGTGAGTAAGATGGACCGCCTGGGATTTGCAAATCTATATTTAATTTTAAAAAATAAATTGAATTAAAAATCAAATTCACACATTCTTAATGAACGTTCTTACTTGCTGCGAAACCAACTCCAGTGCCGAAAGAAGCCAACTGTCCTACTCCAGTACCACTACCGAATCCAGCCGCATAATTGTTACCCGTATTAGCCAAGCCATAGCCGCCTCCGGATGAAGAGACCGGTCTGCCCGGCCAGTTGCCAAAGCCTCCTTGAGGCCTGGGCATTGCCAGGCAAATAGCGATCAAACCCAGCAAACATACAAACTGCAATTTAAATAATTTTAAAATGAATGTATTTATTTTAATAAACAAATGTAATGTACAAGTTTAATTCCAATTCCCTATGTTGTAATAAAAATGATAAATTTTACCGTCAATTTAGTTAAGGACATGGCGAGGAATGGTTTTACTTGATGTTACTTCGTTTAAGGACGGAATTGATGTGGTGAGTTGGTGAGGGGATTGCTCCTTTTATACATGAACGGGTCTCAAAACGTACGCTCGTACACCTGGTACGCCCATGGAAAGTTTAAGCTTTGGGTTCTTCACTGGTTGGGATTCCCAGACAAGCGATTTGTGGGAGCATGTGAGTTTCTTTAGTTACTTTAAATGTATCTTAGTGCCCGAAGCTTCTCTTATTTGAATAATAACAACAAACTTTCGGAACCTATACCGTCACCAGCATCCATGTATCCATGGTACAAATCAGTTTAGAAGATTGTTGCCTTGATTAATTGACGTTACGTCGTTATCGTTCAAATTAGCATCATGGGCTTTCGGCTAAGCAAAGCTAAAGCTAATTAAATGCATTCACACCATACGAGGCTGACGTACCCTATAAATTTATTATGTTTACATCTTCAAAATTCCCGAGTACTGTGCGTTTGCAGAAGAATTGCGTACAGTACGTTTCAATTAGAACACCTCATTATGTATCCAAGATGATTCAAAGATGATATCCTATGCCAATAGCGTATTTTATATTCATATAACTCTAGTTTTCATTTCGTTTCCTTCGTTATTAAAAAGATACATCTGAACTGGGTATAAGCGGTTCCTAAACTAGAATTTCCGGTTCCTGGGTCTGATGGACCGAGGGTTTTCCCTAACGTACCCTTGGCAGCGCTGAATCGGGGAAACACATGTAACAATTCAGAGGGAAAAATGAGTAGCTCCTTTCACCGAACAAGCTCTTTTCTTTCACGTACGTCATTGACGAGGAATTAGCATCAAAACCATACACTCATCTCCTTGTCTTATCTTTCTAATCCACTAAAAAATTAACCCTGCAAACAAGGACCAAGCCGGTCTTGCGCTACGAGCCCGGGGTAATGGAACCATCCGATTGGGGTCCTGCTTATTATTCATTATTGCGTTACTGCGGCATTGCTAAGTCAGGCTGAAACAACACAACAGGACTCCACTTGGCCTTCTACGAAACGTCTACTGCTTTTGTTTTGGATGGGAGCCTTCAACATTTCCGTTAATTACCAATAGCCAGATGCTGCGATTCCTGTTTGTTATAGTAGATTCGCATCTTCACGTGATATACTACTTGACACGTGAAAAACGCTGGTCACGTTGCAATTAAACCCGTTTGTATTATACCGTGTTCTATGGGAACAAACAAATTCATGCAAACAAAGGTTAAATACACACAAAACCGGTTGACCTCTGGCCGGGCTCTTTAGTATTACACTGGGCTTTTTTTATTTTTACGACCAGCGTGAACATTTGCTCTTTGCTGGCTTAAAATTCAAGGTATATGCATATTTTGGTATAGGACTTATTACATTGGGGTCAATTATAGGAGGGATGTTGCGTTTTTAACAAAAGAAACAATTGCTGGGAAGGCTTTAGGATTACAAAGAAAAAGGTTTGCATTAAAATGTATCTTTAATTTGGAAAGTTCTCTTAGTAGCATTGCTCGTATTTTATTTAACCATCTCGGCTTTGCTTTATCCCTTGTGGATTCCAAATCAAAACAAAGCGAATGCAGCTGTTACGGTAACAATGATATATTACGTCCAAAAAAGGCAATGAGATAACAACATACGTTTACAAAATAACATTCGATGAAGTGAATCCATTAGACCTGGAGTGTAGGGACTACGCACCGAAAGCAGTACCACTAGCACTGTTGGTATTTCCTCCGAAACCACCTGAGGAATAATAATCTTGATTAATAAGACGTTCACAGTGTGATGAGAATTCTACGGTTGTTACTTGAAGATGAAGCTTGGCCTTGGGCAAATGCTGCATTGGGTCCAGATGCTTGACCATACCCGGCTCCGAAACCAGTAGTGCCGAACAATCCAGTATTAGTGCCTGTAAGTCCACCAGCGCTGGCTTGGGCAGGGATGCCAAAGCCTCCGAGTCCACCATAGTTTCCACCGAAACCACCTTGACCACCTTGACCATAGTTCCCGCCGAAACCACCTTGACTACCTGGACCATAGTTCCCGCCTGGAACGTACCCATTACCATAGCCGTTGTTACCGTACCCATTACCGTAGCCGTTGTTACCGTACCCATTACCATAGCCGTTGTTACTGTATCCAAATTGAGGAATTGGCATCGGCATAGACATGACCATGCAAACAGACAACAACGCCCACAAACAAGTGATCTGTGGAATAAATAAGCGGGAGATTAGAAACACGTACTTAGGGCTTAAACTTTACTGTCCTTACCGTTAGCTTGGCCATGATACACTGACTAAAGGAACTCTTCTGAAGGTGAAAGAGTGAATGATCTTCTCTAGGGTTTTCAAGTTTCTTTTATATATAATGCTCCTGGTCAGTAGGATCCTCCTTCTATGCTGCTGGCAAATTCTGCCCACAAGGTTAGTCTTTGTGTGGTTTCTTTGCGTATGTACCAACCAACCACGTGGTCCCGGAAACAATGAACAGAGCCGTCGTGATTGGGCAATAAAAAGGAAGAATTATGGCGTAATCAACTGCGTGAATCCCGGATCAAAAGGAGGACCGGTTTTGAGAGCCAAACTAGAGGAAACCGGCTTTTTTAACAGGGAAAACAAAAAAAGCCTACAAGGTAAATGGGGCTCGGGGTCAATACAACAACATCGTGACTTGTACCAGTGGATTAAGTACGATGACTGTGGAGTATAATGGGCCAAAAAGTTAACGCAGGAAACCGAATTCGAAGATGATATAGTCAAAAAAGAATCTGGTAACCTGAGTACGTTGACACGAGTGCATTAAACGAACTTACTGATCGCGATACGGACTTTGCGAATTGACCAATCAAAATGCTTATCAACTGTTTAGACCAATCCTGTCATTTCTAGCCTACTACTACGCTTAGGCAGGGTTCACGCGATACCCCTTCTCAATTCCCTGGTCAATTAAATGACCAGGTCACTAAATTAGTAACCTTCATATTTAATTGACTGGGGAGTTTAGAATGGATATTTCTGATACCAGCACCATCTATGAGCCATTTTTACAAACACTTCCAGCACCTCACTCCTCAAGCTTTTTTTGCGTAGCTCTGTCGGCATTCTCTAGCATCTTGTTTACATTACCACGACACACTACGAGAAAACTGAATAGCGTAAATGTAACGAAAGAGTTCAGGAAACTAGTTACCGGTAAAATCTAGAACTATTTTAACATGTGACAGGTATCAATAAGACAATACACTATTTAGTGAATCACAGTTGTTGGAGTCTGTCAAATGTAGACATGAAGTGCGAAGTAAGGCGGAAAAACAGTCTTAAGTCAAACACTGGCTTTTTCTGTGTTGTTATTTGCTTAGCCGCCTAAAATTTTGTTGTTAATTGCTTAGCCGCCTAAAGTTTCATTTCAGATACACTTCAAATCAAAATTAACAACAATTGATGAGGTAAGTGTTTCTTCTCTTCGCATCCTTATTTGGACTGTTAAGCTCCTTTAATAGTCCCTTAATTAATTACTATAGCAACCATAATCCATGAAATAACCATGAAACACTGATCAAAAGAAACCAGTAAGGAACTAAGTGATTATAAACGATGTTCCTTCAAATTAAGCAGTTTAAGCTAGCGAAACCATAAAGGGTTCTGATCATTAAAGTTTTTCTTACATAAAAATGTAGCAAATAGCAATTGTTTTGAAACTGAGACTGTATTGAAAAAATCAGGTTTAAGAGTTGACCAGAGTTAGTAGCGCCTCCACCACATTCCCATGGTGTTCTCGTAGCGTCCGTTCCGCTTTCTGTCGAGGGATTTCCATCTCTTTTACCTTATAATAGAAACACATACATTGCACATACAATTTTGAAAGTACAAAAAGGGAAATGACCCCATTTAGGCTTACAATAAGCTCAACGTCTTCCTTCTTAATTGCTACTTTGGCTAGTTCCCTCTCCTTGGCCAATCGTGCAGCGTTATCTTCATTACGCCTTGCATCTAGTATATTCATAGCCTACAAGAAGCCGAAATAACAAAACAATATACTAAGGAAATTCAACACTTAAGAAACAAATCGCCAAGTTGAAATGCTTACCCCCGCGATGTTACTCGAAATGACTTCCTTTTCTTCGGCATAATCAGTCACTTTTTCCAAGTCAGCCGCACCACTGTCATGTTTAGCAGCTTTCTTTTGAGGCTTAGAGTCCGCCAATTCTTCGATTAATTCCTCGTTTGCCATGTTGTTTTTCTTACTGTTCCGGCGGTTGTTTATCAAAATGTGCTCACAGAATATCGGTGAGCCCTTCGTAGTTTACTTCCTTGAGAATGGCGGTTCCGTATTTAAGCAAGCCTGTAGTTAACTTTCCATGGCTTTTGCGATTCGATGTTCCTAACTTTTATTCTGTCGCTCTTCAACTTGCCTGGTTTTGTTTCCCGGTGTCGGTTTGGTCCGTAGTACAAGGTCTAGATCGAGCATTTGCCATTATATACCCAATAAATGTTGGATTCGAGATTCGATACCTTACTGTACCGGATTCGCTTTATATAGCTCAATTCAATTGACGGACTCAAATGTTGCGCATGGACATCATTTGGTTGTCACTAACATAGATGGCGTTTGCCACATTTTGAGGAAAATCGTCAACAAAGAAGGTGTTAAAATAGAGCCTTCTCGATAGGTGGCGTCCATTACTAGTTTTCTAGTTAGAAAAAGCAGCCCTGCCCACACCCAGCGGGGGTCGACTTGTCAATAAGTTGGTGAGCTCCCCAACGTCTGTTCCCGAAGTAGTTTGTTGGGTTGGGACGAGTTCTATGTATGCAAAACAAAGTTGGTGGATGTGACTTGTGTTTGTCTCTTTCACACGTGCATTATAAAACTATGCTAGTCTTGATCACAAAGCGTTGGATTATCCCGTTCACTTCCCAGGATTATACCCCCTCAATTGGTGTCTGCTGTGTGTTTTAAGCCATCACTCGTCTTATGTCTGAACGCGTTGGCTGAACCGAGTGTGTGTAAGCTCAGTTTGCAAGCCTAGACGTGCTTCTTACTCCCCTAGTATGGACCCTGTAACTGTATAACATACTGCAGCGTCGGACTTCCATTCTGTTCAGACATGTCAGCTGCCGAAGACAGGTAAAAATCGTCCCTAAATTTAATCCATTTCTAGCTTTTTATATTTCCTCCGTAATTAATTTAATTATTTAGCTCAACTAATAGTTTGGTAAGGCTAGTAAACGCAGTGGTCTATGTATCTAACGTGCCCCATATGGCCTTCCCCCCATGCCAACTGCCACGCACATGTGAAGTAGACGGAAAATTTCACCGTCTAAACGTAGAAAACGGGTCTTGTTCGGGGTCAAACTGACCATGCGCCGCTTTGGCAATTGATCTCATCCGTACTGTTATATTACTCCCCCCTTTACCCTCGCCAGGTTTACTTCTGTTTCCCTGGAAGACCAGCAGAAGATAATCCCCCATCATGCCTTGGCTCCCTTGGAAGCCTCGCCTATTTCCACCTTGTTTTGTTTTTATTTAATTTTGCGCCTCCTACAGCTCTCGGCCGAGCGAAGTAATAATATCAAGCCGGAGTAACGCTACGAGTCCCGGTTAAGGGCGCAATCATTGACTCGGCGTAACGTTATTATTTTATTCATTGTGACCTCACTAGTAAATCCGTTTTGCCTATTTGTTTTTAGCTCAGGCCAGACAGGCTAAAGTAAGTGTACGAGTTCCCATCTGACCTTAATGGGGGCATCGGCAGCATTTCTGCAGGGCCGAGTGCTCGAAGTTCTGTAGTTTGGGTTATGTTTTCAAAAACTTAATATCTTAAGACGTCTTAGAACTCTTAAACCTTGGATACCTTAGAATCTTTAGACTCCATTCACAAGTCGGAAAGGAATGTTATCGTTCCAAATCTAGGGAGACCAAAAAAAAAAAAAAAAGAAGTTCTACAAAGCCCATTGAGATAGAGACGCAAAAGGTCTCCCAAGGTTAACATCAACCATAATTCTTGAACTGGTTATCTTTTGCTTTTCTAGGAAGGCTTTGGGATCTGTCAAATGAGAGGCAAATAAAAATAGAAATAAAAAAATAGAAAAGGAATGAGATTAAACAAGATCCTATTCAGCCCAGAAGGGAAGTCTGGAATAACTTGGGTAACAGGCGACGCCCTCGACGCCGACGTCTCCTTATTGCCTTCCTCCCTCCAAACCCCAAGATTTGCTTCCACGTTTCCTTTGAAACTATTGTACCGTAACCTTTGTGCACAGTGTGGCGCAGTCACTGCTTAGTATAAGACGCAGTTTGGATCTGGTCTTGCCCCTTGTGGGATTGGAAACGTTATCAGACTCCCCCCCCCCCCTCCCCCCCCCCCCAAAAAATGGCTGCAATTTTATTTTAAGAAGAAATCTTCTTGTGCGGCGAAAGGTGAACTTTTGTGATTCTAAAATGAGAATGTGAAATTCTAGAAAATCTTGTAGGAAAAGGTTTTGCTGTGATAAGTTACATTTTGGAACTTTGAGGCCATTGAATTTAACGAGTTTTGAGATTCTATTGCGGAAAATCTGTTATTGGAGTTATTGGATCACCAGCTCATGCTAATTAGTGTAATGTAGAGCGTTAGTTTTGGGATTTGGAAGGGATTTATGCAAATGAAGTTCGTTTGAATCGAAATTTGAAGCAAAAAATCTTTGAAGTGAAATTCTGTAAAATTTCTCTTCAAGTGGTTTGAAAAGTTTCTGGATTACAAACTTTCAACTCCGATTCGGGTGAAATCATGCACGAAATGCCTTCCATTCCTTATTTATGCCAATGCGGTTGAATGATTAAGTTTATGATTTTAGAAAAAAAAAGTTTGCGAGTTTCAGTTTTCCCGAAGTGAATTAAATTGTGGGACGTTTTTATGGTGACCCTGTATGGCAATTCGTGTTGGAAGAACATCCTTGCTTTGCTGTTTCAGACCAGGTGGGAATTTATGCAAATTAGAGAAGATGGAAAGTTGGAGTTCTTCGCTTTTTTTTTTGCCTTTAAAAAAATCCAAAAGTTTCAATTTATGGTGGAGAGTGTTGCATGGTTCTTCACACAAGAAAAAACAGAGAGGAAGAGCTGGGTTCGAGTTGAGTATGTTATGCAAATGTGTCTAGCCTTTTGCAGTTCCAGGTCTTGACACCGGAAGTCAAAAAGAAAAAAAAAAAGAATAGTGTTGGGCTTCCCTCCCACACTCCCCTTTTTCGCATCCTTGTCTAAGGAATGAACCCCCAGACAGAGAGAGTAAAAGGGCCATGAATGGTCTGTTAACATAACATGTGAGAACATATGAGATCCTTGCTCTTACGTCAATACGTAGTTTTTTCTTTCTTTTAAAGATGTTGGCACTCGAGGAGACGGCTGATTAATTCTCATTTCCGTTGGCCGTTGGAGATCAGATTGTTCACTGATGGAATCGTTAAGAAGGGCACGGGGCGCCGTAACGGTAACCGAGAATGGCTTTTTAAGAAGGTCTTTGGAAGTGAGAAAAGCACGTTGGAAAGCGATCAACGTGTTTGTTTGGGTTTCTTATTCTCTTTCCTCGCGTGTGCTTAGATAAGTATTCAGGAAATGCTTAAATAGCCTTCGAAGATTTTTTATCATTATTATTTTTATATTTTTGGGAGAAAAGCTCATGACAGCAATGAAGCGGATATACAGGCCTAACGTGAAATGAGATTTGATGTATGGAAATTCACACCAGGAATTCGCAAAATTGAATTATATGCGCAAATGTCGTAAGCGCTCGTCACTTATCTTTTTTCTCAAACATGAAAACAAAATAGTTTTACCAATCCTGTAAATATTTGTTGATATTCTCGTGGGTTGATTAAATATTATAAGTGTAAAATTAGTATGGAGTGGTTTCTTAAATTGGCAAAATATGATGACCGCGTTCTTGAAATTACACTAACAGGTTTTAAAATGGCAAGCCATTTTCTGGAACTAAACTCCTTGAAATTCAAATTGGCAATCTGGAGTAGCTTTCCCATACATTTTATCCTGTATCGCTAATTCAGTGTTCTGGGAAGTCAGGTTAAATTAAGCACTAGAAAATGTTTAAATTGAAAAGATTTTTTTTTTATTTAAGTCCAAATTGATTTATTGAAGAACCTGGGCAGGTCAATGTGGTTAACAGTGCAGAGTTTCGAAATAATTTAAATTGCACCACAGTAAATTAACTGTTCGACCAATTAAAGTAATTTGTTCGCGATTTCAAAATTGTTCAAAGAAATAACTGTTTTTCAAAGAAATTCCTTAGGTATCTTTTGTTGAGGTTAACAGGGGGTTTAGAAAAGGGATACAATGTTTAAAAAGAGCAGTGTCTTTGACGTCCCTTTTGTCTTTTCGTTTCGGTGTCTCGAGAAAGAGGAAGTGGGAGGTTTCAAGGAGGGCGCCTGATTCCTGTTAATGTAAACTCGGTTCGAGGTCACTCGGCAAAACGAGAAAGTGTGACTTGATGGGATGTCAGAGCCTCATTACTGACCTATGGACGGATGAGAGCATTCTTTTCCCCTGGGGGGATAGTTTGTGTGGTTATTGGGGTTATTAATAGTCATGTTTGGCCACTTGGCATTTTGGACCAGAAGCTAATTTTTACCAGGTTTTTGGCCCCCAAAATGAAATGTGAACAAAAATTTTTATTTATTTTCTCTCTCTTTCTTTTTGGGTAAAGCAGGATGGAGTGGGTGGAAATTATTGAACCCCGGACCAAAGAACACATGTATGCCAATTTGACCACAGGAGAGTGCGTATGGGATCCACCGTGCGACGTGCCTGTGTAAGTTTTCTCTTTTATTCTCTCTCTTTCTCCCTCCTTCGTATGTGTGATTGTCAAACTTTATTGGCGCAGTTTTTCGAAGTAGGGGGTCAAAGATTTTTTTATTTAATTTTGACATAAAGGAGGAATTGGCCGACTTTCTCTGGTAAAGTGTTGTGAATAGGGTTTTGAATAATCTTGAAATAATCAATTAAATCAATTTCATGAATCATTTATATGAATCAATTACGTTTACTTGAGTTAACATTTTGAATGAAATAAACTAGCGTTTGGTAATATTTGGAGCACCCCTAATGTAGTAATAGATTTCGTTTTGTATTAACGGTGTGAATAGATCCTTATGATTTAAGCGCGAAAGTTTGTCTCCGAGGGAGTAACTTTCGTCCTTTTCCGCTGATTTCAGCCCTCTCTTTGGAATATCTTTCCTTTGGAATTTATTGAAAAACTTGCTAATTGTTTAAAGGAATCCAATGTACTGAACTATTTACTTGAATTTAGTTAGTTTCTGATAATTTTCGTAAGGAAAAAGCTGATTTCGTCCGAAAGGTTGACCTTGTTCTAAGGCGGCAGGTGCGAAATTGTCGTCTCCAAAATCCTCTAGGTCAGGCACTAAAGATAATTGGAGCGGAAACGACCCGCAAAACCGACCAACGGCGAGCATGTCAACCCGTTGTTTTGTTCTTCTCTAATATCACGAGCCCCCATTGTACAGCGCATTAAAAGTGGTCGCATCTCGACCACAAAACCGCGTTGAAGGGGCTAGTGAAGTTGTTAAACATTAGAGTCGTATAATACTTGACTGAAATGGGCTCGTTCTATGTCATGTTTTTTTTTATGCTAAGAGACCATATACGTAACAGTAATCAGTCCAGGGCCTCCATTCATATCAACCTAAATAAGCGTATACGATCGTGATGCCTTGAAGGCAAACCAAAATAGCACCCCCCACACACAAAAACCACTTTTATAAAACATTGGAAAAAGGAGAAAAACCATGTATTGATTGAATCGTTACAATTCAACGTTTTGAACTCATTTTGGACGAAAGATTCCAAATGTGGTTCCCAAATGGGATTGTTTTCGATGGCTGGATCGCGTGAGAGAGACGCAAGTGACCAGAAGGAGAAAAACAGCTTAAACGAAGGAAATAATAAGAAACTGAACAGAAATGGGAGGAAAAATGGGAGAAAAGACACAGTCCTTAAGGTAATGAACTCGAAGGCGCTCCTGTTTTTCTTTCTTTCTTTTTTTTTGGGGGGGGGGGGATAGTTTGTGTGTCTTTTGTGCCGGATTCACTTGATGGGGTAAGTGTAACCAAGCAAGGTGCGTGTCATCGCGGTGAAAGGGTAACGCACCCAATAGTTAAAAATGCTTGGAGACGCGTGGCGCTCTATTCAGGATATTCTCTTTTACCACCCTATTTTTAATGGGTAGACAGAGAGAGGGGTTCAAAATGTCAGAAGTGGATGTATTTCGTAGCAGAACCATAGTGGTTCTCTTGTGTCGCTTTGATGTCGAGCAGGCGTAAGACGTATAAGGGTAAAAATATCGGAAGGCCTTCGAAAAACTATCTTCATTGGGGCGTCTTTCTCCAATGAGGGTTATTTTGCAGTCCATCCACCTGCTTTCAGAGGGAGAAGATCAGATGGGATTTTTCGTAATGGTTTTTGTTTTCTTGTACGAAAGAAAGATTGTCCGTACTTTTAAGGAGAGAATGATGATTGGCGCCAAATTTAAAACATTTGGAAGAATTGAATCAGTTTCCGATTTAGATTTATGTATTTGTACTATTTTATTGTATTATTTATTTATTGGTAGTTCGTGTACTTTGGATTGTGTAGTTTTATGCTTTATAGTTTTTTTTTTTATCTGTAATAGTTTTGCAATCCCGTTATTTTTTAGTTGTGTTACAGTTATGTTATTATCCAGCCTTTTTGTTAGTACGGTATTCACACCGAAGCAGTTTCAGGTAGTGGTCAAAATTGTGTTGACACTTCATTTTTTTTTTTAACACAGTTCGTATTTTTTTATGAAAAACATCAAAATTAGGTCGACTTTCCTCTAGCGTATAATAACTTCAATTAACTATGAAATATTAAAGCCTGTATATTCTTAACACGTACTTAGTACTGCATGTGTACAGTACAGTACTAGGAACAAATTACGTTAAGGCTCCCGTATAGCTTAGCTTATTGATGAAAAAGTCACAGATGGCACTGATGTTTGTTATTGTTTTGCGAAAGCCTTGCGTAAGAAAGTTATTAAAGAAATGTATAGCTAATTTGCCGGCTAAGTTTCGACCTCGTCTTGCTTCTGAAAAGTTCAATTTGTCCCCACAGTTTGTTGTAGCAACACAGTGTCTCAAATTAAGTGGTCAAACTTTCGGAACGAGATTTCTCGAAAATGGCTTTTCAGATTTGAAAGCAAGCTAAAACAACAGTGTTCTTTTATTAGCAGCTAGTGTACATTACAACCAAAGAACACATTTTTACGTATTTACGTATTTACGGTAACGTATTTACGGTAACGTATTTCTCAGAGTTGCAAAATTCATTTGCATTTTGCTAATTTATTACCTATTGGGAAAAAATTTGCATTGGTTGTACACTATCTGCTAACAATCTCAAGATTACTGTCAAAGAATTCTTTCATTAAATGCACTGTTTTCTCACAAAGTTGTTCCGAAATTCCCCGTGCTAACCGCCGATACCGAGCCAAGGTATACGGGAGCCTTAAATGTTCTAAGTAAGACTTGGTTTCTGAAGTTGAAGAACTTTTTGTTTTAATGTTTAGAAATCGAGGGTTAACATATAGGTTGAAAAGTTCACTGCAGAAGGCTTTTTAAGGTTATTTTGACGCATGCGTGATTCTTGCTCTTCCTGTTTTTTTTTTTTTTTTTTTTTTTTTTTTTGTATAACTTATAGGCACTTTTTTGTTGCACGTGAGAGAGGTTAGAGGTTTAGAGGAGCCCCAAAAGGTGCACAGTCAGTGCAGTGCAGGCGTTTGGAGTCACGATTTCGGCCTACATTGGGGAGATTGGAAGTTGAAGTTCCAGATTTGTTTTACCTACTTTCATTGTGTTGGCTTCCTTTGTGGGTTAAATTGTTCACGGGTGATCTATGTTCGTGCAAAAGGGGCTTGTACAGTATTTCCCGCTGGCACTTGTGTAGCACACGACTTGGACGTTTATTAAACAAGCAAAAGAAAGAAAACGCTCGCTTAACTAATCTCTTGACAGGTAGTGTGAATATGAAGAACATGAGAGTATCATTTTTCTGATCTTTTCCCTCATTAATTTCAGACGTGTACATTAATATTCCAGCTACGCGAAAAGAAAATCATACTTAGAGAGTCATATTCCTTAGACATTTTCTTATTATATACAGTGGTGCCTCGCATAACGAACGTTCTTCGTTACGAACGCGCGCGCGGGACGGAAAATGTTCCACATAACGAACATGGTCCCGCATTACGAACCGCACGCGCGCTTTGTTGTGTTTTCCCATGTGAAATTCGTGGAAAATTCTGTACTTTTTTTAGTGTTGTCAAAATGGTACCTAAGAAGACCGTTAGTGGGGAGAGTAGAAGGCGCTTACTTTTGAAATGAAGCAAGAAATCATAGACAAAAAAAGACTAGGAGCTAGAGTTGTGGATCTTGCAGTTGAATATGGAGTGATCAAGTCAACCATAGGAACAATTTTAGCCAGTAGAGAATTATGAAAGCTAAGGTGGCCTAGGGAGTTTGAAGAGTTTGTTCACAGGTGCACAGACAATCAATTAATGGTGAAATGGAGAGGTTACTGTTAGTTTGGATTAATGAAAGCAAATTAAAGGACATCTAACCATGCAGGAAATAATCTGGGAGAAAGCTAGGTTCATGTTTGAAGAGCTTAAAAAATCCACTCCAGGAACAAGCTCACAAGCTTCAGAACAAGAGGAAGAGGAGTTCAAAGCCAGTAGGGGGTGGTTTCGTAGGTGTAAGAAAGGAACTGGCATCCGCACTGTCGTAATACAAATTTACGGTTTTTCCCCATTTTGGAGTGGCCTCGGGAACGGATCAAAATTAGTTCCATAGTAACTTAGGGGACACAGTGCGCGCATAACGGACAATTCGCATAAAGAACGCCGTCCTGTAACGGATTATGTTCGTTATGCGAGGCCCCACTTCATAAAGAACATTCCATGCCAATTGAATACATAGATCCTGACGTTAACGTGTCCCCCGTTTAAGGCGCAGGAGCCATGCGCGTTCATGTACGCTCATGTCAAAGAATTTCGTCCCAATATCTTGACAGTAAAGTATGCATGCGAAGACCAGTAGATTTTAATTTTTTCCTCCGTTAATTTGGAAATGGCCCAAAGTAAGAAAGCAAAACGCTACAGGTCGGAGCCCGGGCTGGTCAATATTGTCGTGCGGAATACACTGATTTTCGCCCCAGAAAAATCACGTAAAACTTGTTGTCGTCTCTTTCTTCCTGGAAATGGGCTTTCGTCCTTTTCTTTTCTTTTCCAAAAACCACTTTGATCGTAGGACCGTACCCATAGCAAACCATGAGGAATGCAACGCAATGTCTTGTCTAATCTAAGCTCCCGTAAGAAACAAAAAAGTCGATAAAAAAGGTCTCACATAACCTATTCTACTCAAGAATGCGAAACTCGTTTGTGTGACTCATACGTTCCCTTCGTAATCCAACTTCTGTCCTTGTCTCCCATGTCTCCCCCCGTTTCTGTAAGCCTTTATGCCATGTCGCCCCGCTAACATAAGGGATTCCCCAGTTAATTTACAGCAGCACATAAAAATAGAAGAAGTGAGATAAAAAAATCCTTATATCCTTACACCCACAAACGATTTGCTTTTCGCCCCGTCTTACTATTCAGCACCAGCTAGGAAAACATGTGTGTTTAAAAGAAAAAATCAACCCCCCAAGTTTCCATATGCCCCATACTTTTCGACGCCTTCTTAACGACCTCAGCAGAAGGCTTTTACGAGTTTTAGGTTAGAGAATTCTCTTCTTTCTATTTTTTTTAACAATTTGGGACAAGTAAAAAAAGAAAAAAAGAACTCACACGCCTTTGGCAGAAATCAAAACATATGACTTAAAGGGTCTCTTTTTCTATGGGCGCTTTCTACACAAAGCTCAAACCGCCAATTTAACGACTTCCTTTGCATTTCACACTGAACGCTCGTTTCCTTGTCAAATTTTTTGGTACACGAGTGTTAAAAAGTAGAGTGAAAACTCGGTCGACCTACATTCACGTGTTCACAGACGGGATGAATGGTCATTAAAAATGGGTTGTTATAGGCAATCTAATCCGAGATTTCTTTTTTTTTTACCCAAACTGGTTTTATAAAACTAATAAATTGATCTCTTCTTTCTAAAAATATAGCCAGAGATTAAAAAGATATTTGTTGTAAAATACAGCAATTTATTTCAATATCGTGGAGCTTTTCGTGTTTCTAATCAAATTGTAAGTTAGATTAACATACAAAGAGAAGATTAGGTTAAACAGAGGAAAACGGGTTTCGAAGTAAAGGTCAGAATTACTTAAGAAATTTCATAGAATTTCTGGTGTTTTTATTTGTGTTTTTTTTATGGTAGGAGTTCTTTAATATGTTTTATTTTCATTTTTTTCTAGAAAAAAAACGAATGATAATCAATGGTGGGAACTGTTTGACCATAATACGTCCCGGTTTTATTATTATAATGCCACAACTCAACGTACCGTGTGGCATCGCCCACACAATTGCGATATCATTCCTCTAGCCAAGTTACAGGTAAGTTGATTCGTGTATTTAATCTTCATGCCCATATCCTTCGCACATGTTTAATAAATTTTCCGGCTGGAATTCGTTTTGGCGTGAAAAAAGAACGAGTTTTCCAGATCGTATGTTTTGGTGTGAAATGTAAAAAAATAAGGATTTTTTTCTGTGCAACTTCGCAAGATCGAAAAACAGTTTTAATTCCAAGAAAGAGAGAAAGATTTGTTTGTGAAAGAAGGAAAAAGCAGAACTGTTTTCTAGGGTATTTACCTTGTCTGAATGTGTTTATGCACGTTTGTCAAGTGAGAATTCGGAACGAAAGTAAAAGCAAACGAAAAAAAGAAAGAAAAAGTGAAGATTCTTGTTCAAACGCCAAACCGTTTGGCATTTGAACAAGCAATGCTGTGAAGATTCTTGGTCAAATGCCAAACCGTTTGAACAAGCAGACCCTGACCCTCAAGGTTTAGGAATATAGATGTCGGGTACGTACTAAAAAGCAAAGGAGATGAAGAAAAAAAGACGGAAAAGCAGGGGAAGATTAGAAATCTATTTTTAGCAGTTCTGGAGAATTTTCGCTTTTCTCAACAACTTTTTCGTACCTTGAGACCTGAGAGATCTATGCTAACTTAAAAAACTGCAGTAAAAATGCATCCGACATTCACTTTACGACAACTTTTTATTGCAACAAAAACATAAGACACATGTAAAATAAAACATAAGTACAACGTACATCACAGAATTTGATTTTCGCGCCTAACTTGTGAAACCCGCCAAAACAAGCAGACTAACAAGAGACCATTATTTTTAATTATTTTTGAATTTTTTTTTATGAAGATCTTTACGAAATTTAATTTCACGATCACAACCCCTCTGCAATGTTGAATGTTGAGATTCTTGATCTCTTCAAGGGCAAAAGTTCTTGTTTTATTAAGCAGAGTAGGTAGTGGAAATAAAATGGTATTGTTGTGAATTTCTCAGTCGAGTTTTTTAACTTTGCGTTTTACGAGTGTGAAAATACTCCCGGGGGTTTTGTGCCAAAATACTAAAGCTTTAAGGAGTTTTTTGGGGTGCAGGATTTAACCAATTTTGTTCTCGGCTTTTAAAAAGAAAAAGTACATATTTGACTATAGTTTGGACTATTTTTTTTTTTTTTTTTTTTTTTTTTTTTTTTTTTTTTTTTTTTTTACAAATTTCCTGATTTTGTTGGGGGGTCGTCTTTTTTTATTACCGTGTTTCGGGCTTAATATGGCGACCGGAAAAGCGTCTGCGTGGTCTGGATCGATGCGCTGTGATGGAATGAAAGTTTGTTGGCGAAAGAGGAAGGAGTAAAAAGCATGTTTGGATTGTCTCATGTGACTGCGATTGGCTAAATTACCTTTTGTTGTTTTCTTTTTTGGTTCCAAAGACGTTGAAACAAAACACTGAAGTCGTGAAAAATGGAAGAGAAACCAAAGATGAAGAGAAGTCTGTGAAAAGGGAGTCCGTAGCTACTCAAACTCCCGCTAGATCTGCATTGGTAAGTCTTGTTATTTTCTAAAGAGATATTTCGAGAACTTTCTTGTTTTTCATGGGAATTCGGAAAGTAGAAAGAAATGTGTAATCAAAATTAGATAAATAAATAAAACAACGTGAAATAATGTGTACTAATTCAATTTAATCTATTCGGTTGAAAAAGGAGAAGTCTTCGAGAGGATTAGATCGGGCTGTATTGGCCAGTCAGACGCAAACACCATCACCAGAGTCACCTCGTGTAGGACGTCGACACCACAGTCATCACCAACATCACCATCGCCATCATAGTCATACCAGTCACCATAGCGACGACGATGGCCAGGCCCATGCGGGGGAGGCACGGAAAAGTAGGCGGGGAAGTCACAGCAGTCAAGTCAGCTGGTACAGTCGCCATGGCAAATCTCAGGTTTGTTTCCGAAACGTGGTGTCTGTGTGCTAACCGTGTACATTTTGTATTGTTTGAATTTCGCTAAAAAAAAAAAAAATAGCAAAGACTTTTTCCGTACAAAATAAATAGCAAAAAAAATTTTCCGTACTTCAAGGATTCGGGGAGATCCAGCGATTCCAGTTCGGTGTCGTTGAGTCGCACGTCTTTGGAAGGTTCAAGTTACCATGGTTTGGATTCTCCGCGGCGGGAAACCAGAACCAGAGGCAGTATGGTCGCCATGGCTCCGCCCTCTCGCTCCGCCAGTAGTGCCAGCACTGCGACTGCCTCCTCTGCCAGTCAAACGCATTCGGCCCCTCCTTCTGGCTCGCGACACCGAGAACCTGCCCGCGAGCGGGAATCTACGGTTCGCAGCTTGGAAAAGTACAGTCAACGGTGAGTTCAATTGTCTGTTTTTCGATAACGAATATTAAGGAGCAATTGGTTTTCAAAAAAAGCTCAATTTGGACAGATTTTGCTTGAATAGGTTAGAATAGCCCAGGAAAAGATTTTCGTTTTCTTACATCTATTCTATCTCTATTTGTAACCGAGATATTAACTGTTATTGGCAGACAAGCCCCGGCCCTAGAGGCCTAACTTTTTGGTCAGGAAGTGACACGTAGTTCGGTTAATAGTTGACTGAGAATCAAAACGATTAGTGAAAACGTACATCTTAGTGTTGTGTACAGCTTACAAGAACTTCCCATGCAGTTCTGTGCAAATTTTTTGCAAAAGGGGCGAAGCTTACGAAGCGAAAAGACGTAATAACTCGGTTGTTATAAGAGATGGAAATAGGGAACTTGACGCCAAACATTAAATTCCAGTGTATTCTACCCTCTCGTGACACCTGACTTCATTTTTTTAAACGCTAGTTAAAATTTCATTACTGGATTTATTTGTTATTAAATACCGGAAATTAATAAAGAAAATATATTAAAAAATTTAAAGGGATCCGAGGGTGGAAGGTCTTCGAGCCACGCCCATGTCCCGACAACGAAGCCTGGATGCCGATAGTATAATCCCGCCCCCTCGCCCTCCGGGACCCCTCCCTTACAAAGAATCCTCCCTTTCTCGGTCCTTCAGCTTTATGCAGCGTCGGGAGCGGTACACTCCAGATGACGAAGCCATGCACGAAAAGTACCTCTTGTTCCCCAGCGGACAGCGTCGCCGGGATGAGTTATGGTCAGGAGGCGGGGCTTCTCATGGTTCTCACGGCTTCCACGGTGGGAATACCACCCCGCACTACGACTATGATCCGAGTTTGGACTCGCTGTGCACGCCGATGATGAATCGCAAGCAGCGATCGCTGGAATCGAGCCACTCGAAACGCGGAACGGCGCCCGCCACTGCGCAGTCCACCCCGCAATCACACCGCGAAAGGCTACTCGATAAACTCCGTGATTTGGGGTCGTCGATATCGGACTCGTCCAGTTCCTCGCCACAGAGTCCCAAGCGCGACTACGTGCCGCTGTCCTCGTCCTCGTTCCTGTTCTCGTCCCAAGGACCCGACAGTGGCACATCGACGCTCCACGACCCGCCCTCCTCACACCATTCTCAGCACCCGCAGTACCAACGCGGGTCCGTTTTCAGGTCCAACGACGGCTCGCCGCACTCGTCAGCTGTCGACTCGGGTCTGATGACGCTGGGGAGTCGGGCGTCGCAGGATCTGCCGTCGTCCACCGAACGGAGCACTAACAATCACCGCGAGAAGGACAAGAAGGGCAGGGAGGCGTTAGCTTCGCCCGGATCGGCAAAGGATCGGTCGTCAGAAGGGACCACGATCGCGACAATGACGAGTGGGGAGAGTCGGGGCAATAAGGAGCGATCGTCGCGATCTTCGGCGTCGCCGAGTTCGTCCGGCTCGCCGTCTTCAGCACACGATTCCTGTAGTAATGCGAAACAGACAGGCAGTGGTGTGACTGCAGGGATGATCATGAATTCAGCCAAAGATTTGGGGTTCGGCGATGGGGCGGGGGCGGGACCTCTGTACTCGAATATCGATTACAATTATTATTTCGATGCCAAAGCACAAGCACATCTGTTGCCCTTGCAGCAGTATATCCTGGAGCAAGCTAAACTCTCAGGTAAAAAGTTGGTATTATTTCGTTTGTTTTAGTGTTATTATTTATGAGAAATCGATATAATTGTGTCGAAAAAGTGTCGACTGTTTGTGTAACATTTTGAGTTTTAATCGATTAGATTTTTTGAATTTAATGAATTGCAACTAAACTCTAAATTCAAAGATTTCAGAACCTTCTTAATTGACTACGAGTAACTTGATGACGTGTTTTCCTTAGGCTATTGTGAAAGGTCTGGTAATATAAGAATTTTTTTCACTGGTTTTTCAGGCTACCGATTCGGGGATCCGTTGGCCGAGGAAACAGATTCTCTGCATTCAGAAGATTCCCCGAACCGTCATGACGACAGCGACGAATTCGCAGACGACGAAGGCATGTCCAATCCCGATTCCTCTTCCCAAGAATACCTCGATGACAGTCATTACCTCGAAGAAGACGAACACTACAGTCAATTCTTGACCCCTCTGCAGCAACGACTCAAACCACTAGGTAATTATTCTTCGTTTTTTAAAAACAATCAATTGAAATATTTCCTTGAAATTTCGATGTTTAAGTCGATTTGCAGCAGTAAGTTGAATTTGAATCCGTTTTTCATGTTTTAAGTCCGTTTACTGCATTACAATGGTATATCAACGTCAAACTTGCCAATCAGATGAAAGATGCAAGTTTTAATATGAAAGGGTTCATTTTTCATTTTGTAGATATTAAAAGTGAACCTGAATACTCGGAAGCAGATGGCAGCTACTACCCGACAGTAATGCCCCCCCTTCCTCCTCCTCCTGCGCAGTCGCCCGCCATAAGCAGCAGCCGTGGGGCATTGCCTCCGTTGACTTTCCCAAGCCACGCCCCCTCGAATCGTCCAATCACGACTAGCACAAGCAAACATTCAGTGGCACAAAGAAAAGAACCGGCTCTTCTACATATTCCGTCTCTCTACTCTCCAGTTATGGATAAACCTGGGGTAAAAAAAGAAATCCAAATATAAAACTGTAAAGGAAGAATTTATTTTTATTATCTACTTCTTTATAGCCCTTCGCCGAATCGGTTTTTAGACCGAATCCGGATTTGTCCGCTTTGCACCGATTACACGTGGAACCGCCAGTGTCACTACCGTCGCCCAGTTTGAGTCATGAAAAAAGCAGTACAGAAGGCGATATCGAAAAGTACGCCCAAGATAATTTAAATATCCATAAGAAAGGACTATTTCGCAAAAATGTGTCTCTCCGAGATATGTTGTCATGGTCGAAGGTAAGAAATTTTTTTTTTTTTTTTACTATTTTTCTTATTTTTCTTTAGATTGACTACTTATAGGCAATAGGCTTTTGCCGGTCTATTTATTGGTCAGTTGATTTTACATGGCATATCTTGATTGGGGTAAAATTACAGAGGGGGAAGGAAGGGTGAGGGAGAGTAGGCTGCATGGAAATTTGCTATGAAGTGAATTAGGGTGGTTGGGAAGAATTCTCGGACTGCTGGGAAGAGCTTGGGGTTTATCAAGAAATTAGCGGAGCTGAAATGTAGGCCCAAACGGCAGTGATGTCTGATTAGTTGAGCTCTTTCTTTATTAAACAGGCAGCAGTGCTTCAGTATGTGGTGGAGGTCTTGGGTAGGGTTGTCTGGACAAGGACACAGATTGGAGGTCGTCTTCTTCAACTTGTGCAGGTAGCTCAGAGTAGGAAAATGCGTGGAGCGGACTTGAATTATGCAGCTGATTACGCGTTTCGGGGGTTTTAAACTGCAGGTGGGTTTCCCGTCTGGTGTTATTCCTAGATGTAGTAGTAGGTGGGCAGAAGGGAGTTTTTCCATTCTTTTATCCATTCAAAGATGAGGGTTTTGTGTATGTTGTGATGGGGAATTTTGGTTATCTAGTCAGTAGTTTCGAAAGTGGTGTTGGTCAAGTCAGTTTGAGTTTGTGATGTATCGTTTGGTCTTGTTTTCCGTCTGTGTCAGACGTTCCGTTCCTAGTCTGGAGGACACGTAGCGAAGTCCTGAGTACTTGATGAGAAGTTTTAGCTGCAAGATGCCTATTTCAACATTTAATGTCGATGTCGGGGTGGTTTTAAGTGCGCCAGTGATTGTTAGTAGGGCTTGCGGGATTGAGGGGAGTGAAAGCAAGGTTGTTGGAGTGATGTTAAACCATAGGCAGGGGATGCGTATAGCAGCTTGGAGTATACTGTCGCCGATGTGAGTCTTTAATTGGTTGCAAGAGACTGTTCTGTTTTGCCTTGCAATAGTGTGAATACGATGGAGTGACTTGTTTATAGCTGCTGCGAGCGATCTTACATGGGCTGACCAGTCAAGCTTCTTATCCAAAATTAAACCCAGGTATTGTACGGAATCGCTCGGAAATATCGTAGTGTTTTGCCAAATTAACGGGGTAAGGTCAGATGTCGGTTTCCTGCTGAAATACATTAGTCAAGTTTTTTCGGTGCTAAATTCCAACTGGCAGCGATTGCTCCACACTGTCAGTGCTTTTAGGGTTTTTGCTAGCTGTTTGGTGTTAATTTTACCCGAAGAGCCAGATGTGAGCAAGAGGAGGTAGTCTGCAAAGGCGATAATATCAACTCGTTTCCCTTCGATAGTTTGTAGCGCACCATCGATTTATATTAAAAATAGGAGAAGGGACAGAAGGGAGCCTTGTGGTACTCCTTTTGAGAGGGTGACTAGATCGCTCGCAGACCCATTGTGGAAAGTGTTTGCATCTCTGTTGGTCAAGAAACTGTCAGTGAGCTTGGGATATTGAGATTTGACATGTTTTTTTATGCGACTTGTATAAGCTTATCATGGTTTACATTGTCAAAGGCTCCTTTTATGTCCAGCAGTAGTGTCGTTGTCACTTTCCGTTTTCCGCAGTGTTAGTGGTTTTCTTACTTCCTGTGAATTAAATTTCCTGTAGTTCGTATAGTTATCGGTTTAGTCTTTAATTTTGAGGGGTTTCGTGGAATTCATGGAATTTGTTTTCTTAGGATCCTATCAGGAAGCCGATGTTGTCGCTGCCGGATAAGCTTTTAAAAAAAGACGCTTGTGATGTGTTTAAGCTGGTCCAGATTTATATGGGTGACCGGAAATGCAAAGCAGGATCGACGTCGAATAGTGTGGCGTTGGAGCTTTGCAACATTGGCTGGAATAAGCCACTTTTGCGAGACGAAATATATCTACACGTCTGCCGCCAAACTACCGAAAACCCCCGAAAGTATGTTTTTCCCTTTTTTTCTTCCATGTTTCGTTTTTGTCCGGTTTTTATAAAGGGAATTGAACTCTAAAACTATCTTTTAATATGTCGTGAAGTAGGTCTTATAAAAAAAACATGACAATGAGAAGTACATGTGTATACGTAACATGAATAATAACCGAGATATTAAAGAAATGTCTGTCTAATAGCTACTATGTGGCAACGCTGTAAACTTCGAAGCTCGCATACCGCCGCCATTAAGAAAAGCGTGGACTCCCAAGTTTTAGACGACGATATATACGAGGTAGAAATCTCACCGCGAAAATACTATTCAGGAAATGGCCATAGGGTTGAACTGCTTTTAGTAAAGATGCTTTGCATTTGTAGGAGCATCAGTCGATTGTTGGTGGATCATTGCAGTTTCGACACAGGGAAGATGAGTAGTGACATCATAGCATAACCATGAGTCCTTCCCAGAATTGTTTATATCGTTAGTTATATCAATAGTCTATCATAAGTTAGTTAATATGTGTTTTTCCAAAGCTTGTAGAAGGGTTTTAAAACCACAATGTAAATTAAGAAGGAGAAACCGTGTACAGTACATAATTGGAACTGTATTGTAGTAGTCGCGCGTCAAGCATTGTGTAATGCCAGTGCGGAGCAAAAAGTGGATGCAGTGGAACCCCCTTAATTTCATATCGCATAAGCTCATAACCTGTCTTACTTCACACTGAACTTACGGTCCCGTTTATTCCCATTTAATTCTGTAGAGACAGGGATCGTTTTATTTCATATCGCCTAGTCACATAAACTGCTGAAATTCATACATTATTCAAGTCCCGTTGGGTATTTTACAAGGGTAAATTACTCCAGTTAAATTCATACGCAGTCGCAACGCCAATTAATGAAATTCGGAGCCCGCAAAATTCCAAGAAATGCTTAGCCTAAACTCTTATTCGAACCTACTCCTTTAACCTAGACTCTTCACCTTTCACGAGCGATTTGATTTACTTAGACCGTGTTTAGTAGCGTGCTGTGAAACGGGAAGTAAAGACGTCTAGAAGAAGCACACAAGCTTATCACTAAGCCAGCGAGTAGAAATTGTAGCCCCTTTTGAGAAAAAGTAACACAAGAATCAATCGTGAAAAAAAGTTTTGTGTTGATCAGGGAGTGGTTTCGTGTATAAAGTGACAGCGAACATATGTTAAGTGAATGGCGGAATTTTGTGTCTCTTAGCATTATAATAGGCAACTCCGTGTTACTTGATGCTCCGCGTAAATTCGAATTGGTCGTCCGGTCCCGAGCCTATGTAATTAAGCGGGTTCCACTGCATTTCCAAATTCTCGTAAAAATCAGCCAGGTTTACGGAATAAGTCAAATTTAGGTTCAAGGAGAAGTCTACCTTATGGTCAAGCTAGTGAATGGGAGCTTCTAATGTGCGAATTTCTTTTCTAAAGAGGTATGGTCATCGAAATTTTGGACTATACTTTTTTTTATGGAGGCCGACTGACATTTGGAGTTCTTTAAAGGAGCGGCTTTCATATCTCCATTAGTTTTAATTTCATATATATACATCCTGATGCAGAGTTGCAAAAAGGATCCATAATGTAACATTCAAAAATAGAGATAAGTTTTAGAGTTTAGTTCTCCATTAAGAGTTGCAAGTTGCGAAGGACTATTTGAAATGTTAAAAATCGTATATTGTTCGGGTCTCTAGGGACAGTTTGAGGCGTGGATGGGAACTTCTGAGTATCTGCCTCTTCTTTTTCCCGCCGTCCGGCAAATTACAACCTTATTTGGAAGGGTACATTAACCGGCATAGGGATCCAGGCTTGAATTTCACCGAAGTCGATAAATGGCCAATTCATGTAGGTTGAAAATGTTTGACATTACTTTCGTTTTGGAGAATTTAAGAAAAAGATTTTTTTTATATTGATTTTGTAGGTATTTGCATTCTTTTTCTTGTTTTCGACTGTTTATATTTGTTTATTTCACTTATGAAGATTGCTTTTAGGTCCAAGTGTCCCATTATGCTACTGTTTGCTGCAAAAGATTGACGAGAATTGGAGTAGGAGGGAAAAGGTTTGAGCGTAAACCAACTTTGGAAGAAATTGAGCAGTCGAGAGTAAGTTTGGGTCTTTTTATGGATTTACGTTTAGTTTTTTCCGCCATTCTTTTTTCTTTTAAAATAAACTGTTCAGTGTACATTGGTGCCATACCGAAATGTACTGAACCAGTGCGCGTTGGTGTGCACTGGTGCAGAACATCAATGTACTTATTTTTTCCCCAGACGGAAGTTCGTTAGTGTTTATTTGTGTTTGGTGGTTTTAGTTGCAGATTTTCCGGCCGTCCATGTTCGGTAATACCTTGGAGGAGATAATGGCTGTGCAAAAGGATCGATTTCCTCATAGAAAACTGCCTTGGATCCAAACGACGTTGTCAGAAGAAGTTTTGCGTCTACATGGGGCTCAAACTGAGGGAATCTTTCGGTAAAATATCTTTTCATTTTCTTCTGATTTTGTGCTTTTATTTCAATCTTTTGACACTAGTCATAATGACTTAAGATCTTAGCACAAAATTAAAATGTCAATTGTGATGTTAAGAATTTATTTAATCGATTTTTTATCAATATTTTTCTAGAGTGCCAGCAGATGTGGATGAAGTCAACGCCTTAAAAGTCCGCATGGATCAATGGGAAGTAGGCGGAGCCTCTGATGGCCATGTCCCAGCCTCTTTACTCAAGCTCTGGTACCGGGAACTCTACGAGCCGCTCATTCCAGAATCCTGTTATCCGGAATGTATTGCACAATGTAACAATCCAGAGTTGGCTGTGGCTATCGTCCATCGATTACCTGATATCAATCGATTGGTCCTCTGCTATCTAATCCGCTTCTTACAAGTAATTATCTTCTAAGATTCGTTACCTGTTTTAAAGATGAAATTACCTCTTTTATGGTATTTTTTAAAAATTAATTGTCTAATTCAATTTTCGAATTTTACCTTAGTCATCGGTGTTGAATTCAATTCAATTTAACCAACCGATTCCTGTTCGTAAAACTCCGTTTGTTACTAGTCGATGTTCCAGTTAAAATTACGTATTTTACACTTTAAACTATAAACATTTATATATATTATTATTTTTCTGAAATGTTACTCCCTATAAAATCTGTGTGTTGGTGAAATTAGTCACAGTTTTTTCCCCCTGCGTTGCTATAAAAAAAGGTGGAACCTAACGATTTATTGACTTTTTTTTAAATTAGGTTTTCTCCCAGACCGAAGTGGCGACCGTGACGAAAATGGACGCGAGTAATTTAGCCATGGTAATGGCTCCTAATTGCTTGCGTTGCACTTCCGACGACCCGCGCATAATCTTCGAAAACGCTCGCAAAGAAATGGCCTTCGTGCGCACACTAATCCAGAACCTAGACACGTCTTTTATGGAAGGCGTGGTCTAAGAAAATTCTTTTGTTTTCTAAGCTTCCCTTATTGTACATAAGTCATTCGAATTTTTTCCCCGACTTTTTTTTTGGCTAATAGCAAGAGTCTACCAAAGTGGGTCTTTTTTGCACAGTTCTATGAAGAGTTAAAAAAAAAAAATCACTCCTCTTTTTCTTAAGCGACTTTTTTTTCAATTTTTTGGAGTAAAAATCTTGCGAATAATAATAATCCCGTTGTTTTTGCCAGTCTGGGGAAATAATTTTCGTCAGAAATAATGCCGTTCCCCGTGCCAAAGCTAAGTAAACTTGGGGGGAGAAACGCTGCAAAAAAACACAAAGTTGTCTTTTTTATTTTTTTTCATCTAATATTTAAAGTACCTATTTAGGGTAGCAGCTTAACAGTTTTTTTGTGTTCTTTAAATTTCTTTACGAATTCTTTCGTATTTCGTTCGAATAATTATTTGGGCTATTAATGAGACCGCCTTCTTACTTTTCCCGCGTTATTTGTGGCTGCCAATGGTTATTTTTTTATTATTTTTAAGATTTTTTTTTTCAAAGAGAAGAAACTTTAGAGAAAAGAACTTTCTCTCCAGAGCGTTCCTTTATTTTATTTTTTGCACAAAACCGAGCTTCATATGAAATGGTCGTCCTTAGGTTTGTGCCCCTCCCCTTTTAGAAACATTGTACTAGCAAAATGTGTGGCAATTAAGCAAAAATTTGCTCCAATTTGAAGGTACAACTCTAGTTACAAGTGACAGGATACAGAAAAAATTATGAGTTTGGGGGCACTGGAAAGGAAAAAGGGGACAAAAAGCTTTTATGTATCTCGAGAATACAGAAAAACGCAGCTAATGAGCAATTGTTGACTCCACGAATCAATACTAAACGGACGGAGTGCTCTATGCACTCATTTTTATCGTCGTAGCGATTGTTGTCGCCATTGTTCGCTTTTATCTGTACAGACGCTATTTTCGAGATTTTTTTTTGAATTTAAGAAAAAAAAATTTCAGGTATTTTTGCAAAATTTTGCGATTTTCCCCGCCAGAAAATCGCAGATTTTTCCATACTTTTCTAGATTATTTTTAATTTTTCACGCGATTTTCCCACCACGGGGTTGAATCTGACCTTTTCTGCGCGTGTGCGGAGACAAAAATGAGACCAGGGTAGTACTGGGCCCCTCGGGGTATGCGGTAAAAGCCTAGCTGCAGTGATCCATTGTTGGTGGGAGCAAACGGACGTTTGGGTGCTGAGCAGAGTGGTTCCTACATGTGTTTCGTTGGACGTTGGCAGTCGTATTTCTATATTTCCGCCCTTTTAGTGCGGTGTTCGGGGAAAGTACTGGGAGAGAAAGTATTGGCAATTCTTATGGAGTTTCTGGCGGAAGGTGCGCAGGTTTCTTCTCAAAGAGTTTATAGTTGTGGAGCCTGAGGAAAATGTAATTTCACGGTTCGTTTGAGACTTTATTTCGGTATATTCTAGAGTTCATTGTTTTGAAAATGAAAGGAAGAAAACGAGAAATAAAATAGTGAAGCCGGAATGAAGATGAGGTTTGTGGGGTAGGAAGAAGGAGGGTAGCAAAGAAAACCGTTATGAGAAATTTGCATGCAAACAAGACTGTCAGATGGAGAAATTCCCATCGTCTTATGTCCTAGGAGACTAAGAGCAGAGCGTGTGTGTGTGTGCTCCTTACTTCCTTTGGTTGTCCTGGTTTTGCATGACAGAACTTTGTGATATTTTTCTGCACGGGAAAGACAAGGAAGAAATTTATTTTGTGTTACTGGCACTGAAGAGGTTTGGGTTTCTCTATGTGGAAGTTTTTGACTGCTTTGAAATAAAGGAAGTAAGGGGCCAGTAACGTGGGGGTTCATTTTACCCCAGAAATATTTTTTGAGCGGATAGACATTTTTGTTGCAGTAATGTGCATTGCTTTCAAGATTCTTGTCCCAGATTAAAATTTCTGAGGGACTGAAACATGTATTGAATAACAATCGCCACTGCGATTTAAGTATTAAGATTATGTACAGAAATGTTTACAGTATATATAGTGCAGTAATATTTTTGGCACTAATATTATTGAAGTTAAATAATGTTAATAATTGTTTTTAAGTTTTAGTTAGATTACTGCTGTTAGTCGAGACAGCATGAAGATATATAAAAAAAAAGTTGAACTGCAATCAAATTACTAAATTTTGGGGTACAAGTTGTAGTTTTTTTAATGAGCCAAGTTAAGGGAATCTCGTTGTAGTTTCCGGATTAGAGCAAATCGAACCCGGTTGGAAATTTTTAAAGATACAAATCTGCGTAATGTCTGCATAACATAATTCGTTGAAGTAATATTTTTTAAAAATTAATCAGAGTATACAACTCTACAAAAATTTTATCCGTAAATTAATTTTTCCAATAATTTTACGTAAGCTTGTAAATTAAATTCTAAAATTATTTCTGCAATATTACTGACAAAATTGTGCAGTTGTACTAACAAAAAAATGGCCCTCAGAGGTCCACTTTTCTACCCTGTCAACAGGGTTGGGTTGAAACCTGGCAATGGGGGCAACATCAAGTAAATCCCAGCTTGTGGCATACACACCTAAATGGGAGTTGGCACTTTAAACGAAGTTTGTGGGGGTTGACCCTAAGGATTTGCATACATGTAGTATATATTCCGAGCACTATGTCCCGAGTATCCAAAGTATCCAGCGGGAGCAAATATGAAAAGCGTGAGAAAAAGGGGCGAAACGAGTCGCTCGGATTTGGATCGAATCCTCACGCAATAGTTGGAGGCTAGTTAACTGGAAAAGGGGTTAAAAAACAAAATACAAACAAAGGGTGGGGAAGGGAAGGCAGCCCAAGTAGCTTTAAGTGCGTCTAATTAGAGTTCATTTTTATTCGTTGATGACCCTTGTTCTCCATTTGATCTTTTCCCCCCTTTTTTTGTGGGCCGGCAAAGTTAGTCACGGTTCGTGGCAGCCATTGTTATGTATATATAGCCAAACCACCATGTTGCCATGAATGGGAAGCCCGCCGGGTCTGAGGGAGAGGGGGGGAAGCCCTGTGCTGTAGTGTAGTAAACCCCCTCTGACAGCGACATAACCAAGTGCTAGGCACGGCACGTGCAGCCTTTACTAAACAAACCGTTATTGCATCCTCTAGGGTTTGGTTAGGAGTCAGCAAAAGACTCATCTTTTTTTTTTTGGATTGTTCAACAGCCATTGTTTAAGCTAGTCACAGGCACAACTGTCTGATATTAGGTTCGGAATAGGAAAGTCTTCGCGTTGGGTAATTGCAAAGCGTGTAAAGTTCAACAGAGCATAAAAATAAGTTACGAAGAAGCTGAATTTATTGTTCTGGCTATAGAATAGGATCTCTTAGTACAAGTTCGGTTGTTTTCTATTATTTAAATTGATTAGGATTTCTTTGGTCAAATTACACTACTTTGAAATTGAAATTTGTATTATTGTCTAAAAAAAAATCCAAATTGTGCAATCAGTCTTGCTGGTTCACAAGCTTTAAGAAGACTTTTAGAAAAGATAATTATTTTTATTGCTGGTAGAATCCGCTAGTACTCAATATAGTCTTTGGTCAAAAATCTTTCAGTTTATAAGATATAGTGACTAAAACTCTTCAAAAAGCAGCCCCAAATACCAAACTTTGATTTCGGTCGCATTTTACATGCCCATTGCAGTTTAGATAACTTTTTTTAATGGAATTCCAATTACTTCAGAGTAATAGAAGACAAACTAATGGTGTTGACATATAAGAATGGTGGGGGAGTAAACTTCCACATACTAATGTAATGATATTTTAATGGATTCTAAAAACACACAAACAACATTAAGCTGGAAGTAGTTAGACGCATAATACCTTTAAAAGGGAAGCTGGGGTACAAAATTAAATGCGAGATTGCAGATTAGGCAGGTTTAGTGTTGAAAAATTGGAAGTAGCCACTTACATAAGGACGAGACGTGTTTTTTTGACAGCCGAAAGACATTGACCGTGTTTCGGCACGTCTGTTGAAGTATATAAAAAAGCGACTAGGCCAAAGATGTTGCGTCATAGCGCGTCTTGTGTACTGTTCCCGCTCTGAAAAAGAATAGTATCCATGCTGAAATAAAAGAGAACCAGGCAGTTTTCAGCTGAAATCAGAACCAAAGGCAATATAAATCGACCTATGTAAACTACGTCTGTCCCGTCGACACTTAATGTCTGTATATCTCTCTGATTTGAATTACTGTATGTCTTTGCGTCTCCTCTGTGTGTGGACATATATGTATCCATGCTCAAGTAGTACAGAACTTCCTTGCTCGGAATGAATAGAAACTGAGCGGGGGAGTCAAAGAGTAGGTCGGGGAAACACAGAAGGTGACAGAAGACCGAACTAATGCCACATTTGTCTTTGCTGCTCGCTTTTTAGGGCGTGTCAATGAGGAACGAGATTGCCGGCGCGTAAAGCAAGTTTCGCGCCAAAGAGTGAGCGTTTGAAACGCTTGGCTCCCTAAAGCTTGTGGGGTAATTGTCATCATTACTCCTTCTGCCAATTCTTGCAAACATCCCTCCAATCCTCCTTTGAAAGCCTCCGGGAGAAGTGGAGGACGGAAGAAACATCGGGGGCGTGACCAAGAGCGACGGTAGCCGTCGCATCTTGTGAAATAGGGGACTTTGAACTGCCTGGAAGTTGAAAGAAGTTGAAAGTGCGAGAGGCGGAGCCGGATTGAAAACAATAAAAAAAGCACGCCCTTGAGTGATTTTCTTGTCTTACGCCCCCCCTTTCTTCTTATCGATAGCCCAGAGAGGATCTCCAAAGTAGTTTTTGCCGACAGTGACGAGAAGCCATGGCAACGGGGACTCAAACCAAGGGTCGAATAACACCTCGCATCAGCATATTTCTTCTCGCTTTTAGTCTAGGTAAGAACACCGTTGAAAACCATGCCTTTTCGTTTAACGTATTTTTAGGTAGAACTGTTATTTTTTAAGTATTTGGCAAAATTGATTCCAATTCTTCAAGAAATCTAAGCTAAAACAATTTCTAATGTGTCCAGAGACTTTTAGTTCTCTAGAATTTAATAGTTTTTGAAGGGTTGTCGCCACTTGGAATCAATGTTATCTCAACAAATGGAGCAAAATACAGTCTAGTTTATAGTGATTTCTTTTTTTCTGCCGTGCACCAAGTAATAATGAAGTTATTTAGTAAGGGAATTTATTGAAAATGGGCTCACGCAGCTTTGTACGTAGAGAGAGGAGCATATCCATGCTTTGTTTACTATTTTGGAGCTTGGAAATAGACAATGGCTATTTTCACGCTCCCAATTCACTGGGCAGCATGGATCCGCGAAAATTGACACTTTATTTTCACGCTACCAAACCAAAAAACTAGAAGCCCCGGTAACAAGCGTTCGCTAGCTACGCCATGTCACTTCGATACATCACAACCAAAACTTTAGAACACAATAACTCGTGAATGATTCTTCAGAAAAATGTGAAACGTATTCCTTGGTCTTGGAATGATATCTTCTATAACAGTCAATCAAAATCTCAATAGGGCATTTTTTGGAGGCTGAAAGCAGCAAAAAAAAATAATTTTACAATGTATTGTAAGGCGTAAGCTTTCACCTATTGCCATTCTTTCACTCTGTACAATCAGGATTTTCAGTAACCACCATAACATATGGAGTGGGTTTGCGTTCCACTCTTAGCTTGAGTAATTACTGACTAGTTACATGGTTCAGTTTGGGGGGGAAAATAATAAAAACGTTTAGTATTGAACCTGTTAGAAAAGGTCATTACACTCTTTTTATTCACTTAAAAGATTACACTCTTACTCACTTAATTACACTCTTTTATTCTTTATTCATATAAGAAAGAACATGCGAAAAATAAAGTGGGATGTATAATAGAAACTTTTAAGATCGCATAATAGGAATAATTTATTCGAGTTCGATGACGAGCCTTTTCAGATTTTTTTCTCCTTCCGTTAGAACGTTAAAAGCTTCAGAACTTGGGACAAGAAAAACAAGTCCATCCTTCTATACCACAAAAGCTGTTACATCGACTGCTTCATTTTAGGTTTCTTAGAAAAATGGAAAGCCGCTTGAACTTTCAGCAAGAAATAGAACGAGTTCATTTGTGTAACGTCCATCGATTTTTAATGTGAATTTTGTAGAATATGCTTACAGAATCCCAAGTTATTTACAAGACAGGCTTGTGTAGTTCTTTTTAAAGACTTTAGGGGAATTCAAATTTAAGAGGCAGTTAAGAAAGCTAGGAGACAAAATTCAGTAAAAGATGTCAGCAACTTTCCGAAATGCGAATTAACAATTTACAGCGGAGTTGATAAAAAAATAATGCAAAAATGAGTTTAAAACATTACTGCGAGATAAAGAAATTACTCAAATTTTAACATTAATATTACTTCATAATTATACGAAAATAAATTGCTTACGCAACGGAAATAACCTAACTGCGCATATCTGTTCTACTTCATATCAAATTTTGTGAAACCATGTTCAACACACACAGTACTAAGAATTTCCAAGAAGAAAACTTCGAGAAAGTTTTGAATTCGAGAAAAATTTCCGTTGAATGGCTGCAGTTCAAAAACAGTATATTGAAGAGTTTCAGAAGCTTTACAATGATACAGCAAATAAAATAACCCATTTTAAGACTTCCGATCTTTAACTTCCTGAATGACTGCTAACAAGCCCTCCCATCGAAGAATCTTTGTCCTTCCTGTAGATATCCAAACTGCCAGCTTCAATACCCTTTACATTTCTTAAAAAAAAAAACTCATAAAGCTTAAGTTCGCAAAAATGTGTCATGTGATATATGAATCTTCCCAAAGCCAAGAGAATGGCAAGATGGCTTTTGGGTTGAGAAGAAAAAAGAAGCCTGTTATTTTCTACATCTTTATGCCAGTTTTTCACTCCCCGAGAAGCCATGCTGCACAAAAGCTTCAGAACTTGGGACAAGAAAAACAACTCCATCCTTCTATACCGCAAAAGCTGTTACAACGTCTGCTTCATTAATATGCCAAGCTCGCGAAGAAAACGTCTAGGAGGAAGCTTGTCTTTCTTCCGCTGCTAAGAACTGTTTGGGTCTCGAATTGATTCCTCTTGTGGTGTACAGAACCCCCGAAAGTTTTACCCTGTCCTAGGGGAAGAAGGGGGGGGGGGTGGAATGGTCAGGGTGGTTCCACTTTTTGGGAAAGCGTTCTTGTTGCAATGTAAACTTCTTTACAACTTTTCTTTTTATTTCTCTTCATTTTCTTTCATTTCCTGTTTTTCCTATGTGGAAATGAGAAGGTGGAGTTGGAAACGGAAGATACCTCTTTGATATTGGATTTCAATCGAGCATCTTCTCCCATCTTCGTGGACCCGCAAATATAGGAACCTCGCAAAGTATAGAAAATGCAGACGTTTTTTTCTTTAACCGGGGCTAGGATTGCCAGATGAGTCTTGAGATTCTACTACAGCTTCGAAAGAAAACATCTCTTTATTTATTTTTTGGAAAACAACTTCGTTCTCCTTGACTTCTATTTTTTCTGTCTTTTTTTCGCACAGGAGGTGGGGAAGACAGCGAATTGGGAAAAGGAAACAGGGGAAATGGGGGGTAGCTTGTGTCAATGCAATCTTCATCGGAAACTACTATAGGAGATGTCTTCTCTTGCCGTGGTAGCAAGTTCTCTTCTTTTTCTCGCTTTTCTGTTTTAATGGGCGTCTAGATCAATATAATGACAGCGAAGAGCAAGGGGAAGCGACTGCTGGCCTATTGTGACCTGTCCAACAGCCAGGACAAGGTGCCAAGAAGACGTAGTTCGTCCTAAATTGTTAGTCGAGAAAGGGGAACGAAATGTGAGAGAAATTCCATCAGGTCCTCTTTTTTTTTCTTTTTTTATATAAGATTCTTTTTTGCTTACGCTGTGCGCTTTCGTAGGGAATTTTTTGCTCCATTTTTCTTTTCCTTGGTTCTTCTTGGGCTTAAAAGGATCACAGATCGTGTCTTATCGGCTGCTAACTTCTTCACAGTAACATCTTATGTGTGTTTGCAGTTTCGGCAACAGCCAGAAGCCCCCCCCCCCCCCCCCCCCCCCCCCCCCCCCCCCCCCCCCCCGCAAAAAAAAAAACAAAACAAAAAAACTTCGAGGTAAGAAAAAAAAAAATGCTAGGTGGTGCGTGGGAGCAACGCGGCTGATCAAGCCAAATGGCGCGCAAATGAGCGGAAAGGAAGCGACGCCATCTTGTTTCTGAATGCTCGCTTCTGTTTTACTCTTATTATAACTATCAACTCTCTTAGTGACTGAACTCGTGCTTCCCTTTTTTCTATTATTTTTATTTCGTTTGACAGCATATAGCGTTGCCTGGTGTTTTGTATCTATTTCTTTGCTTCCTTTCGTAGAGTTAGCTAAGAAAAATACAAGAGAAAGACAGAACTAGGGCAAAGAAAAATGGAAAATAACGTCAAGAAGGTAGAAGTACCCGTGGAACGAGAGGAAGGGAAGCGCTGTTGCAAGAACAGTGATCTAATTAAGCCCTCGGCGATGAAATTAAAGGAGCAACACAACATTGCCATTAGGCAGTCTCTTCTTCTATTTCCCCCTCAAACTCTCTGGACTTTGACTCAGCTGGTTTTAGAGGGAACGGGTTTTCTCTATCTCTGCTGTGCTGGTGGGTTGTTACTCCTGTGCTTTTTGGCTCCGTAAAAGAAAACCAAGAGCTTTCCCGCCGTCCCAAACACGGTTTAATTCACCATTTCCCCATATAACGCATTAGGGGTCATTACGCCGTGCTCTTTGAACTTGACAGAAATCCTAGATGTACAATTGATAATCGATTGGGAATTACGTTTATACGGAGGATTTCAGCTTTCGAAACTAAATAAAGCTAGCTCGTGCACACAGACGAGGCTGGTCATTCAGAAATTCAGATTGAAGTTGGATTGAAGTTTCATACGAGCGAGAGATTTGATTCTTAATAGAGTTTTTTTTCTTATATAGGTTCAGCCTACATGGTGGAAAGTACGGATAGTTCTGGACATTGGAATGACGGTTTACGGAGGAGTGATTCGACGAAAGGACCGTTTTTCATTCTGGAACCACCGCCATTGCTGGAATTTAGTCAAGCCAATCAGTCACGATTAGATTGCATGGCAGCAGGCTTGCCGCATCCTTCCATACGATGGCTGGACGAAGCTGGACGGGAGATTACGACGGTTCCAGGCTTACGGTAAATCTTTTTTTTCTGGTTTTAAGGAGCCGCCTCTGGGTTCTTATACGAAGCTAATAGAGATCGAGGGAACCAAGATTACGTCGTTTTACCCGGTTAAAGGGCATCTAATTTTCTTGTAATAGGTTCACTAAAGCTTATATAGGAGGTCAAATGTATACGTTAAACCTGTGCTATAGTTGAAGTAGTAAATATTTGGACGTTTAAGTTTTTTCTTTTAAAAAATCACTTTTCCTTTTGTTTTCCTATGGGTTCTACCACATCGATTTCTTCGTGATCAATCCCACCAAGCGTTAGTCGTTCAGGAGAGTTGTCCTTGATGCCAGTACTTTATTACAAGCTTCATCTACCCCAACCCTATTTTTACACATGTTATTCCCCAAGCGCTGTGTATGGAAAGTGATCCGTCCGACACGGAATTTATTGAAAAACGTTTACAACATTTCTTGACGATAATTTAAGCTAATATGAGTAGGGATGACCCAACTTTTCAGCTTTTCATATTTTTCGTCTGTATAATATTTAAAATATCGCATTCATCTTCCACTTACGCTACAAGTGAGCAAAACCACAAATTTTGGAAACGGTCATGGACGGTATTGGTTAAGAAGTTCATGACCTCGGATATTGGTACTTTGGAACCTAACCCATCCAAAAGGGCTCAAAACATGAGAAGCTGGAAGGTTTGCTGCATGGGAGCTACGCGGTGAATGGCGCGCAATTGAACGGAAGAGTCGTGACGCTATTTTGTATCTTCGTGCTTCTTTATGCTTTGACTATTATTTAATTTTCAACAGTACAATTAAATGTGTTTGCTTCTATTGTTGAGGGATAAAGCCGGCTTAGTTTGTAAGAATTGTAGCTGAATGTCCTTCAAATAGGGTCTTGACCTAGAATATCTGTACTTCTTATCTTGTCAACGGAAATTAAACTTTCGGTAGCCATCTGGAGTTAAAAGGATACGCCACCACGTCTTCTTAGAGCTACATACTAGGGAAACTTTTGGAAGGGATCTATTGAGGTCGAAACCTCAGAAATGAGGGATGCTATAGTGAGCAGTCTGGTAGAAGTTGAGATCGATCAAATACTCCCCATTCATACAACCTCGTGAAAAAAATAAAAAAGACTATGACAAAAATGAAGAAAAAGAAAAGGGAAAAAAATAAATGTTGCGCTTTTTTTCCTTACAATGAAATGCCTTACGAAAAAGCTCGAAAGCTTACATTTTCTTGATCTTATGAATTCCAATGGCGCTTTTTTGGTGCATTTGAGGGAGAAGAATTACGAAATCTTAATACATTTTCCTGTTTCGATGCAATGTGAAAAGGGAGATTGCCATCTTAGACGGAAGATAAAGAAGTGATTTTTTCTTTTTTTTGCTAAGATTTTAAGCCGAGTTTGTATACGTACTTGTATCGTTGTACGGTTTAGCATTTCAAAAGTCTTTAAATCTCTAAATAAATTCCTAAAAAACATCTTAAGATCATTAACTTTTCACGGCAAATCTTACTTTAAATTCTCTGCGACCTCAAATCTTCCATCTTTACAAGCTACAGTTGCACTTAAAGTATAAAATTTAATCTTATTTAACTTTCATTCCAATAAAATAACATGCTCGTACTGAATCTCCCAGATCTTTTACACTAAAACTTTTTAATCTTTCCTATATAACTCACATACACATTTACATACATCTTCCTGCGAATAACGAACAGCAAAAGCAGGATAATAAAAAGACAGTTGACATAAAATTATTTTGCTCTCTCTCTCTTTTTCCTTTTTCCATGATGTTCCCATTGTTGAACTACACACAGAGTCCTACTGCCCAATAGCAGCTTAGCATTTCTGCCCTTTCCGCCCGAGGCTTTCCGCTCCGATGTCCACGCTACAAGTTTGCGTTGTGCAGCCTCTTCACCCCAAGGAGTAATAATTAGTCGGCAAGTCAGGATAAAAGCAGGTAAATATATACACAAAAAGCTATTTGTCTCCACCGTCTCTGTGCAAAATAGTATTTTATTTCTACCATATCTTGACATATTTCTTGTGTCTGCGGGAGATTTTAAAAGGTTCAAGGGTAACATTATAACGCAAATTATATTTCCTTCCACCCTTTACACAACAAAAAAAAAGTTATTTCAGCCGTATCTCTACTTATTTCTGCCACAGCTTTCGAGGGGTTGAAGGTTGAAGTGTACATGGGATTATCAACCCGCTTGGAATGCCTTACAAGAATGTTTGGCTTCACATTTGTTTTGCCTTTCTAAGAAGGAAACAGGAGCAGAGAAAGAGAGAGAAAGAGAAATTACTGCCACAGTAATAGGATGAAAAGTAGTGTGTTTTCTTCCGCCGCAGAGAAAAGCTTCCGCTGCTTGCTGTCCCACTTTTTTCTCTACACTTTTCGTTTTTTCTGTTCTTTCGAAAATCCGGGTGTTTGGTTGCGTTATATAAGTCTTATAGTGTGGAGAACCATGTGCACGAATAGAAATGAGCACATTAAATCTTCCTTTTCTTCTTTTTTTTTGGTACGTTTCGTTTCATCTCCTCTCAAAAGCTCCATGTCCTCCGTGGCCCGTAATAAAAGAAATGTCTTCCCCACTTTTCCTACATGACCTTTGTAGTTTCCAAGAACAGGGATAGAAATAACTTTTACTTTATTTCTTTTTTTATCTACTAAATTATTGTTGTAATGACTGTGCGTTTGCGTCTTCCTCTAGTGGTGGTGCAGGAATGGAGTGCGCAAGTATTTGACGCGTACGTTCTGCGAGGCAATACGGCCGTCCTGCACTGTAATGTGGGTTCCGGGTTAAGAGATAATATTCTAGTTACTTCATGGAGCAAGAATGGGATCGTTCTGGTATCTAGTGGAAGTATCTGGCCACGTAAGTAAAAATTTAAAGATAAAGGTCCTTTTGTTAACTTTAAGCATGGATGCTTGATTTTGATAATTGTTGTTTATTAGCTTAAGAGATGACGTTACCCTCGTGATGTTTATATTTCAACAGGTTCTCCAGCTTCGGAGCTCGGAGATAAAAAAAAAGAAAGACAATAGTGTGTACTATTGTTGCAAAACGTTCTCCGGAAAAAGAATGACAAACTTGGTGTCACTCGAGCTAAAAATTGATAGTTGGTTTAGAAATGCATTAGGTTAGGTTAGGTTAAGATAGGTTATTAAGTTAGATAGCTTAGGATAGATTAACGATTTTCGTCAACTTTCGTTGATGAGATCGCTAAAATTTGCACTTTTTTTCACACCACTAGCTGAAAAAAGACAAATTCATTGTTTGACAGTGACACACCAGTGTCATTTGGATTCCAGGATACGTTACATACATTGGTTACTAAATCCGAGAACGCGTTGTTATATTTACTTTCATTCAAGTTTGTAAAATTTTCTTACCTTTTAAAACTTGCTTTCAAAAATAAGGATGGAAAACAATGTGTAAATAAGAAATGCCGCTAACTCTCTGTCACACGAGTTTTAAAACGTCAAAAAAATTACCCATTCTGGAGAACCTTCAATTTAAATTACTCACTAATCTTCCTTTGTTTGTTGCATTTGCTTACATTAACTAGGAAGTTAGGATCGTTTTTACTTAATTAAAGAAGACCAAGTAAGATTTATTTGTCAGGCGAAAATGACACTACTTATAACTTAATTTGTTTCAGGATTACAAAAACAGATCCGGAAGGTAATTTTAAAAGCTAAGGGAAAATGGAGGAAGTTATCTAGGAAATTTTATTGATTAGAGCCTTTCCATCGTTTTTTGAATTTCCGCAAAAATAAAAATCTTTTAGTGGATATAGCACCTTGAAACCAAAAACACAAAAATCGCGTCTGTGGATTGTAGCCTGAGGCGTTAACGGAAGTCTTTATCGCCGACCATCAATTTTTATGGCTGGAACATTATGGTTGGAATCTACTTTTACTACCATGTTAAACTTATGAAAACGGATTTCTTTTTGCAGCTGTGGTGGCCAGAAATGGTGACAAAAATTATATATTTTTTTCAGTCTAGTTTTTTCTGAATACTTTTGCTTAAAAGAGTAGGGTTAAACTGTTTAACAAAAGACATAATGACACAACGACATAAAAGACACAAGGACATACAAACATAAGGGCATAAAAGCAAAACTAAATAGAATTGTTGGACATTCGTAATTCTTTCTTTGATTTAGAATTACAGTAATTTGAGCAGATTTTTTTTTACAGAAAAGGACAGGACAGTATTTTTTTACAAAATTGTCCCCCAAAATGTTATACTAAGATGGTAAAGGTAATTTTGTTTATGGTTGAATAGGCAATCGACCACCAAAGCTGACGATGGTGGGTACAGACTTGCATATTCATGACGTTCAAAGCTCGGATGCGGAAGGAAAATACCGTTGCATCATCCGCCATCGATTGACAGGTCAGGAAGTGGAAAGTTCGCCTGGCAGACTTGTTTTGACAGGTAAATAAAGAAAAGCATCCTCCCCAAAATAATTTGGCCTAGGACCTTCAGAAGCCCAGATTGAATTATTTCCGGAGGCAAAACTTGATTACATTCCATTGTTATCTTTAGATGCTTCCGGTAATGTTGCTCCTCGCTTAACCCAAAGGCATTCACTAAGCCTCACGATCCACGAAGGACAAGATGTCATGCTGACATGTGCTGCTCAAGCGTATCCTTTGCCTCGATTCCAGTAAGAAACTTCCTACCGCTTGTTGCTTAGAAACTGTGAAAAAGCAGCCCAAAAATATCAGTTTTAGCTTTGGGTCGAGACCCAAAGCCAAAAAAAAATTTTAAAAACACTTCCTTTAGAAAAGAACAGCAAAGAAACATAGGCATACAGTAATTAAAATCAATATCGTAATTTTCACGCCAAGATGGTTCCGCATGGAAGGGATGCTTCCACTGGTAGATGACGGCAGCTCTTCCATAATGGTGGGCCACACGTGGGTCTGGATTCGTCAGGCTAAGCGTTCCGACAGTGGCAAGTATCGATGTCTGGTCACCAACGGTTTTGGCGAGCAGAGCGTGGAAATCCAGTTGACCGTAGTCTCTGTTCTACGCATTGGAATTCATCCACCGCAACAGGTATAATTTCTTATGTATTTATTTTTTTAAGTATTTTTTCCAGTAGAGGGTGAAATAATTTTTTCCTCTATTTCTGCGAAAGAATTATTGATGTTTCTCTGCTCCCTCTCGAGTTTCAAGTAGCGTCAGAGTTTGTCTTCTCCCTCATTTTGTGTGTTTTGCAGACGGTTAATGTCGGACAAAGTGGCCTTTTCAATTGTACGGTCGAGGGCGGACCTTTCACGGAACTCAAATGGCTTCGTAATGGCTTAGCATTGCAACCCGGACCCAACGTTCGCATTTCGGATCCTGCATCGGGTTCGGTGCTCCAAGTACTGTCGGTGAGTTGCTCCCTTTTAGCTTCCATTACTACTCGCCAAAAAAGGCATTTAGACCTTTCTGTATTACTAGTTTAGACCCTTTGATGGAAGGTTTGTGTTGTCAGGTTGCTGCAATTTCGTGTATTTCTTCTAGGGCTAGAAATTGAGAGATTTCTGCAGGAATTTCTAGCGCCTTTGAAGAATAATCCGATCCTGAAGAAATTTACTCAGGGTTGTTTATTTTATTTTAAGCCACTTGAGTGAGCTGTGTTATGGAAATTTCGTTACTTTTTTGTTCTGGAAGAAGAATTTTCTATATTTCTTCAAGTTTGGCAAATTTCTGCAGAAATGTCTTCTGACCCGGAAGAAACCTTTAGGATCGCTTATACTCAAGTCAATGGAACAACACAAAGTATGAGAACATCAATTTTTTGTTCAACGTGCTTCGATATTTCTTCAAATTTAGATATATTTCTTCAAGAATCTGTCTCAAATTTGCAGAAATGCTTCCGGTGCGGCTTTGTCAACAAGTCGATTTTCTTTTCAAAATAGAGATTTTACTGAGATCGTTTCGAATGACATTTCTGTTTGTCTACAACAATGAAGAAATATTGAAAAAATATTCTGACAAAATTTCTAGTATATTGATTACCAGTACTGAGCAAAAAATTCCGAGCTATTTGTATGGAACAAAATCTGAGATCACATTTCCTCATAATATTTAAGTAATGTTAGCAATAGAAATTCTCAAGCCATATTTGCCAGGAAAATTAATAGTTCTCCCGTCTTTCTTAATAGTGCCCAGGGGGGTCTTAATGGTGTGGGCAACACGGGGTGAAAGGAGAAAACGATAAAGGAGAAAAGGCATAATTGATTCAAATAAATGTCTGAAGCGCAGTAATTGTGACATTGATGTGTCGCGGTGACGGCCTTCGGAATTGCATTTCCATAAATTTCTGAAGATGCCGAAGCAGAAAACAGTTGTGGGCTTACTAAATTCTACAGTGATAAAATTAATTGGTAGTCATTTTACTTTGTCTCTACGACTAAAGTACTGCAACATTTCTGTTGTTAATTTATTAACGAAAAAAAATGTTGCAACATTGCTACAATTACTCCCCATGAAATTTGGATTTCATGAAATTTAATGTACCTCTTTCTTCGATATTTGGCAAACTTTAATTAGAAAGACGGCATTGCTCCTTTCTTTCCTATAAATATTCTCTGCGTCTTAAATAATGACAGTAATATTATATTTCTGTCAATTTCACAAAAGTTTCCCGTTTTCAAATCATAAGAACCCTTTCAGAAAAATCGTAGAAAATGTACTGCCAATTATCTTGGGATCAAGTTAGTTTCTCTCGAGTTTAGTTCTAAATTACTTGAAACTTCTGTGCAGAAATCTATCTTCTTCGATACAAACTACGATTAATAAAATTCTTCTTATTCCTTAAAGTCTTCTTGCAGAATCTTGTTTTTCCTACTACGTAATTTTTGAAAACACCAAAATCAATTATAATTGTTATTACTATATAAATTTAAAGCAATTTAAATATCTTTCTAGGTGAGTCGGCATGACGCTGGCGTATACCAATGCTTCGCTAGGAATATTCTTCACACGGAAGCTCAAGCTACTGCAGAACTCACTCTTGGAGGTACTGTGCATATTATTTCTTAAGAAGGACTTTTTCCAGTCTTTCCAATATTCAGTTGGAACGAAATTGAAATGCCTTGTTTCTATCACCTTAACTCTATTCCGTCATTTCCATTTTCTTCTTTATAAAATCAAAAAATGTCTGCCATTTATTTCTACCTATTGTTGTCAAGCCTAAATTTGCTGCGGTATTAATTCCCTTGTAGGGTAAGCGAATCTGCTTGTATTATCGCTAGGTGACGCTCTCTATTTCTTATTTATGGGACACGTTTAATTGATTCTGCACCAAAACACCGGAATTTGAACTGCTGCTTGTACATTTCTGATTAAGAGTAAGCATATTTATTTTGGAGAGAAGGGGGTTTTGCAAGATAGTTAGGGGAAAACTACCAAGACTTTAAGGGGAAACCTGGATCGACTCATGTTTATGTTCTTCTTGTCTTTGTCTCCTTGTCGCTCCCGTTACTACATAATGCCGCATATATCTAATCTAGATGAAACTCCACGTCTGGTCCGCACTTTTGCTGAGCAAACACTACAGGCAGGCTCCTCCTTGACAATGCTCTGTATTGCTACGGGAAGTCCTCCGCCGACAGTTACTTGGTCTTTAGACGATTCTGTATTGCCCCCGGTTTCCCCGGACGGAAGGTACGTACTTGTACACTGTCAAGCAGTACTTTTTGCGATATTATGTCTGTGCTCTCGTCCTCCATGAAAAGAACGAAAAAGCAGAGCATTTCTGTGTGAGCATAGTTTGCTGTTATGTTGCCCTAAATTTTCATGGGGAGATGGTTTTGTGTTACATAACGCAATGGGTTTTTAAAGGGTAGCTATTTGGAGCTGGAGTGGCCCCCAAGGGGAAATTCGGAGTCTCTTAAATATCTCCATCCTGACAGGCGAGCATAGTGGACTTTATGGATGTCATGCTCGCAATAGTGCTGGCGAAGCTGGATTTCACACCCGACTTAACGTTTATGGTATATACATGCTACAGTCACATAAAACCCGCACTACATTTCTTCCTCCCACCAATAATGAAAAGGGCCCGTGTTTGTGCGGTGGTCGGCGAATAAAACGGCCGTGGAAGGGCAGAGCTTGAGCTTCCATTGTCCGTACGGCGGATTCCCGGTTGTGAACATCGAGTGGGCCAAGAATGGTGCTCAGGCCAAATTCCTAGCGCGTCACACCCTGTGGACCAATGGCAGCGTGCTAGTCAGCGACGTCAGGAGCGAGGACGCGGGACCCTACACATGCACAGTCAAAGGGCCGCATGGAGCGGCGGCCAGCCGTACTTTCTACGTCCACGTTGCCAGTAAGTTATAACTTAGATCTAGGAACCTCACATGACTGTGTTTGAGCTCAGTTTTACCTGTTTCGGCATCGCATGAAGGCTTTCAACCTGACATAACAACTTGAACTCACTTGACTTGCTGTAGCCTTAATTGACTCCGTAATATCGATGTTGACTTAACCTTGTCTAAATGCGACCTTCTTTTTCCTGATTTTGATCTCACATTTAACTGGTGGACCTCGCATGACACCACTTTACCTTCGTTTATCCGAATTTGAATTCGTATGGTTCGGTTTGACCTTATTTGCTAATTGATTGGACTACATCTAAAGGGATTTGACCTCAGATGATACAAATTAACCGTTACATGACCTATTTGGCTTCAAATTACTTCCTTTAATCCAAAAATCTTGTCATTTGACCTCGTATTCGAAAATAAGATTGTCATAGGAGCTAGAACCTAGAAGTTGACCTTTTATAACAATCGTCGACAATGCTACTTAATAGCTAAAGTCTTTTCCAACTTTCACCTTCTATTTCCTCCCAAAAATAAAAACAACAACACTCTTTATTACTTCTTAAAAAAATGTACTAAGATTTTTTATTAAAAAAAGAACCTCCTGTCATCGAAGCCTTCCACTTTTCACCGTCTGTGCAAGAGAATGGGCGTACTCAAGTCACGTGTTCCATCACTTCCGGGGATTTGCCTATGGTGATAGAGTGGTTCAAGGATAATCGACCATTACCGTCTGGCTTACCACTGGAAAGCCAAACGGCCGATTTCTACAGCATTTTGGTCTTCAAAAAGCTCCAGGCAGATCACAGCGGGTTGTACACATGTACCGCACGTAATACTGCCGCAACGTCTAGTCATAGCGCTCTCTTACAAGTTAAAGGTAAAAGCTTAAAAAATAAAAATAATCCCACTCTCACATTCTTATACCACAAACAAATCTTAAAACTAAATGTTTACTCACACAACTAAATATAGTTTCATTTCACATTTAATTTAAACATTTCATTATATCTGCCAGTACCGCCGAAATGGGTGATAGAACCAAAAGATGTATCAGTCGTGGAAGGTCAAACTGTTTCCTTACCCTGTCGTGCTAAAGGATTACCCGAAGTGCGTGTAACTTGGACCAAAAATGAAGGTGTGCTACTAGGTTCTTATTGAGTTTTTTGTGTATAAGCTAATTCTGTTCCTTTATTCTTTTTCATCTTTCGTCCTTTTTTGTAATCCCTTTTTATTTTTGGGTTTTATCTGAAACCCAGCTCCAGGACAGAATATTGAAGAAATGCCACGTTTTAGCATCTCTGCCCAAGGCGATTTGGAAATCCGGACCGTTTCTTTATCCGACGACGGATATTATGTTTGTTCAGTCAGTAATAATGTGGGTGCTAACTTGAGCAAGACTATTCGATTGCAAATTCACCGTAAGTTTTCCTCCAATTCCTTTTTATCTCCATACCTTTTTTAAGTATTTTATTTTGAAAGAGTTTTCGTTTTGGTTAAAGAGCAATAGACTTCAACACCGCATATTTATACACTGATATATTCTTATTGTACACATTATTCTAAGAACGTACACATTATTCTAAGATTTTAGAAAATTTTAAGTTTTTCTCACTAGCCGTTCCCGAGTTCTTGACTTGCGAAGTTTTGGCCTTTTTCACCCCGCGAAAATCGTGACGTTACTATTGTGAACAGTATGAGAGGTGTGGCTTATGGGTGCTTTGCTATGCACTGGCGTTGTTAGTTTTCCTCTGTGCTTTGTGAGTTGTAGTGGAAAATATGGCAAGTAAGATGCCATCAAAGACAAATTATAAACATTGTGGTAGCTATTGTGTTGCTTACGGTTGTAATAACAGCGGAAGGTCTGGTGTAGGGATCTATAATCTGGTGTTGGAAACTATAGTTTCCCAAAAGACGCAGCAAGAAGACGGCAATGGGTTTTGCAAGTGCAAAGGATTAGGGCTGATTTTGTGGAACCCAAAACTGCTTGGATATATCTCTGCGGTGAACATTTCACCGAAGGTCAATTCGAGAACAGATCGGCAGTTAGCAATGGGATTTCGGGCAAAGTGTAGTGGTAGGAGTTTGTTGCCAACTAAGACGCAGGCATACTAAGTTTGATAGGCCGGCTATTATGTCTGGGCTGCGTAGTGCACCCAAACCTAAAAAACTTCCGCTATTGTGAAAAGACAACGTCATCACCAAGACCAAATAGTATAATGACATGTACGTTCCTTATTATGTAAGAATTGCTACTTTCAAGCAAAACTACTTAAAACGTAACAGTTATAAGTAATTATAGCCCACATAATGCAATAGTTGCCACAAGCACTTTTCGTGCAAACAAAAAACACAGAATTTGTAACCAAAAAACACAGAATTTTCGGTTACGATTGGCTCACCCATTGCCGGCAAATCAGCTACATTGGAAAGCTTCCGCTTCTTCTGTGGCTGAAACTGGTAGGGCTGAGCACCTTCAATTTTTTGGCACAGGAATGGTAAAAAAACTCGTGGGATTCCGTCCCTTATCCTCTAGAATGCGGCTTCTATCAACATACTTGCTTTCGTCCGAACCTTTTGATTTTATTCGTTTAGGGATCTCACTTCGACACTTGTATACACGAGACACGGGTCTATGGTGGGCCCATGTGGTGTGGTTCACCATAGTGACGTCACAGGGACACGTGACCGCGCTGGGCCAATGGCAAAAATGCCCGATTTTAATGTTAGATTCTTATGTTCTTAAATATCTCAGTTTTTACTTTCGCGTATGGTAAAAAGACACATAGAACTGGAAACTAGATTTTTTACTCCTTTTTATAAGACAAAGTTGTTTTTTGGTGGCTATTGCCCTTTTAAGAGTTTCTTAGGCACTAAGAACTTGAGTATTTCTACTTAAATATGGATCTGCTTTTGGATGTAAAAGGTTTCTGCAAGTAACTTCCCAGATTCATTAATAAACTAAAATGTAAGATTTACCTAGTTCATTTTTGTTTTGTTTAGGGGTTTTAGTTTAGTATTTTTGGTGTTTGTTTGCTATGATTGTTGTTGTTGGTTCTGATTGCATGGTTTACCATTAGAAATTCCAAAATATCTTTAGTTTAGTTCTTCAGCTAATTACATATTTCGATATTAGATAATGTCAAAACAATTGAGACAAAACTTTACCGTTAGCGGCCTTTCATTTGTAGCTTCTTTCACTTGTCAACAAGGCACATTCAAGACCGTTAGGAAAGCTAACCAGCTAAAGGTAACCTTTACCGCTGGAGTATTGGCTCAATGTACTGTTTTCACTTCGACAGTACGCATGAGTTAAGCAGGTTAAAATAGATACTCCAACGCATTCTACCGGCAAAAGAGGCGCCCTTAATCTTAGCAACCTTAAGAGTTTGAATAGTCATTAATGTGTTTCGAACAAATTAAAAACGCTAAAATTCAGTTTATTTTGTCATTATTCATTTTTCGCTAATACTTTTTATTTTTTTAGAACCTGTGCGAATCCAAGCATTGCCCGAACGTGTTTTAGTAAAAGCTGGTAGTGACGTGCGTCTGACATGTGAAGTGACTGGTGACCCAATCATAGATGTCAAGTTCATCCACGCCAATGGAGCTCCAGTTCCGTACGTCCCATTTCTTTTGCTTTGAAAATCTATTTTCCCATATTTTATTTCTCTATCGAATAAATTCGCACAATTTTATTATACTTAATTCTAATTACGAGAAAATTTGCAAATTTAGACAGAAAGAAAATAAGTTTACGATCTTCTCCCTCCACTAAATTTACATAATATTCCTTGAAACGGTGAAATTGTTTACTGATTTATTATTATTGTTGTTGTTGTTGTTGTTAATTTTTAAGATCACGACTCAACGTTACTGAATGGAGTCGTAAGAAAGTGGCGACGTTGATACTGACGCATATGGAAGCAAGAAGCTCAGGCACGTATGTTTGTGAAGCTAGTAATCCATATGGCTCGGATCGAGCTGAATTCCACGTGACGGTACAAGGTAACACACTACTAGATAAAACACCCCAAAGCAACAATAAGCACAAAAAACATCTGACAAAAATTTTTTTAAAGAAATTACTGTCTTCTTTCGCTGTTTCTCGTCCATTTTCTGTAGAAGTATTAAAGAAAGTGGATAAAGTGAATTGGATCGAACGGGGGAGTCGCTGGGTGAAAATCACCTGGGATCCACCTCCCAATGCTCCTGAAGCAGTGTCCTTAAATTACCTGGTCCAAATGAAGTTACTGGGTCCCCAGCCCTTGGCGGAAGGACACTGGGATGCAGCTAGGAACGTGACAGTGCCCAGCGACGGTCATCTTGTCCTGCAGCCGTTACTCCCCGCTTCCGTTTACCAAGCACGTGTCTGGGCGTTCAACGAATTGAGCTGGAGCAGCCAACCCAGCTCTATCCTGACGGTCCAAACACTAGAAGAAGGTATACTTTGCTCTTGTTACAAAGACTTTTACAAGAATAAAGAAATTGAGAAAGCTTCTTTGAATTTCCGTGAAACTTTATGTGTCTTTCTACAATATTACAATTTTTTGTATCCCTCCAATTCAGCACCTTCGGCTCCTCCACAGAAATTCATGGCGGAAGTTAAATCTGCGAGGGAGTTACGGCTAACTTGGCAGGTTAGACAATTTTAATTGCAGTTTTGATATGTTTGAATCTGGGTGATTCATTTAGGCTCCACATATGGACAGTTGGCATGGGAAGCTGGTTCGGTTTCTGGTGTCATATTCGGATCGCAGTCACCCCGTAAATAGGCAGAAGAGCGTGCCTTGGACCAAAACTCTGATTGAAATGAAAGTCTTTTCCGTCAGTTTGACTCAACTGGCACCAGCTACGCAGTACACGATCACTGTATGCGCAGCGAATGCTGCTGGAATGGGACCAGAATCTGAAGTTATTGTTATTGCTACTCCCGAAGCAGGTATAACCGATAAAAAGCTTCCCGCCTCCTCATTTTTTTTATGCTAGGCTAATTCTTCTTAGAATTATATTCTACGAATTTCTTACGAATATGTGTGTGTTTCATAGCCCCTGAAGGAGCGCCCGAAAGCATATCTTGCACTTCTAAATCCTCACGGGAATTACGGTTAACTTGGCAACCACCGGTAGCTCACTTACGGAACGGTTACATTACTGGCTACAAGATACTGTACCGGCAGTCGAGTCTAATTAGTAGGCTAATCCTTCCCTTTGTATCACATTTTTCACTTAATTCGGAGTTGGGTGTTTTTTTCTTTGTTAAACTACTGTATGACTCAGGTGACCACAATCAGTATGTTTTGCTCCGGACCACCAATTCCGAGCTTCTGGTGTCCAATCTGCAGGCAGGGTCCAATTACACTGTTCGCGTCGCTGCTGCCAACCGAATAGGTGACGGAGTTTTATCCTTCCCCGTAATCTGTGCCACAGCAAATGACGGTAAAAGCTTTTCAAACCTTAATCAAGCAAACTTGTAAACTTGTAAAGTAACCTTGTCCCTGCAACAAATTCATTTGTCTTTTCAGTGCCCAACGCTCCTAGCGACCTGAAAGCCGTAACGGCTTCACCAGACTCCATCCGCTTGGTTTGGCTACCCCCTGAGCAACCTAATGGTTTAATTATTAAGTACACGGTCTACATCCGAGACATGGAATCTGGCAAGCAGGTATGCCTGAAATCATATTTAGCCCAAAGATGCGACGGTACCCCACCCATCCAGTGCACATGAGTGCTGCACTTGTGCAGTCCAAAGGCGCTCTAAACCTCACCAAAACTTTTACTTTTTCTTTTATTTCTCCAACTGAATTTTACTTAAAATGCTTCTTCTAAAATTAAGATAATTCAAATGCAATATTTTCTTAAAAAATCTTGTTCCTAATTGCTTTTAAGTTAATAATAATAATTTTAGTAACTTTAATAGCACTACTTATGACAGAAAGTTATCTGCTGTTGTAATTTCTAGGAAGATTATGGAGTTTACCACGGTCAGGAACTAGCTTGGGAATTTGGCGGTTTGAAAGAGTCACAGCGCTACGAATTTTGGATTTCAGCGTCATCTAGCCTCGGTCCAGGGCACAACAGTCGCATTATAACGCACACCACCAACCCTAGAGGTGATTTATAGCAACTTTAATTAACTTGCTAAGAGTTTAACTAAGCCAAAATGAATTAGTTCCTGCGCGAATTCTAAGTCTTTCGCAAAAGACTTGGGCCGTTTTAAATACAAACCTCCATCTAGCATGTCCAACGGTCGGCCTAACGGTTTCCACCACGTGGAAGCTGGGCGGGAAATTTTTGAATTTGGGCGGGAAGTTCCTAGCGGACTCGGCTGGGTTAAAAATAACGGGTAAATTTATTCAGTACTTTCTTATGTTAATTAATATAATACTTTGTCTCATATGTATAATGCCTTCAAATATTCGTCAACTAGGCTTCACTAAAGCCGATGTCGGTGATTATTCCTGCCACGCTCAAAATATTCACGGACAGGATATAGTGACGTACACAGTCCTTGCGGCAACGGTACCTGCTCCAGTACCCTTGACTATAAAATCGTCGAGTAGTTCATCCATCGTTCTAGGGTGGCCTGGTAATACTGGAGCCACAGGTACATACAAAGTTCCAACTTATACTTTATCAACTAAGCTAAAGATTCAACGAAGTTCAAAATTCTGCGCAAGTTTGGCCAAACACCACAATGTTTTCTCTTCTAATTATTTTGGGCGGGTTAGAGTACATGCTAAAGTACCGGATTCTGGAAGAAGTGTGGGAGGAGCTTAATTTAGATGGCAGTCTGGAACAAGTAAACTTATCGGGCTTACGCTGTGGTCAAAGCTACGAAGTTTGGTTCCAAGCTTCCAACTTTTGGGGAATGGGTACTCCTACCCAAATTTTCGTCAATACCCGAGGCTCAGGTAAAGCAAAAACAATGTTTCAATCTAGCCTTCGAATCTTTCTCAAACTCGCCAAAGGTTCCCTCTTCTATACCTCCGAGATTTTTCTAAAATTGTATGGCTTTGTATTTCTCTGTAAAACATTGTATTTCTGCCAAACTTAAGCGTTCGTTTAAAGATAGAAAGATTGAAAAGCTGTTTGAAAATCACAGGTCCCTTAACACCCGGAAAGGAACTTCTAGTATTGGACGATGACGAAGTTCGCGTCAACGTGGATTTCTGGCTGGATAATGGATGTCCCATCATGGGCGTAAAAGTCGAGAAACGGGGCCCTTTAAGCCTCGCCAACGCGGTCTGGGAGCTGGTCGAAGCCAATGTAAATCCGAATGACCAACCGATGCTCAAGATTAACATCAAAAGCCAACAACGCTACCAATTTCGCCTCACCGCTTTCTCCGAAGCTGGCGCCAGCTCGGTCCATTACGAAATCTCGACTATAGACGGTTAGTATGCCTACGAAAGACCCCTTCACATAAAAAAATTTCACATTTCTCACTTTCACTTCTTTTAACAAAATTCTCCCGATCCTAGGCATTACCAAATCGTACCTAATCGACTCCTTCGAAACCCAAAACTCGTCTGTGAACCCTTGGACCTTTCGGGATACTCTGGTCGTCATTTGCGTGGCAATTGCTGCAGTCTTGGTCACCTGTAGCATCGCTTCCATTGTTTTCATTTTGCATAGAAGGTAAAAAAAAATGGTTTAGTGCACCCCAGTGTGGCCCTGGTGCAAACCAGTGCGCATTGAAATGCGCCTTTTCTTTTAGAATCGTAAGAATTACAAAGATGACTAAAATGATGGACGATTACCGATTAGAGTTTTTTTTTCTAGGCGTTGGGTGGACGAGGACGCAAACAAAGGACAATCGATGAGTACATTGTCGGCGCAAGTAGAAAGGAATCGACAAAGTCGTCAACCTTTGACGACTCCTTCGTGCCATTATTCTCCGTTATCCCTCCGCAAACGTTCATCTACCATGGATTACGACGGTACTAAATAATCCTTCTGTCCTTGAATTATTAATTTTCTCCGAGAATTTCAATTTCGTATCCTTTTCCTTTTCTCGATAACAAACAGACGAGGAAGTGATGCCTTATGCTACATTTACACTCCAACCGGTACTCAGCGACGTCGGTACATGGAACTCGGCAAATTCTGAACCGGAAATGCTTGAAATGCACAAAAGCTCAGATTATTATGGTAAAAAGTCCATGTCACCTAACCCTGGTGTCAACAGCCTAGAAGGTGAAAATACTTTTCATATCCTAACAATCATAAAAATATGCCCACTTTATTTACTTCTGAGAAGTTACATTTTTACATCCAAAACTGGTAAAGAACTGGTTGCCAATCGCAGAGCAGAGTTGAAAAAGAATTAAGAACGCCCTTTAATAACTTACAATAGTAAACAAACGCTATTTACTGAGAATACGCCAAAAACGCTGCTTTCTAGTGGCTTTGCATGGTTTTGCTCAGGCTTGTTTACCGCAGCGTTAAGCCACGCCGCGCATGGTATACTGTTTATCGTAAGCATTGGGAAAGAAGACCTAATTGGGAAAGAAGCGCTAATTTAAGAGATAAACAGTTCGAAAGTCGAATTTCTAGCGTCGTTTAGGAGGACAATGAGAGTACATTGAAAAAACCACAAGCTTTCTGAACTCATAAATGTCACATTTCTACCAGCAGATGTCTACTGTCCCGACAGGGAAGCCACGACATTGCAATTACGACGTCAACAACGATGGGTTCGCGACCAATTACGTTCGCCCTTACCTCCTTACGAAGACTGTAGACGAGAGAAGAAATCTACCTACGAGTCTAAACCTCCTCCATTAATGCCAAGGTACGGTTAATAAAAATAGAATGTAAAAAGCAAAAAAAAATATAAAAAAAAATTATGCTTCTTAACGATCCTCTTTTGTGACCAGATTGTATAATAGGCCGTTATCAGTGCACGTGCTGCAACCACCAGCGAATTTCTCGGACGGAGTCCAAGAAAGTGACCGGAGTTTCGAAGTGATTCGTCCACAACGACGTCACCGCGATTGCTATTAAAAACCTGCGTGGAAAAGACAAGACAAACTGAGGGAATCGCAAACGCAGGGCTGAAAAAGAGAAAGTGAAGCGGAGCGTTGTAATATATGCGTTGTAAATGACCAGGGCAACTCCTCAGCTCTCCTTGACGGATTCTGAAGGAGAAAGTTTTCCAAACGACCAAAAACTTTTTGTTTGGCAATCATGAGTGGTTTTAGAAGTATAGCTTTGTTGCACTGAGGGGGGAGAGCAAGCCAAAAAAAAACGACTGTCGATTCTCCGCCAGAATAAAAGTTCTTTTCTGCCACTTGACAAGATTTCTCTGCATGCTTCTTGCTGACATAAGAAAAAAACAAAAAGAACGAGACGGGGGATTAAATCGAAAGAAAGAGAGAGGGGGAATTGAATCAGTGAAAGTTGCTTTTATGATGCTGTGCGTCCCCTGCATCTTTTTAGCTGTGAAGTAATCGTCATACGTATGCAAGTTTCTTTTTTAAGAAAACTTGCGCTGGAGAAAGTTTTTAGTAAAGCACTGGGAAAAGGGTGTTTCCCCCCCATACCAGCTTTGGTTTTACACAAGTTTTCGTGTTGCCTTAAAATGCTCGGATAATTAGCATTGCACTGCTGTATAAGGAAACGGCGACAGACTGCAAGTAAGAAGTAACGGTAACACAATGCCCTATTAACGCGATTTTTACGGTCGGGTGCCCGCCTGGTTCTCCCCTCCCGCTCTAAGATGAAATTTGCAAACAAGGAAATGATGAGATTGTAGCAAGATGTTTTATTTCCAAAACGCACTTTTTGAGTGCATTTCGGTGCGGAAATGGAATGCTCTAGTGCGCATTGGAGTGCACTCGACGAGTGCGAGATAGACGGAAATCTTGGGAACAATTGACATTTTCTCGCGCACTTTCTATCTTTTTCGATACAGTGTGCACCAGTGCACTTCAATACGATGGTAGTGTGCACTATCCGAGAGCAACCTGCATAGAAACTTCAAACCTTTACAGTTTCGCGCTTTTCGTAGGTAAAGTTATGCCTTCTGCCCGGTTTTACCTTAAAATGCTCCTCAGTGCAAAAGCACGCACGAGGGAACACTAGTGAAATTTCGCGGTTTTGGAAGGCAAAACTTGTGGTTATAGACTTCCGACTCTAAATATTGCATGTAATTTCGAAGTGTACTCTTGTGCAATAATCTGCGTGCACTGGGAGCGTGTACAGCAGTGCAATGATTCTGAAACTTTCACGTTAACCACTACAGTCGAAAATCTTTACGACGCCTCTTTAGACACGTTTCGATTGACCTTTTGGGTAAAACCCACTCACCAGGAAAGAAAAGGAAGCCGTTTTTACTTGAAAAAAATCTGTCTTCATTATGATAAACTAAAGAATGGTAGGAAGTAAATTTTTGTTACCTGTCCTAACGTAAGGGAAAAGATATGGTTTCTCTTCGCTTTTGTATAGCAAGGAGAGAAACAGGGAAGTTCTACATTTATTGTATGCATGGCAAAGAGAGGAGGGAGGTCCGAATGTTTATTATTTGGGCCCGGAGGCACTAGCTGGTGGATGGTATATTATACCTAAACCCAAAGCAGTAAAGAAAAAGGCAGTACGAAGTAGAATAGAAAGGTAGTAGAGCGTTCGACCAACCTGGAATCCTTAGTCGTCCACCTGCTCTTCAGGTGAGAGCTCTTCAAGTTCTTAAATTTTAACTTTCCAATCTAACTTATTCGACTATAATACTTGCGCACATGGACAATTACTGTACAAAAACTCTTGTCTTGCCCTAGTGTAATACCATAGCTCACCGTCTTGTGGTAGTGCTAACCCATGAACTCCAAACGATTCGAATTCCTAACGGTCAAGTTGAACTAACTATTTTAACAAAAACGTGACCAAAATTCCAGAAGGAGTTTAAAAATTTAAAAGTTTAAAAGTAAAAAAAGTTTAAAAAGGACATTGTAAGCTGAACTTTGGTGACTTTGGATTCCTGGGATACCTACTGGACTGTTGAAGAGGTCAATACCGTGGTCTAAGCTCAAGACACTGGTACAAGTTTTAAAAAGGTAAACAGCTCTTATAAATTCTGAACTTTATAGAAAAGTCATTGATCTTGACGAGGCGATTCTGGTAAGATTGAGATCATGAATTGAGACGAAAACTAGGCTAAATCCCACGTGCTCTAAAGCCAGTACCTTTTTCCTGTAGCCCTTGGAGTCTTTTGAGGGCTTCTTTTTCTTGACCAGTTTTCTTTACATCCTTTTCTTTTTAGTTTGAAAAGAAGAAGAAAACTAGTTTTGAGGAAGGAACCAAATAGGTGGGTTGATGGTGGTGGGTCACATGTTCGGCATGTTAATGATGGTTATTTTCTCTTTTCCTTTTCTAATTTCGTGAATTATCCATGGGTTAAAAATACACGGAGAATTACACAAAACATGGAAAAAGGGATTCTGTATCCATATTCTGTTATTATATTTGTCTTCTCTGGCGTTCTCATCGGTCTTTTCGCGGAAGGAGGAAGGTAGAATTTGTTAGTGAAGAGCGCAGTCAGGTCACTGGTTTAACCTATTAACCTTGATCTTCTACCTTCCCTAAATCCCCAAAGGTTGAAGGACTCAACCGGAACACAAGGAGAGAAATTTTAGAAAAGAATTTTCTTCATGACTTTTTCCAAAACCATGTAAGCTTGTTTAACTTTGTTGAAGGCTAAACAATGTAGAACTTCCTTCTTCTCACCTCCTTACAAATAAGTGACGGAATTGGAGAGGGGATGGGGTGGAAATAATAACCTCCCGTTACATCCGGCTTTTCACCTTTTGAAAACATTTGTACCCAAATTGGACAAAACCTGTTTGCCCTATCATTTGCTACTGTTTTACTTGGGAGTACTCCGACTACTCTATACCAAATACAATGAACCTATTTGCAAGTTAAAAACCTTAAAATCAATTCCTCAATTTATCTGCTTTGACCTAATTTTCCAGTGACTTTCTTTCAGTTAATCTAATCCGTCTAATAACTAATAACGATACACTTAAAGTTAAAGAATTTCCTTGAGTCTAGTTAACGCTCCCGGTACAGCTTAGCTTTCTGTGCCACGATTGCAGGGAGAATGCAGAAGCATTCTTCTTGAAAACGTATGAGAGAGTCATTATGGAAAAAAAAATCGCTTCACAGTAATGTAGCTAATATAAATACGAAGGACAAAAGTATGTCACTTTCCTAATTTTATCCTCACTAATTTGAAAATGCAAATTATTTTTTCCCCTACGCCAAAATAGCAAAATCCATAATTTGGAAATTGTCATCCCTTATGTGTTATGCATGCTGTATTATTTAAAAAAAATGCAAGCAAATTTAATGCCAGGTTAGGAAGTTATTATGTATACCCATACAAAACGTGACGGGTCACCTTGTGGTAAACCCTGGTGTTAACAAGTTCAGAATCCGGAAGCCTAAGAATCATTTACACATTGTAACCTTAACATTAATTTAGAAACCGTAAATAACCTAACAACGTAAAAACTAATTTAACCCGCAAAGTATAATTTTTTTCCACAATTGCATGTGAAAACAAAAAAGAACTTGGAGTGTAATTTTACTTTCAATGTAATTTATACTATTTATTCTAAGTTTATTTATACCCATATAAACTACAAAAAAACTCCTATTAGACTATATAAGTAGCTTATTGATGGCCTTCTTTCTAAGCCAAAATTTTTTTTATCAATTTCCTTTTTATTTTGGGAAATAGTGAGAGAGAGATTCTGTAAGTACAACTTAAGCTACAGTGGAAACAGAAGCTGTAAAACAGGTTGGAATTCGTAACTTTTTTTTGTGTTCCTGTCCTTTTGTCTATAGTTTTCCCCTCCCCTCCAATTAAGTATCGGGATGGTGGGGACTTCGAATACCTTCTTGCTTGCGATTCGTTGAATTGAAAAGGTGAGCTTTTGGCGATGCACGACAATAAGTTCAACAACTTTTAACTTGACCGACTAAGCGTGAAAATCCTCGCTATATTCACCCGAAAGGTTTTCCTTCTTACTTTAGATTCTCTTCTACTACAACGCAGTCCATCGAAGAAGTTTGGGGTGTTCTTTCCATCATTTGGTATTTGTTATGAAGGGGGCATGCGCGGCCCACATTGTTGATCACTCGAGGACTTGGCGCATCGCATGCTTAGTGGTGCATCTAGTTTAGGGCCCTTAATAGCCTCACGATGGCTGCTTGGAACCTCATTTCACCTTTGTTGGTTCGCTCAAAGAACTGAATATACTATTTACAAAAAGACAATATTTTTTCTACAAGAACAAGATCCGTTCTACTCCACTCATTTTTTTCATATTACAATAATGTCTTCAGGTCCTCGTAATGATTCTCGGTCCACGGTTTTTAGATTGGCTCTCGTCTCTCCTTCATGATTCTTTTTCAAAAGAAAAGTATGAGAAAAAATAAAAAAGAAAGAAATGGAGGAAATACTAAAGAAAAACACAAAACAAAGGTGAAGTATAGGTCAGCTTCAACGATACTTTTTTTTGGGGGGGCACTGGTAAACAGCAAAAGGAAGTGAAATTGAGAAGAAAAGGTTGTATCAATTTGTTCAAAGGATCTCGAAGTATACTTTGAATGCAGGTACAATACGTTACATAGAGGAACCCTAACGGTACATTTCTGCAGACTAATAATGTTTTCGGTCTGTACCGGGAAGTTCAACTTATATTGTGAAGTTGACGTAGCCTACTTTTTCCTTGTATGTGTGTGCCATCTTTGATTTGTTCTCCTTTATCCTAAATTTCTTGCCAGGTACACGTTTAAATTCCTTGAAATGTTACGTTTGGAAGTTACCGCTACAAGATTCCATATGTAGTGTTTACCATACAATATTGCTATACATTAATACTTGTTAATATAATAGTTAACTCATTTAGAAATATGGTAATACAATTCGTTGTTACTGTTAGTTGTAAGACAATCTAGAAATAATTGATGTTTGTAGAAATGGAAGGTTTGGAATGTTTTTATTGGTTGTAGAAGTTTTAAAAGGGTTTCGATTCTAACAGTTTTAACAAGTTTCGTAATGGCTTTCGTTTGTTTTGGTTTCTAGATAGGTGTTGCGTGGCTGTGGATGTTTCTTAATAACGGGACAATGACGCAAACCTTGTAAGCTCTCCGGCAAATTGATAGTGAAATCTGAGTTGTGACAACGGACAAAACTACTTGGGAATTCCTATCATAATCCTACCGAAGCTAACCAACCCAAAGACGTGGAACGTTTAAAAGGTTAACAATTCGTTTGAAAAGCGTTGGCTTCGGCGATCTGTCAATCCAGTACTTTTACATTGAAGTTATTGAAGAAATTCCGCACAGCGTTCTAAACGAATCTAGGATACATTTGGATTCCGAGCCATGAAGAGTCAAGTTGTCGCAGTATTGCCAATTGTTATGCTAGGTAAGTCTCAATTACTTTTTATAAATTTGACTCAATAAATTAAAACAGTTTGCTTAACTTGTTTTAATTGTCTTATTTTAATCGATTTAATTAGATTAATTAAAATCTTTTCCCCATTTATATTTTACTTCCGTTTGACTCAATGGATTCTTAATTTTCCTGATTTCGTAGGAATACTATACGCAGTGTAAAAGTATCAATAATAACTTCTGGACTAAATCGTCTAAGAAACTAAAGTTAAACTTGCTTCTTCCTTTCCTTCTTTCTTTACACCTAACAGTATTAGTAAGATCCAGGTTAGGACGTGCTTTAGACATTTGTTTTGCGTAAGGAAGATGGATGATAACAAAAAGCGTATCCAAGACTTGTTTGAACATTCGCCCTGAAAGTCTGAAATGGTGCTAAACGTTATGGAGATGAAGCTCCTTGCTGAATACAACTGTGGATAAGAGAAGAGAGACTATGTCAGGAGGTTAACGTACGTCTGGAGCGTGTCTAGAGACTTGAATGAGGGAAGCCTCCTTATTTCCTGGACTTCCCCTTTTAAATTCTACTCTTTACTGCTTGTCTTGTCTGAATCAGACTTTAGAACGGTTCATTACCCAATATCTTCCAATCCAAGTCATTACCATGCTGCAAACTCTTGTTATTCTCGTCCTCCTTTGTATTCAAGTGAAGGTATTTCCCTTCTTCGGCCGCATGATGAGGACCTTGTTATCTTATTACTTAACTTACTTGTTGTTCAATTCTTCTTACCAAGCTTGGCTTTTATTCTTAGTCCTTTAGTTTACTACTTTTTAAAAAAAAAAACTATTTGGCTCCATTTTGGTTACCAATTTTGTGTAAGTCCCGTTGGTTTCTTCAAGCAAATTGCCAACATTATCATCATTACATTACCATCTGGACCTCTTCATATGATATCTAAAATCATTATGTACATATCTGTTAACATCCGTTGCTTTCTCAAATTCTAGCATCTTGCTACCTAGTTTACTTACTGTACCCAACTAGATTTAGCGTTTCTAATTCTAGATTGATTCCCTTACGGCTAATCTTCCTTTGGCACACATTTACAAATTCTTGACAATAATGTAACTAATACAAATATGTAGAGGATGACAGTTTAACTTTCTTATTTTTGCCGTCATTTGAAAAATGTACATTTATTGTCCACCTACGCAAAAGAAAACAAAATCATATCAAGGGAGAATCTAGTCATATCGAGTGACATTCTTAATCGGAATCATCTTGTCTTAAAGTACCGACTTGCTTTTTACGTTTTTGTCTTATAGCACTAATTGATTAAGGTCAAGTTCACGTCACATTCTAAATTGTAGAATTGTTTGTGGTTACAGTTTTGCTCTTGCTGGTTCCCAACGCGAGTGCTGAGCAATTTCCCAGCGAAGATTCTTCCTGGTTGGCGTGGTTACAATCCTTTTTCGAGTCTAAACAACCTGATGTGACTCTCGCTGTGATTTCCGACCGCGAAAGCACTTCTTTATCCAAACGTCGTTTGCCGCCCTCCAATTCCCATGCGTTGGAGGCACCGTTGGACAACGCCATTGAAACTGAGTTGGAATACGAAGAGGAAATTCATGACCGTGAAGTTTTCAAAGCTGTCGTAACTTCCTTAGCCCAATGGAATTACAAGAAAATGCTGCGACAACAATCTCATCACAGGTAAATTATATTAAAAAAAGGAAAGAAGTAAATTACTTCCTTTCCCATTTTATTGTGCTGTAAACCCTCTTATATATAGCACTATCTATACGTTGTAAACATCTACTTTTCTCTACTTGAAGGGAAAGTTCCTCAACCAATTTGTGTCACAAGTAATGCACACACACACACAATAGGGATGGAGAAGGGGGAAACTTAGGGTGGAGAAAATGAAGTTTTATAATGTCTCTCAACCAAACTTTCTTTTCTAATGCACTACGTGGCACTTTTTCATTTAATAAAAAACAGATTTCCTTTAACAAAACACACTAATTTAAAATATTACTAAAAATTGCTAACTATCATCTCAAAGCTTAACTAAGTTAGATAAACTTGCACTATCCTCTCAAAGAAAAGCTACCGAGCGGCAAAACCAAGCCGGAGTAACTCTACAATACCAGGGTCATAGCACCCTTCCACGCGGCCCCTTTGTGCTGCTTATCTTATTTTTTCGTAGTGGAATTGGGCAAGCCAGGCTGAAGTAAGGCTAGGAGATTGGGGTTCAGTACATCACTCGTTCGGTCCACTCTTTAGGTATTCATAATTGCATCAAGGTAGCAATGGCAAGATAGGCCGACGTAAAGCTTATAAGTTGCCGCTGACACTGCGGGAAACACTTTTTTTTTAGTTTGGACGGCTGTAATACTTTGCAATACATTAAATTGGATAATTGAGTCCAATTATACCGGGCTAAAATTAAATTGTAGTTTAACTGAAAGTAACTTGAACTTTTATGGGTACAATAAATTCTTCTGAATTGCAATAAAGTATAGTTCAAATTAGACACAGTTTAGATGATGTTAGATAAAGTTATAATTGAATATATATTTAAAGTTTTATTTATACAGAAAATGCTTGGGTTTTCATGTTTTTTATATACTTGAAAATTTGGTTAACGATATATTTTGGTTCTTAGGCGAAAACGGGACGAAGAAGTCGTTTGCTATGGGGAACTGTTGGGTTGTTTCCGGGATGAAGGGCCTTTTGACTATTTGGATATGTTACCGTCTCACCCGGACGAAATTGGCACACGTTTTTTACTCTTCACTCACAAACATCGGGACACGCCAGAAATTATCTCATACCATAACCGGACGAGTATCGTGGCATCCAGTTTTAACGCTTCGCATCCTACGAAAATTATTGTCCATGGTTTTGGCAGTTCTTGTTACCGACTCTGGGCCATTGAAGTGCGGCTTTCTCTGTTAAGTGTGGTAAGTATTATGTTTTTGAAAGAATTTGTAATTATCATTTCACCTACGTCAGACGGAGTTACCTTCCATTTAACAATACAAACTGATGATTCAGATTGAATAAAGGAGTAGGTCTCGATTCGACTCGAGTATTATTAAGTTCATTTGTCAAGTTATAAAAGACAAATTCTAAATCAGTTCAAAAAAGAATTCAAAGAGCGAATTACTCTTCGTTCAGAAAGTTCTGACTCTTTATCGGATTTTCCTTTGAGAACTTTATACGTGACATGTGGTTACGGAGAATCTTTTTGAATCTTTTCCGTTCTACCTAGGGTGAAACTAACGTTATCTGCGTGGAATGGGAGAATGGAGCAGGGTTGCCGAATTACGTTCGCGCTGCTGTCAACACACGTTTGGTAGGCAAACAGCTGGCTTTGCTGGTGAATGTTTTGAACGATTTAACGGGCACCAAAAACCACGATTACCATCTCATTGGATACAGTTTGGGAGCACATGTGGCTGGTTTTGCCGGCTCAGAACTCAAAAATCTTAGTCGCATCACAGGTAATAAGATTAGAATAACTTAAAAGCTCAAAAAGCATCCCAACTTTAAAAAAAATCAGAATTTCTAAGAATCCTATAATTTTCTTCTGAGAACAGTACAAAAAAATATCTGTCCAAATGCTAAAGGAATCGGATTGGAGTGAATTACAATTTTAATTTCACTATTATTTGAACTTGAATCACAGGATTGGATCCGGCTGGTCCCTTGTTCGAGAGTTATGATCCTCGGGCTCGACTTGACTCAAGTGATGCAAACTTGGTGGACGTGATCCATTCTAATGGTGAAAGCCTCATTATGGGTGGATTAGGGGCATGGGGGCCTATGGGACACATGGATTTCTACCCTAATGGCGGCCGTATGCAAAAAGGATGCCCCAATTTGTTTTTGGGGGCAGTCAGTGACATCATTTTATGTAAGTTGAGCGCAAGATCAACCACTGTGTAAAAAAAAGTGGTTTTACGTAGCTACTTTTTATAGTTTTATTTCGGTGCTATATATTTTTTTTTTGTTTTGTGACTCTTATAGCAACTCCAGAAGAGAGTGGGCGCAGTTTGTGTAACCATAGAAGAGCATACAAGTTCTTTACGGATTCTGTAGTTCCCGGATGCCATTTTCCTGCCTTCGTTTGTGAAAGTTTTGACAAGCTGTTGGAAGGAGACTGCTTTCCATGCTTGGGCGACAAGTGCGGCAATATGGGGTACTTTGCTGACAAGTCTTCCGGGCGAGGTGTCATGTACCTAGCCACCCGTGAAGAGGAGCCCTTTTGCGGTAAATAATAATAATTAAGTACAAATAATATATATATATATATATATATATATATATATATATATATATATATATATATATATATATATATATATATATATATATATATATATATATATATATATATATATATATATATATATATATACTTAATAATTAATAATACTAATAATATATAATAATAATTCTTTTTTAGCCAATCAATACCGAGCCGTTATGTACAGTAGTCATAGTGCACAGCCTATAAGCAGTCATGGAAAGATTGAACTCGTACTCCTGGGGGCAAATGATTTCAACGAAACTTTCTCCTTAACAAAGTAATTAACTCATCGACGTGTATCTAATTTGTACCTCATGACTGTTAGTTCCTTATCTATCTTATTTTTTTTTACAAAAACTATAACCTTTTCCAATTTTTTAAAATAATGTAAACTGTGTTTGATCTGTGTTTGAACTGTGTTTAAAGGGGTCCTGATGTGGAGCTGCATAGCAGTGGTAAATTGGTCCGCTTGGTGGTGCCACATCCCGTTTTGACTCCGCCCTCTAAGGCGCGTTTGACCTATACTGCCTACCACGGTTGGCTGACATCCGGTCTGCCAAGATGGTCCTTTGATAAGCTTATTCTCACCGATAGCTTTGGCAACAGGTATAGTTTCCTTGGTGTAAAAAAGATCTTGGGATTTTTTAACACTTAACAGTTTAACTAATATATGTATGTTTTTCTTTTAGCTTTTCGTTCTGTCAAAAAGGCAATATTTTGCAAAGCGGAGTTCCGGTGACCGTAACGCTCATACCCGGCGATTGCAACACGTATCTCAGTCAAAACAGCAATTCCTGGCTTGGAATTGACCTCACCTCGGTTAGTAACATGACTTATTGTTATAAAAAAAATCAACTTCAGCGGAATTATTTGTACGTTATAGAGAACAGTAACACTTGCGTTCAAACACTTTATTTCTATTTTCAATAGTAACCGAAATAGTTTGCTTGTTTTCATGAAATACGCCCCCACGCAAAGGGGGGTAACTTGTTAAAGAAAATTAACATCTAATAACTTGGTCGTATTAACTAATAACATCTAATAACTTGTTGATTAAGAGATAGGGGTTCTTTTAATAACATTAAGAATTTATGATGATATACTAATTCTCCATAAGATCTAACGCGTTTTCGTTTTACAATAGAACCAAGAAAATGAGATTCAGGAGAAAATCGCTCCCGGTTTCCCTCAACATCGCTTCAATTTGGACAACTACACGGCTTCCATGAACCACTCAACGAATGTCAACTCGAACTCGAACTTAACCCGTGTGGGTCACCTCTCATGGGACGGTACCATTCCAAGCGGCAGTCCTACGGTAGGCGTTTACCCTTATGGCAACCTACCCCTCTCCGTAATCCAGCAACAGATCCCGGCCGACGTGAAAGTGGCCAGTAAACGACCTAGTTTCTATCAATGGCCGTTCGTCAGCTTGTTTACCAGTCAAACTGCCAATTCTTTGAGAGCCCGAGCCAAATCCCTTACGCAGCTAGGACGAAAACCCGATCCGGTCCTACAACTGACTCCACCCCTACCTTTCCCACCGACTTCACACATTCAGGTCGAAACGCCCGCCAACGCGCGCGTAACGGTTCGAGACGAGTTTTTGCATTCAAACCGTAACAGTTACTCCAATCTCGGCCCGCTTCCTCCTATCCATCCGCCACGGAATCGACCAGGTGTCACCCTTACCGGTCCCGTGAATAAACCCGAATTTGACAATAATTTTAACCCCAACCCTAGCTTAAACTCCAACTCCAACCCTAATCTTAACGTCAACTCCAATCCTAATCCAAATGCTAACTCTAACCTCAATCTCAACCATAACGTTAACCCAAATTCAAACCTTAACCTTAGCCCAAACTCTGGCCCAAATCTTGCTCCCCATTCTAATTTTAACCTTAACTCCAATCTTAACCCTCATCTTTTGAACACTAATCTTAACCCTAACCCGGTTAATCTGCCCTGGAATATTGGAAAGCCTTCATCTTCCGGCGTCCCTCAGTACACGAGCCAACCCCGTTCACCCCAACCGTCTTTTCTACAGCCTAGTTGGACTCTAACTCTCAATGAACAACTCGTGACCGCGGATTCACCCGTGTACTACATTTACCAGTTAGCCCCTTCCTTAACCAACTTGGCGAACTCAGGGTTTGTGAACGTGCCTCGAGCCAACCCCAACTTCTACAATTATTTCCCAAGTACTCTCAGTCCCTCCGCCAGTGCTTTATGGCCAGTAATACCCTATACTGCCTCTAAACCGGGTGATACTCTTCCCACCCTTCCCAACTTAGCTTTACAGCCCTCACTGCCTCAGATCCCGTCAACTGACGCTCAAGAACAACAAACACCCCAACAGCAGGTAATCCAAGCTGCAAGTCCAAGCAGTAGAGCGTTAGGATCGGTCCCAAGAGCGGCAACCCAAATTTACCATGCGGCGGCGGTAGTTCCATTGTCGCGCATCGATGAAGACTATGTTTGGAACACCGGAAACCAGACAACCATGCCACCTAGAGCTACTGAAGCTCCCGAACCACAAATCACTCCCAGCGGATCCAACTTCAACTCAAGTGAAGATGAGTACTTAGTTAAGGCAGAAATACCGGAAAATAAGACGGAATTTCCTGAAATTCTTCAAGAAAATATCGCTGAGAATTCTGGAAGGTCTCTAGCGTCAAGTAACCCCGTTACGCTCTTGTTTAAACCGTCAGACGCCACCTTGGGACCGATGGGCGGACTCAATGGTGAGCCCAATCCGTTAGTAAGTGGGAACCCCGTTCTAAACATTCAGCAATCGCCTGCGGCGGCACAGCCATGGCATAATTACCCGTACCAGAATGTGGGTTATGATAACTACCAGAATTACCAGCTAGGACCAGTGTATCCAACCCAAGTTGTAAATAATGAGCGACCACCAAATTCTTGGTTTGCTCCCAATGTGTGGACTCAAGTCATGGTTAGTAACGAAGAAGTTAAAAATAGGTATATTCCACTGAACCCGTCAGATCGACAAAGTCGGGGTTTATCCCATTATAGGGTTAACAAATTTTAACAAAAAAATACTGCTGTTATTCTTTGACGAACGTTCTGGTGTGGAAGTCGAACTATTATTTATATTTAATATTATTGTTTGAAGTGTCTGCTGTAAGTAGTAGTGTAAATTACACGTTGAATCCTTATTTGGCAGTAAACATTTTCTTTTAATGCAAATAATTTATCATTTTTTCTTAAGTAAAATAAACAAATTGCACTCACCTAGTGCAGCTCGGAGCAGCACACGTACGGAATGAATGCAGCGAAAACATCTTGATGAAAGGTGCTTCAACGAAACGGTTTTCACTAAATGTGACACTATAACGCTACGGCATGGCGTCACTTTAGGAAGAGTAGTACGTGGAGCAAGAGACCAGCTTCTGAAGTTTAAGTCAAGTTTTCTAACATTTTCTACCACTAAGGCACACGGGATTATATTCATATTTTGCAACATTCAAACGAAAGAAATACAACCTGAGAGTCGATTGTTTTGGGAATACTAATCCACGACTACGACCCGCTTCGACCTGCGTTCTAAACCGCGAAGTGCGACCAAAGCTTGACTTCTAGAAAACTAACCTTTATTCAGATGCCAATTATTTCAGAGCATGAATCAAATAACGTAAGCCATTTAATGAAAAATACTCTCGAGAAGTCTACAGTACATTTAAATTATGTAATTTAAAGACTAATTTAGCAACTCTTAAGTCTGTATTTTTTACCTATAATTGGCAACATCGCTTTCTACTAATAAATTTGGCATCCTCGCCTGTTATTGTTATTTGATAGTTTTCTTTGGCAATGTTGGCGTGTCACTGTGGTCGCCGCTTTGATTCTCATTATTTAACGGTAAATTGCTGTTCGAATCAAGTATAATTTAGCTGATAAATATATCCGCAATCTTGCTTGTATTAAAACTTCTTTGTTTATTTTTTTTTACACCAGAATATCGGGTCACTGGGTTACTTTTGCTTGTGTCGGTTTTGTGTTCCCTCTTTGAGTTTCGTTTCGTTTCTTTTCCCCGGTTGCCATTTTTGCTTTCAAGCGGCTTTATTTCAAAGAAAAAAGACAACCCAGCACACAAGAATTGTAAAAAGATCAAGAAATATCAGTCTGTTTCTTTTTTACTCCGTTTTTGTTTTTCAATTTTCCGTAGGCATTTGCCATGCAAGCAGCAAAAGCCAATTTGGTGCGCCAAACCAACCAAAGCTCTGTGTCGCCAGGACCTAAGAAACACTGCAATTTCGCGCCGTTCACCTGCAGCTATGACGCTATTGACGGTTTCCATTATTGTGTTTACCATATCTTAGAAGATAAAAATGCACCGTATAAATCTTGCACATATGTCTACCCTAACACGAGCAAAACTTGCACCAACGCCGTTCGCAAAGGAGAACGAAAAGATGGGTAAAGACTCCATAGAAAATTTTTTATAAAATAATAAAATTGTTTCGTGAAATGTTCAGATATTGTTATATACTATGGCAGGGAGATAGTATGACTTTTGTGAGAAAGTTCAACTTTCCATGACGATAAATCGATTCAAGTTAAGTTAAATTTTCAAGACTGATATTCTGTCTAATTTAGGTTATGTGTGGACCATGCGAAGCTTCATATGCTCCAGCGGATGCGTTTGTGTTGCAAGAAACGACCACCAGAATCTCCAGAGACTCATTTGTCGGAACTACAGCATCATGCGTCAATCAATGGCAATCCTCCAGCGTTTGACCCTGACAGTACAGTTTATTTTGTCGAAAGCAAGATCACAAAGCACTAACAATGTATTCTTTGTTAGATCCAAAGACACTTCTAGCTCGAAACCGTGGCAGTAAACTCGTGGAATATGCCAGCGAATCAGATAGTGACGCAGAGTACGTCACCATTGACCAAACTTGGAAATGGGACCTGGAGTCTGAGCCTGAAAGCGTAGACAGCGATATGGATGATCCGTTACGGTACATGTGATCAGACAAAGGCTACAACTGGCTAATATTTGTCGTATGTAGACATGCTGGAGTGTATACAGCAGAAGAAGTGGCGTCAATCACGCGGGAGAAGTTGATGCGACTGCAATCCTTGTACGTAGAGCAGTGTAAACGCCTCCAGGTTCAGCTAAAAGACTCTAAGAGAAAGTACATATTGGCTGCAAGGAAAGAAAAGGAGACTTTGGGTATGAGAAAATCGTTTTTCATATAAACGAGAAAAATAATTTTAATGAGTGTTTGGACGTTAGGACCTTTACCATTGGCCGGAGAGACTCCAGCAGAAAGAAAAGCTTTGTTAAAGCTAAGAGCCTTGCAGAGGTACCATAAACATTGGGGCAAAGAAGCATTGTTACACCGTCAAGTGCAGGAAAAACGCTTGCAAGCCATGGAAGGCTCCAATTTCAAACCGTCGACTGAACCCAAGTGTGTTCATGTCTCCGAAGGCTTCAAATGTACCAACGTGGTCATTGTTTTGTCTCGGTATTGTGCCAAACACATCCTCCAAGTAATTTAATTGCTAACCCTTTTTCAAAACATGACTTTCCTGCCTTACTAATCTTCATTATGCTCTAATATTTAATTGGTTCTCAATTTCTAGGATCGGAATCAGAGTTTATTTCGAAAATGTGGAGCTGTGGTCCATAATGGTGACGAAGAATGTGGAGAACCAGTACCTAACATCTCATATTATGCTCGGTGTGTGCTACACCGCAATATACTGCCCTTCTTCGACCTGACGTCTCTCGTAAGTGCACATCTTTTTCACTGTACCCATTTTTCCTCTTTTCACTTCTTTCAATTTTCCCTTTTTAAAATTTTTGGAGCGGCAAGTCCATCTTGGTAAATTATAAAGATCCTATATGTATATAATCCTTAGGAAACGATTCCAGTGGGACCTCCTTCGCCTGTAATCGAGGTAGACGACGAAATTCCAGTTTCTCTGCTCGTTAAAGGGGAACTCAAAGAAAACCAGGAGATTAAACTAGAATGTGACCTCCCTCTGGAATCTGAAGCAACTTCCACAGGCGCAGATATAGAAGATATGGCTTTGGAGAACTCTGAAGCAAAAGATCCGTGAACATTTCATACCGTTTCTTTTTTTCTTTAGAGATTATTGGTTCTTGACACAATAAAACGTATATGGTTGTATTTTTCATAGCATTAATTTCTGCATGTTTTTTTTTTGCTTTTTTACGAACGGGAGATGCATAACGGAACATAACGGAACACAACAAAACTTAATTACACATAAAAGGACACTTTTCGGTGAGTTTAGTCGCTTTCATGTCCCCGGTTCAGGATATAAGGATGCACTAATGCCATTTTAGCTGAAATACGTTTCGCAGGGTCATAGGTCATGAGTTGCTGGAAGTTAAAAAAGTAATAAGTATTAGTACGCAACAAAATTCGTGAACTAACTTACCAAAAGGAAGTTCAACTGCTCGAGGCTAATATCAGGAATGACTTCCGTTAGATCGCTAGTGTTCCAGCGCGGAAAAGTTGGCTTATAATCTGGTAACTGGGACACTCCAGGCCAAGACCTTTCATCTGGCGTGCCCAAGGTACGAAAAATCCGGAAAAGTTGATCAATTTCGGAATCACCCGGTAAGAAAGCTCGATTTTTGAGCTAAAAAAGATAACAAATAACACAATCGTCTTTAACTTCATTCCTAGTACGAATCTACTTTAGTTTAGGTTTATCTAATTTTAGAAATAAAATATGAACCATTGCTACCATTTCTGCGAAAATGCATCCCGCACTCCAGACATCCACTGCAGTAGAGTAAAACTTGGTTCCCAACAATATCTCCGGCGCTTTGTACCACAACGTCACGACTTCATGGGTATATGTCCGTAAAGGGATGCCAAAGGCCCTCGCTAAACCAAAATCTGCCAATTTCAGCGTCCCCGAGTCATTCACAAGGATATTCTGCGGCTTTAAATCGCGGTGCATGATCCGGTGCAAGTGGCAGTACGCTAACCCCTCTAATAATTGCCTCATGTAGCTCTAAAACCATAAAAAACGAGAGGGAAGATTCAAAGTAAATAAAACTACTTCAAAATTCTTACAATTTCTTTAGCAATTCCTGAAGAATCATTTGTTCTCTATCTTTCTTTTGTTTTATTACCCGAACTTTGGACGGAGGGAGCAAGGAATCAGATTCTAGGCACGAATCAAAGACTTTCTTCAGATCTTGGTTCATATACTCAAAAACGAGGAACAATTTGTTCTCCGCGTGTGCAACGTCCAACAATCGGACAATATTGGGATGATCCAACTCCTTGAGGAGCGAGATCTCGCGAATTGCAGTACTAGGAACGCCTTCTGAATCCCTAAAACCAAGAGAGAGTTAATACAACCTTTCTGATGCAGTTTAAATGGAGTTAACGATGCAGTGTATCCAGAAACCGTTAAAAATTAAAGACTTGGAACAGTAAAGTGTATAATATACATTAAAGCTCCGGACAATAAAAAGCATAATTGGAGGGTTTGGAGCAGTGAAAAGTGTAAGTCAAAGCATTTTTGGCAGGTTTGGCGATGTTAAAGGATGTCAGGCAAGCTGAATCCTGTGGTGCTACCCCAAAAGCAGGTTTTGAACGTCCAAGCAGGTACCCACCGCAAGATTCAGTCCAACTAAACACCCAAAAGCAAGGAAATCAAGCCAATGAAGCCCATTTTAAGCCATAAAAGCAAGTAAAAACGCTTTATCAACATAGGCTGAATAAGTTTGTCCGGAAATCTAGGTAACTCTCACTGTGATATGACCTTACTACACAACAGTATACCACTGCAAGTGGTATCCTTTGTCTCTCAGACGCATATTTCTACAAGCTCTAAAAGCGAAAACTCAAGCTAGAATTAAGTTAACGTAAATTAAATTGTAGTAATTACTATGGAAAAACTTACGCGTCTAAGCGAATTTTTTTTAGAGCAACCATGCGGCTTGTTCCTTTGAGTTTGGCTTTGTAAACGACGCCATACGTTCCTTCACCGATCTTCTCAATCTTGTCGAAATTGTCCATCTAAAGAAACGCAGCAACATGAAAAATTGGGCTGATTTAAGGCAGTTCTTTTGTTCTTTTACCCTAGGATTAACGTCAATGCGGTCAACTATCAATCTGTTTCACGAGCTTTAGGATACTTCAGGATGTCGACAATGAAAGACGGAAGCGTTGGCATGACAATCCAGAGCTCCGTTGTGTTTTTCGCGCGCTCGATGGTCATTGGCTCTTGGTTTTACGGTTCAAATTAGGGCGATTTTTCTGGAAATAATTGGTTATTAACTGATAAACAAACATGTAAGTGAATTGCAGCTATGTTAAACTATCGAAAAATACATTAAAAGCTTCCATATCATACAAATGAGTGTTGAGTTAGCGACGAAAAGATGAGCGGTTTGCGCAAAGCGCGAGAACTCAAAAATGGCGCCTGGAAAAGGTGCGATGTTGCATATTTTTGTAGATGTATTGGAAAACTTTCGGAGGCTAAAATCACTTGTCTTGATCTCCTAATTAGTAGTATTGAACTAGGGGAAAGAGATCTAGTTTAAAATTTTGCGCCAATTCTGTTTGTTTATGTTTACTAAATCAGCTGATTAAAACATTATTTTTGGTTTGTTTTCTTAACTTGTGTGATCTAGCAAATATAGTAGTCTGTCTGTTAGTACACAGACAGATTGTACTGCGGTGAAGTGTCTTATATTAATTTCGCGCTTAAAGACATGGAGTTGCAAACATGAAACTTAAATCCAAAGGTGGAAGCAATGCTTTTCCTTGCTGCTTGCAAAAATTATCCGTATATTTGTCCAATTTAAGATTATCTTTATCAATGTTTCAAACTGTGCTAATTTAAATCAAATTTCATGCTTTCGTTTCTAAAATTCTTAAGAGTTTAAATCTTATTTTTTGTAATTCAGGATTACCAGAATGCGTCCCTTTTAAGCCGGGATAAGCAGTTGAACCCGAACCCCGGAGCAGAAACTGACTGAACTTTGCAGTACAACCGAAAATTGTTCAGATTTTGCAAAACAGAAATGGAACTACGAAAGGTAATAGCAATGAACAAGTCATGTTTGCCTCAGATTATACATATAATATTAAAATCTTTACAATTCTAAGCAGAATTCTAAATATTTTAAACGGAGTTTAGGATTCTAGGTAGAGATTGTAGTTCTGAATACGTATAGTTTTGAGCGCAAAAAAGTTTGCAAATAATTCGCGTTCAAATTGGCCGCTTCGAGTCATCTATTGACGCATTCACGGGCTTATTGATGCGTGCATGCGTGCTAAAAACACCGCAAAAGGTGCCACGTGTACACTTTAACATTGGCCAGACTTCGTTCTAATTCTATCAGATACGGAAGCTGCCGAACTTGATCGCGTTTTGTTCGTTGGGTCCACCCCAAGAGGAATATCCGCAATATTCTCGTGCGTTTTCTTTTTTGCTGATGTCCCCAACACGCATAATGCGAATACTGCTGATCCGCTGACCAGCCAGCTTTGTTTCTACTAGATTGGAATTTCCCCCATAATACTGATCTGTCTGTTGCTGTAGTGCTTCAGTCTTCCTCGCGTTTTTAGCTTCGTTTTATCGACTGTTTCGTTTTGTCGCGACATGCTTTAACCCCAACGGCGAACAAACAAACGCTTACCTTATTTTTACGTGGCCTTGCGGGTATCCAACCCGCGTAGAAACACGCCAAGCAGTCAAGAAATCGCCAATAAACCCGCACAATAACGAAAAACGGAAAAATCCTTAACTTTAAAGTACGACGACAACAAATCCAAAGCGAGCAATAACATAATCCTACTTTCCTATCTTTATCTTCTATTCTCCTTCGCCTTTCCGGATCTTTTCCTTCCTTTTAATGCAAATTCGGTTCAACAAAATTAACATAATGCGCTCACAAAACTCGTAAAAAAACCCTTATATTTCATAAGATTTACTAGAATTTAATATAAGATTTCATGAATCCAAAAGAAAAAGGAAAAATCCCAAGTTCAAGAGCACATGGAAGATTTATTCCAAGCGAAATATAGCGTGACGTCACAGCCAGTGGCGGATTCAGCCTTGCGCATTGGACAGGGAGCAAGCCCCAGTCGAGCTTGGCCCAGGGCTAAGCTTAGTTCACAGCGTCGGCTTAGTGGGTCAGGCTCGGTTCGTATTGCGTTGCGTTGGGCGCCATTGTTTGTAGCTCTGAGATTTTGGTATTTTTCTGTTGGAACTTGACGTCTTTTCGCAGTGAATTCTTTGGATTCTAGTTGCGGCATGTAAGTTGCTTGCAAAACGCTAATTAACATACGTGTAGGTCCGTTTTAAGCGTTGCAAAGTGGGCAAAGGAGTAGGGTGTGTTCGGCTCCGGGCTGTAACCCGCCATGACAGTTCGGATAGCCAAGCCGTGCTAAAAACTCACACTCAACTCCCCTTTTTAAACCTTTGTTTCCCACGCTTTGACGCTCGCATTTTCTCGTAAGGAGTGGAACTGGACTAGAATAGCTCGTTTTCGTCACGTGTAACCACACTAGTGAACCTGCGCAAGTTTCTGTTTGCCTTCCTTGAGAAAACTTTTGTCGGTTTCGCTTTTTTATACTTGAGTTGTGATCCTTATAACAGGATCACTTATAACCCTTATAACAGGCATATTACTGTTTTAAACGTGAAAAACAACCACTTTGTAGCCTGACGTAACGGTGGACGGCTAATCAAGGTAGTTTCTCTGATGTTTTTGGTGACTCGGTCCCTTTAATCTCTTCAAAGTTTGCGTCAACTATCCGAAATCATTTACAAAGACTAATGTTTTGCTCTATTTCTTTAGATTGTCCTGTGCGTACGCGTTTGTAAAGCGGTTAAGAGCATTCAGAGCGTTTACTTTGCACAAAGGAGTCGGATTTTGAGTTGATTCCTGTTGGCAAACGCATTGGGAGACGCGTTGTTGGATTATATCACATTGATCCTGCGATTAGAAGCCATGTTTAGTCCTCTGGAAGCTTTGATAAGTGCCAGGACGTGCAATTAAAGGACGAAGGGGCCACACTTCAATGTGTGCCCCTGTCTCCTTACGTTTTTGCTCCTTGCTGGGCCTGGCTATGGCCCCTGCGTTAACCGGCCAAAGTCAAGGATTTTCAACCTTACCTGAATCGCCAGCTTCATCGCCTACTGATACTACCCCTACATCTTCCCATTCATCGACGTCGAGTAACCCTAACAATCACAATAATAAGAAACTGCGACCAGGTTCTCCTCTCGTTCAACCCATCGCAGAAGATAGCAGACTGGAGCGCAAATTGGACCCTCCCCTTACTAATGGAAACCATAGGTAACGTATCCTTTTCTTAAAGCAAGCAACAACTTAAAAACACGAAATACATATTTTTAAGCCTCCTTGTAGATCGTCCTATTTTTATGTATTTTTCTTTTCGTCAACAATAGGTTTAGATTTGAGTTGATAGTTTAAGTATTTTTTAAGTTTTGCTTTTTAGTTAATTATGTCATTATTTCCATTTGTAGTTAATTTCATCAATGGGTCTATTATTCACTTGTATTTAGTGTTCTTCCCTCAGTGTTTCTTGGATACTGCAATTTTTTATTTACTTATGGGGGATTTATAAGTTCTTCGCTTAATTAGTTTCTGCATTTGTTAGATGTATTTAATATTTTCTTACTGGTATTTACATATAAGAATGTGATTTTAAATTTACAGGTCGCTCTTTTTCCAATGATCTGTTGTACGTTTTACAAAAAAAGTTTTATTTGTTAATGTAAAATTTCTTTACAATTTGACTTAATCTTGTTTACCCATCTAAAGAATTAGGCACCGAATTCTTAGTCATTTGTAGAATTACCAAACAAATTTTTGTATTTATTTAAAGTGTGGCGTGAGGCCCAGGAGATAGCCCGTAGCCATCCTTCCTCTGCGTACTTTCCTTTGTACTCTTTTCTCTTTCTCCTCTTTTTCCGTTTTTTACTCGTTGTTGACTGCTCGTTTTTTGTATGGTCGGTGACGAGTGGTGCTTGTTTTGGCAGTCGGTCTTTGGTACGAACTCGAGAATAAACGGTGACTTTACTCTCTCCAAGCAAAGGAGTTTAGTAAATTAATTCGGCTACTTGCTACAAAAGAGTTATTCACGAATCAGTTTCAGAAATTAATTAGGCTAATTAGTCCCAAATAACTTGTTTAGTGTATTTATTTTTATAAGTTTTCATTTTAGATTGTTCTTATTACTATTAGTTCTAAAGGTCTTTCTAACGTTTTATTTATTTAATTTCAGTCCTACTTTGGGTTGTCAGCATGTAAATTCCGAAGAGGACGGTGCTTCCAGCAGTATGGGGCCAATGGGTTTCGCGGACAAAGTGGGAGGCATGGCTCCGGACGACGTCGACTTTCTCTTATCCCATTTAGACTCTGTGGGCGAAAACCACGTGGCAGATCTCTTGGACGCTGCCTTGGATGCCGAGGTGGAGCTTAAAACAGAAGCTCCTCCTAGTGAAGTAACGGATTTGGGCTTGTCTGAAGCAGAACTAGCCGCTCTGGCTGCCCGACTCACGGAACAGCATCTTCTGAATTTGTGTGACGTCACAGAACCCTCGCTATCCACGCTATCCCGCGAGGAAATCGCCTCCGGACGCTTAGCCGAAGTGTCTAATCGGCAAGAAGGACTCGTGCGAAGGTACCAGCGCCTCCTACGGCGCGTGCAGAAACTGCAAGCGCGCCAAACAGCGCGTCACGTGACCTGGGAAGTGCAACACAGTGTCAAACTCGCACAAACTAGCCACTTGAGCCTCGTTCCGCCCCGTCCCCAGTTGGAAGAGCAGTTACTGGCATCTGGGAGGTTCCCACGGCGAGAGGACGTCCGTCATATCTCGACGGCTGCGCTAGTGAACTTGGTGAAGCGTCTGGAGGCGCCGGCGGCATCGCTTTTGCGGTCCAAAAAGTACTTTGCGAGTGGACGGACGCCCGTGAGCCATTCCCAGCCCAATGCAAGTGCGGGAGGAGCTCCCCAGTTGTTGGGAGAGGAAGTGGGCGTGGCGGCGGGACAGTGGGCGGCCAAGATGAACCATTTACAGCGTGCCTTGGACGAGGATCTGACGGCGAGCTCGTCCGGAGGAGAAAGTGGCGATGAAAGTCAACCTTACGTCCTAGATTGCTATTCCCGGGGCCAGAAGGTTGGGCTAACAGGAGAGGTGGCACCTAATCCTTCCTGTCCTATGTAAGTATAATTTTTAATTTTTTTCGATTTTCTTCAGTCCTTTAAATTTCGATTACTTAGTGTAACTAAGCATAATCTAAGCATAAACTTGAACTTGCATAATCTTGCAGAGATTTTATTTATTCTTCTTACGGTAGTAATAATTAGGATTCTTAAATATAATTAAGAAAAAGGTAAGAAAGTGAGGCCTAAGTTCGTTGAGACAAAATGTAGCCGGTTTAAGTAAGCTTAAGATAAACTGTATGATTACACGTTTGTAAAAAAAATCTAGCAATTAGTGTTCATAAGTTTGAATTAGACAAGTTAAGTGAGTTAGACTACAGATGTGTTCGTTAATATAAATATTCATTCTATTGTATATTTTGTAGAACTATTTTGTAGATTTTTTCTATGCTTCACATTATTGTCAGGATTCGTCTGTTAATTTAATTCGTTTAATTTGTAATTTCAAAGTATTTCTAAGAACATGGCGTAATGTGAAATGCTTAGCGCTTCCTTGCTAATTTATTAAATGAATGTATTTTGTGTTTAGTTGGCGACGTGCATGTTGGCGTTGGGGTAAAGAAAGAGCAGCACTGGCTGCCCGGTGGGTGTGGCTTCAGGCTCAGGTGGCGGATTTGGAGTACCGGATACGACAACACACTGAAATTGTGCGCCAGTTGCGGTCAGCCAAAGGAACGGTTACGTTTGAAGGCGCTGAAGAGTCAACACCGTCATTGACCACGCCTACCACCACCACTGTCGTCACTACGGCGGCCGAGGAGAGCGATTTACCTGGTTGCGCGAGGACACGCCCTCTAGTGACATCTGCGTTCCGTAAAAGACGCTTGGTGCGACCCGGATTGCCTGTGACGTCACTGGTAAGTCAAGGCTCGAATCCAAACGCGATGCTCCGGAAGGCCTTGAGGCTTTCAGCGGTGAAATGCCAGTGTCTACCCAGGGAAGTCACGCTCTGTGTGCTGTGCAGTGGACGCAAACATTTCCGCGTGCCCATAGAGCCCGATTTCATGACGGTGCGAGAAAGAGTCGCCCGGGTGGATCCCGCATTCCATCCCATCCTCTCCGCCATGCATGGTAATTATTTTTCGCTTGTTTATTATTATTATTTTTAGGATTTTTTAGTATTTTTATATTTGCGTTGATTATATTAATATTGTATTTATTTAGTAAATGTTATGTAATTATTTTTCCGTTTACAATGAACGATACAATGAAGGCTTACTAATATTCATTCATCCTATTTTACAATCGTATAATTATATCAGCGCAGGCTTGTGCCTGTTATTGTCGTATTTAATAATAATTTAAAATAATTTCTTTTATTGGTTATATGAGTTAATTTTTGGTTGTATTTCTTATTGTAGAAGTGAGTGTTGGAGACCATGTTGGCTCGTTATTGAAAAACCAAGATTGGCGTCGAGAAGCTGCGCGGGCGAGGAGAACCATTGCATTGGCAACGCTTTGTCCACCGCCTAATCCTGCGCATGCGCAAATTTCTACCGGTACTTCACCTCTCTCCGCACCGAGTTTACAGCCGCACGGCCCAATCCCTCAGCACTTAACTAACAATCACCATCCTAATTCCATGACAGATGCTGTGGACGGCCGGAAGAAAAAGCGAGGAAGGAGACCGTTTAAACACCAACGTAAACCAATTTTATTATTTTTTATTTATCTTGAAAATAATGAAATGTGTGCTCCTTTTCTTATAACATTTAGGATATCAAAGAGGAGCTTCTTGTGATACGGCATGGGAGGAGCCTTCGTCTTACAAAAAACGAAAGCGATTCCAGCGGCTCAGTTCAGGAGCGTCACGGGCGTGCGACTGGGATCGCGACGATTGGCTGGCTCCCGATTCCCCTTGTCCCTCGTCCCAAAACTCCCACAACATGGTCCAAAACGCTGCCGGAACTTCACGTGACCGCGGAAGTACTTCTTCTTCGGTCTACCAAGACTTGTTGCGCCGGAAATCGGGCTACGATTACGATATCGACGATATTGTCATTCCTTACAGCATGGCCGCCTCCACTCGCGTCGAACGATTGCAGTACAAAGAAATCCTGACGCCCAAGTGGCGCTTGGTAGACAACGACCACACCGGACCGTCCCTCCCGGCCACTCCTGCGATCTTGGAGGAAAATCCAGCTGCCAGCTGTTGCAGCTCCAGCAACAGTGCTGGAGCTGCACCGTCCGGGGCCCCGCTTGTGGAAGATTTGAGCGAAGACACTATATTGCAGCGCCACGATCGCTCCGAAGTGGAAGAACGCAAGAAATTCATGTCCTACCTGAAGCCGAAAGGCTCTAGAGCTCGAGCCCGCGCGAGTCGGACCGATTCTAGAGCAGAGTCATCAGGAGCCAATACGCCAGGTAAAAAATAAGTAGACATAATAATAAAAAATTTAAATTTTATCAGAATTCAAACGAAGCACTCCCATTTTAAATAAGATATTTGTGTGGCCATTTTGTAATTAACTTTGTTTGAATGAAATATAAAGACCCGCAATGGCCACACGAAGTTGGGGAGAATGAACCGCCTTCGCCGAGTGTGACGGGCATGGAATTGGTCGAGAGCCACCAACACAGACGGCGAATGAACTCCTTGTCCAGAACTAAAGTAGGAAATACGAGCGCGACCAACTTGAGTAGCTGGGAAGAATCGTCTTGTTCAGCAATGGAGGGGGCGTGGTCGTATGAAAGTGTGGCCCCGTACGAGCCCAGGCAGTTTCCCTTACCAGACTCCGCAGTATTTGATATGGCGAAAGAAATGCCCGAGGAAGGAGAAGAAGAAGGTGGAGGAGGAGGAAGCGAAAGGGGTGGAGCCATAGAAGAAGAGAAGATTCCTAATAGTACCACTAAGCCCGAGTACGAAGAAGAAAAGATCGAACAAGTGAGTTGCTTTTAAGTTCAAAAATAATTTTTGTTCAGAAGTTAAATAAAAAGTCTTAAAAAGACGATTTGCCGGTAAAACTTTATTTTTTTAATATAGTTTTTAATTACGTTACGTTTTTCTTTCAGTCATGTTTGACATAGAAATGAAGCTTTTAAAGAAAGAAATTTCATATCTTAGGGCCACGTGAGATTTAGTACAAAAAAATTCCAAGATGAGATTTTCGTAGATACTGCTCTTGAAAAAGTAGTTAATAAAGTTGTTTAATTATCATACAATTGCTAATTAATGTAATTTATTTTGACCATACTTAGAATCATCCCAGCTCGAGGGCGTCAAGTACTGACACGTTTGAGACGGCTTCGGCCTTGGAAGACGATCCTGACGACCCTGAATGGAATGGCTCAAAGCGTGGTGAGGATGTAGTAGTGGCCACGCCCACTACTCGTCAGAACCCGCGTAGATGATAGACCTGTTGTAGTTTGGTCCAATTTTTGGGGAAGGGAATATGGTAGCAAAAGAAAAAACTGCGAGTTTTTCGTGTAGAAACGAAGAAAGCAAGAGATGGATTGGAGACAGGTAGGAGACAGTTGAGCGCGCTTTTTGCATATAAAAAAAAACTAAAGCTACCAGATCTAAATTATTAGTTTCAAAAAAAGCTCTGGGGCTTTCGTTAGTTTGTTTTGTTTTTTGTTTTTGGAAATGGGGCTTTGATGTTCAACATTTTTAAACAGGGAAAATCGTCAACTCGCATTTGCTTTCTTTTCGAACATTTGGAAAGTGATTGATTTCCTGTTTTTCCAGTTTAAAAACCGATTTTTCACGTGTAAAAAAATAAAGTGGAATGTTTGTGGGTCTTGTCCATAGTTATGGTACACTGTCCCATTGTTTGATTGACGGGCGAAAAACTCACACATTTGTATGAGTTTTTAAAAAAAAGCCAAAAAATCCTATAGCTGCGATATGTCTCCGTTATAAAAATTACCTGAATTCTTTGTAACCGGAAAACTGAAAAAACGCGATAAATTGAACTAGATCCATCTTTGTATGTGTCTTTTAAAACGGAACTTGGGAGTTCGGAACGATATCGCGATTTCATACGCAAAAAGAAGACGGGGATTTACAGTAACTGATTAATTTTTCTCTCATTGTTTATAGTAGAAATTAAGTGAACAGAGGAAAAAAAGGTAACGATCTTTTCGTACATAACGTCATAGCGCCGATGCATAATTGCTGAAGACGTAATAAATTTTGTCAGAGGGTCTGTCTTCCCCTCGAGGAAATTTAACTATAACTGGTAATAATTTCATAAGAATACTATTACGGAATAAGCGTAAAATATCGAAATTTGGTTTGTGTCCGAAGTTGATGTATTTAGTGATTCCGTGGATAGCAAGGGGAATTTTAAAGGTAAGGTGACCACTTGAAACGGCGTAATTGCGTCATCTGAGGCTTTAATTTAATCATCTTTCAATTGTGGACCTAAAGAATGGACATAAACATTGCTTAAACTTAAAGTCTTAAACTTTCATCAGAAGGTGGACAAGAAAGAAGTTACTTTTTCCATCACAGGCTACAATTTTGACCTTATCGACTTTAGTTAGCTCTTGGACTTCTCGAAACTCTACGTCGTTTAACATAAACGTCCACACGTTATCGCAGAATCGGTAGGTATTTAGTTTTCCAGCCTGTAAGTCATTAGAAAATTTACTTTTAATTACTTCCTTAAAAGCAATAAGGAGGAACTTCTTTATTAACTTTGCTTAGTTTTACCTTGAATGTGACACGGTTTTTCACTCTAGAGGCCAAGGCATTGTTCATAGAGCGGTCAAACATGAGTAAAACTTTGAGAGCCAACTGAGGGGTAATTTGTCCGTACTGATTTTAAGATGTGGTAAATTAGGATTTTTAAATACCGCATTGATTTTAAATAGTCTTTTGGATTACTTGTATTAACTCATCCAGACTCTCCTGTAACGTGTTTCCCAAGGTTGTATTGCGGTACAGCTGATACGCCATTTTGAAATCCAAACGTGTTCCAAAACTAGAGCTTAATCTATATAAATAAATTTGAACGTTTTCACGAGCGCCTGTTGGCTTCCTTATAATTTACTCTAAAAGCGAGCCGTAAAATACCTTACGCGAACCGTAAAGGCGTCTGTTTGACATCGAACAGAGCTGTGTTTTATTTGCTACAGTCGCGTCCTACCGCCGTCAGTGGGAAACGTCCGCTTCAGGCGCTAAATTCGTTTTATTTAGGACGAGCATTGGACGCGCTGCTCGGACGCGTCATACCAAATAAAACGCTTTGTAGCATTCGCTCCCGTCAGTTTTGTAAACATCCCTATTTTAAACGTAAACATATATCTCACGAAGAATGGACATAAACACATTACTTTTATTGATTAACGGCTATCGAAGTATATTGGCAGGGTCAGCTTTCTTAATTCAGATCTTTCTCGAACTTATAAGCAGCGAAAATGTTAGCGGTTACAATTATAAACGAGCATTACAGAAGGGGTTAGAGGAAGCAAGCGATGTTCATCATAAAGTTGAAAATTTCGCAGAAGTACTAGTCGAAAGCTTGAATGACGCTGATTTTCGACGTCACTTTCGATTAAAAAGACAAACTTTCACCTTAACGCTTGATCTTTTGAAAAACGAACGAGAACTGTTAAAAGAGTTTTTCCCGGCAGAGATAAGCTACATGGAGGCCGAAGAAGAAGAAAGAGAAGTAGTTAGAGCTGCCAAGAAACCAATTCGATTACGTAAAGCTCTCCTCATTACACTGTTGTACTTAGGAAACAGAGAATCAATGCGTAGTATTGCAAGTTTGTTTGGTGTAGCACAGAGTTCAGTACATTCTTGTGTTCATCGGTTGTGTATTATGACTTGTGCAGTGAGTTCTCGCTTCATTAAATAGCCAGCTTCATTAGCCGAATGTGAAATGTATGCTACCAAACTTGAAAGGAAGGCGTACTTCCTGAACGTCGTGGGTGCGATTGATGGATCCCATATAGACATAATATGTCCAGCCCACCAACAGAATAGTTACAGAAACCGGAAGTGTGGATATTCAATGATTATCCAGGCCATATGTTCTCTGTGATGATGTTGGATACGAGATTACGAGGAGTTGGTATTATAATTGAGTACAAAGTGGCTGGGTAGCTAAACTGATGTTGACACTGGGGCAAGACAAGAGAGAGAGAGAGGACATGAGCCACCGTTAGGTGGCGTCATCACATAATTACTAAATTGGGTTTATTTTAGTTGATTGTAGTTACTTAATGTTTAGTGTTACTTGTAGATGAAGAACAAGTTGAAGCTCGTTGGACGCAAGGCCGCATGGGCAAAGCTGGTGAAGCTGACAGACATATTTCGGTTAAACTGCCCAAGCGTTTGTTCTCCGGAAAGCGCGGCATTGGCAAAACGGACAGGCTTTAAGCAGGCTAACTGGACCCTGTTTCATACTATTATATGTCGGCTTTGGCCAGGTCGTTCTTCTTAGCCTGTGTTGAAACGAAAATTCGAACTGGGTAGTTTCGACATCATTTGTGGCCCTTGAAATGAAATCTGGAAGGACTTGAGAAGAGAATACAAGTTTGCCTTGTAATAAACTTTGAAATGACTTTTTACTCATTTAGTACTGCTGATTTTGAGATGTTTTTGACTTTCCTTCAGTTCCAAATGAGATGTTTTGCTCCCTCACCCCGTAATACGTACTTGCGTATTTGTTGTACCCATAGAGCGCTCCCCGTAATACGTACTTGCTAATTAGAATAGACGAAATAACAATGGCTGAACCTTACAAATCGGATTTTCCGGATGCAAAGTCTACAAAACGTCTCTTAAAAGGTGCTCTTAAAAGCAAGAAGACGCCCCCACGAAACAAGAAGCCAGTGCTGATCTCCTGAGCTCCCTCGAAGAATACCTTCAAGACTTGAAAGCCCTTTATCAAGAAATCGAAGACAATATTACACTTGTGTGACCTCGAAGACGTCCTGAAAACTCATTTCGACGTCCTGAAAAAACTAAAGCAATCGTGGAATGGTCCCGACCAGTGACCAGTGATGAATTGAATAGTTTCCTCGATCTTCATACTATCGTCGATTTGTGAAAGGTTTTGCTGACATTGCCAAGCCGCTATATAAACTAACCGAAAAGAATGTTCCCTTTGAGTGGTCCGTGTTATGTGAGGAAGCTTTTACAGATCCTAAACGGCTCCTTTCTTCAACTCCTGTACTCGCTTTTCCTGATCTGTCCAAAACACTTCTAGTGGACAGCAACGCCAGTAATATTGGGCTAGGAGCCGTGTTGTCACAAGAAATTGACGGTGTTGAACGGCCTATAGCATATGCAAGTCCATGCTTGATGAGACCAGAGAGTCGTTACTGTGTAACGCGGAAGGAGCTCCAGGCAGTTAAATTTGCTGTAATGCAATTTAGCCACTATCTCTTTTAGCACTTAGCTATTATGCAAGCCGGACTTGCGCTACCATTAAAGGTACCATTCCCGACAGGAAAAAAATAGACAAACGTTACACAATAAAATTTGTATTGAAGAAAATTCACTGAGAGGATACAAAAAATCACCACACAAAAAATCACGATAATTTTCACGCAAAGTACGGAAATTTCACTGAAACGAATAGCCAGACATCTTAGAACCCACATCAATGCTACGGTTTAGAATTTTGAGCGATAGCTTGACCTACTCGAACGATTTGCCCAAGCTGGACGGTAAATTTAAAGTCCTTGGGGGCCTGAAAAATAAGGACAATTGTAGAGGCAAAGTTAAACTCACCGAATACTTCACCTTTCTCCTGATGGAGACCCTCCCCGCCTGCACGTTCCTTGCGGAAGTCGTAGTCCGTCGTCTTGCGACGTCCAGCACGACAGTATGTTTCCAATTCCTACAATAAAAAGAAAAGAAAACTGTTAAGTCACTTTAAAAAACGCAAACTCGTCGACTAACTTACCGGGTCTTTATAGACGTATATGGAGCCGACATTGGTAGCTCCTACCGCTGTCATGCTGAACAAGCCGTACTGCCACTGGCCAAAGTAAACGGCTCGCTCGTTGAGGGCAAGTAAGCCGGGGACCCATTTGCAAACGCTTGGGTTCACACTAAACATTTCCTCTAAGATAATATTCCGGTTAGTAACACCCCTTGTTGTTCTCATGACGAATTACCTGGAAAATGTCGCCGCAATGAAATGTCCCAGTCAACGGGGGAATGAAACTCATAGTAGTCCCCGGGCGCCTGCTGGATGAAACAGTAGTGGAGGCCGGAGGTTGGGGACCCTGTTGAGAGTTGCACCAGTTCAGAGGGTCCCAAAAACTGGCTCAGGGAGTAAGGCACCCCCTTCACCTGTCCCAACAGTCCATTCTGGTCCACTGCGCCCAAATGGAGGACTTTCCCATCGGCTGGTGACACCTGTTGTAGAAAACAAACAATATTTAGTACGAGAAATGAGTGCATAAAAAACCCAATCAACTTACAATGCAGCCCGTAGTGTCGATAGGGCGTGCGCCTGGTTTAAGCGGCCGTCGAAAAAATTCGCCCATGCTGGAGTGGTCTGATGATGATACGGCTTCTTCGACGTTTACGCCAAACCTCCGCTCGTAGAAGCCAAGGACCTGCTTCCTCGTCCACTGAGGCAAACGGGTGTTGGCCAGTCGCCCCCAGATGCGCGACAGGGTCGCCCAGGGCAAGCTGCGATAAGCACGTACCTGTTAACCAAGATAAAAGCATATTAGGTACTTGACTCACATAGCAATTGCTACGCCAGATAGATACAGAAGATCGTATTAGTCAAAAGAAATCCCCTTAGGGGATTGTATTGATCTTACCTTAAAGGCTCGCGCACAGGCATGCCACGAACGAGGCAAAGCGATCCGTGGAGCAGCGTCATCTGTTAAGTAAAAAACACAAGTCAAGTGTTAGGGAGACTGAAAAAAGGTCCCATAATATATATCACAGAAAAATACGTACGTACAACAAACGTACATAGCAAACAACATACAGAAAAAAGCTGCTTAGGATTTCAGGAGAATTCGGACATCCATGACCTCCAAAGTACAACAAGACGATAAGGACTTCGTTCACAATTTTTTATGGGTATTTCTGAAAAATAAAAACCGATTAGGACTCCTGTTACAACTCTGTTGCTTTCTTATCGAAAGGGAAAAATCACAGCACTCGCGGTTGAAACTATTTGGCTAAGCTTCTTCTAAGACTAGATGTACTTGAATGGCAAACAAAAAGGCAAAAAACGCTTACCCATGGTCCAGGCAACCCGGATGAAATAAGGAACCTTTTAAGGTTTAAAAACTGAGGGCACAATACACGAAAACTTTGGGAGAAAATGCAAAATGCTCCGTTCGGGTTAACGATAGCAAGAAGACTTATCAAAACAAGTGACAAACAATGAAAGTTATAGCGTCACTTGGCGTAACTTCCGGGGTGGCCAGTTCCGGGTTCATTGCGTCATCTAGTGGAGGGGAGAAGGGCGGGAATTTCAAATCTTTACTATCACATTGGCAGGAAATCGAGGACCAAACCTAAAAATTTCCTTTACAATTACATAGTCCACCTTAAAGAAAAATAGAGTTGCTAACTTCTCGTCATAATGGCGACTTAGAGGGCTTTCTCCGGCAATAACTTGCATATGAATCTTAAATGATCTTAGAGATTCGAATCTGTCATGTCATGTTTCCGTCCACCAGATGGCGTAACGAACCCGGAGTGTCGGAGTACGTCTTTGGTTGGTTCCCGAACCCGCTTCCTTCGGGTTGTTATCAACAGCATCAACGGTAGAGGGTTGGACTAATATGCGATATGTTGACGGCTTCTTTACCGGTGTCTGGGCGACATTTGATTAATATGGCGGCAAAACAACTCCTGTATAACACCTATAAATCGGCCGACTATTGCCCTTATTTCTGAGCAATGCGGACACAGACTTGAAGAACAGATTCTTCTCTTTGAGGGCATCAAGCCACTATTGACTAACAAATCATATGCTTCATTATCCAGTGTGATATTTTTTACTTATATTTGCTTTATTAGCCCATGCTTGTTACTTTCAAAAAGCGTTCGAGAATGATCATGTCCCAATTGTGCAAATGTCTACCGAAGAAGGAGTAGTGGAAGTTAAGACAGAGGTAAGGGCGGATTATTTATTTGTTTTCTGGTGTTCAATTTCGATTGTCTAGGCTTGTGAGCGTTGATTGCTAGCTCATCTTGTGGTAGGCAAGATGCGTAGCTAGAAGGTAGAAGGCGTCTTGAACCGTCTAAACGTACGCGAACCCAGGCGAAGAGATAACGTTGTTCGTCCATTGCACAAGAATACGGGGTAGAACCAGGAGTTCATGATAGAAATGGGTCGGGTGAACGTAAGCTTGGTTAATGTCTAGTTAAGTATTCATATTTTTATGTATAATAATAACAGCTGGAAAGACAAATTCAGATGCAAAACCTGATGAGAGAACGCGTGGTAGCCACACAGATAGCTCGAGCATGAGAATAGCTATATTGGATTGGACTTTTTTCTATTGTGAGTGCATTAGGAAGGATTGATGGGTAACAAACTTCAAACTCTCTATACTAACATACTTACAGTGCTTGTACCTTTCATGTTTCTCACCTTCAAGTTATAAAAGGACCAGAAGACCTGCCCTACTATTGCCCTTATTTCTGAGCAATGCGGACACAGACTTGGAAGAACAGATTCATCTCTTTGAGAGCATGAAGCCACTATTTACTAACAAGGTATATGCTTCATTATCCAGTGTGATATTTTTACTAATATTTGCTTTATTAGCCCATGCTTGTTACTTTCAAAAAGCGTTCGAGAATGATCATGTCCCAATTCTGCAAATGTCTACCGTCACCGAAGAAGGAGTAGTGGAAGTAAAGTCAGACGTAAGGGCGGATTATTTATTTGTTTTCTGGTGTTCAATTTGGATTGTCTAGGCTTGTGAGCGTTGATTGCTAGCTCATCGTGTGGAAGGTAAGATGTGTAGCTAGAAGGTAGAAGGCGTCTTGAACCGTCTAAACGTAGGCGAACCCAGGCGAAGAGATAACGTTGTTCGTCCAGTTTGCATTCCGGATTCGCAGAAGAAAGCAGCTCAAGCTGAGAAGGAGAAAACGAAAAGGACGGGACGAGCTATCGAATTGGAACAAGGGGACGTCCACATTTTGTGGATTAGAGAAAGAATTATGACCTGCCATACGACTTCAAATACGACAAAATTCCAGAATTCTGATAAAACAAAAACGTTGCCGACTACATTGATCCGGATCTTATGGTGGTTAGTTTATCGTTTTATCTTCGGCCGGTTTTTTTTACTTTTTTCTTTTTTTTCAGAAATTTTAGCACTTGGAGAAAGAGAAAGAACTGCGAGCTGAAGTTTGACGAACCCAGTGATGAAGAGACAAAGGAAGTCCATCAACTCGCCAAGCAAATTCGAGACAAGGCTAAAACTATGTCTGTTGAAGCTCGTCTGGGAAAGAGTGGAGGCAAACCTGTCATGCCAAGGGCTGGTAGGAAGCGAGAGCTCTCCGTTAGCCGATGAGGGAAGAAATGGAGAACTTGGGAATGGATTTGGCTGGCACAGAGAAGGTATTTTTTGTATAGATATTTTTATAACCGAACACGGTTTTTAACCAACTTTATGCTTTAGTAGGCCCATTTCAATCAGTCTCGTTCGTTTTCAATTTCGCGTAAGCCAATCAAGAAAGCTCGCATGGATGAAGAAGGCCGTGTACGTCTAGCTCTTCTCGCGTTACTCCCAGTGCCGGATTTAGCGACCCAGGGCCCCTAGGCAGTTAACTGAGTCGGGGCCCCCATTTTGGCACGTAGCAAGAAGATTGACTTTACTTTTATTTTTTATTTATTCAACGCACTTTCACTTTAGAAAGTAGGCAAGCAGACTTTGAAATGAAATAAGCAAGTACCAACTATACTTTTTCACATTATAATTTGTACATTTACATATAATTACAAGATTACATTGCTGCGCGACGAACTTTCTTCTCTGCAAAGTAACGCATGACTTCACTATAGTCCACAGACGACATTATTTCTGACTCTATGTACCGCACAGATAGTGAATTAAGTCTGTTCTCTTCTGTGGTAGATCTTAAATAATTCTTTACTCTCTTTAATGCTGAAAACGACCGTTCTGCCGAACAATTTCACCCCGGTGTACATAACAGCATCCGGAGCGCTATTCCCACGTTTGGGTAAATATCCAAAAAGCCTTTTTCCAGAATGTACTTCTATACGTCCAGTAACGATAACTCTTTCCCCCATTTAGCCTCACCTGCAACAAATGAGCTCGCAGGTGTAGACACTCGTTTTCCAAAGTACCATCCAAATCCCCTGGATAGAAAGCTTGCAGGTTCCGTGCTCCATTACGGATGTCTTGAGATTCCAAATTACGAAGCTTCGTGAGAAAGTCAAACTTTTGACTTAAATTCTCGTAAGCAGAGCCACGTCTCTGTAGTTCTGCAATCAACCTGTCAATAATGACGTTGAAGACGGTGACACTAAATCTGTCCCTGTCGGTCTCGGAGAGTTCGACCCCCTTTTCCTTTACTTCGTCAAACAGGACTTTTCGCTTACGTTTCCTCTTCATATCGTATGCGTAATTCTGTTCACCACTTCTTTCCATAGCTTTCGACTCATAATGATCGAAGATACCGGCTTTCCTTAAACCTTCTAGGTATGTTACCAAGGACCGATTTTCTCTTAATCACTTCTTTTGAACTTACTGTAGACAAGTCAAAACACGCGTGTCCTTGTGTAAGATGCTAGAGTTGTGGTTTGCAGAGGGATTCAGAATGTGTTGCCACCTTCATTGAAGCGCGAATTATGAAAAGCGGAGAAAAGAACCTACGCTGGCTTACAAAAATCTGACTTCTTTTTTCTTAACTTCTTTTAACTTTCTTAACTTCTTTTTTTAAAATTTGATCACGTCGTAGGCTTTCAGCCTGTTGACGTTTCCTTTATGGAAAAAGGTTCAAGAAAGCATACATTATTTATTAGTCAGGTACACAGTACCTGACTAATAAATAATAAATACACAGTACCTGACTAACTTAACCTAATTAAACATAATATAACCTAACCAAACTAAACCTAACCAAGCTCAAACTAATCTAATTACACTTAAACCTACATGAAAATATATTACCCCGTGGGCCCCTGGGCCAAGGTCGAAAATGGGCTCCTAAACAGGTCGGGACGGGCCCCCTAGCCTCGTGGGGCCCTGGGCCCGTGCCCAGTTGGCCCATGCGATAAGACGGCCCTGGTGTCGGGACTTGAACTGGTGAACTATAGAACGAAAGTTAGGGCCTTTAACCACTCCGCCAATCACTCGGTAGGTGAGGCTATAAGACATAACTTTTTCACAGTCTCCAAAATGATCTCCAGTTATTTTACATACTATTATATAAATTAATATTTCGTACGGAAAAATTGACATTTTCTTTTCTTTGTCTTGTGCCCTCAACGTACTTCGGCACCTGGCCCGGGGCCCCCTTCGAGGCTGGGGCCCCTAGGCAGCTGCCTAGTTTGCCTAGGCGGAGATACGGCACTGGTTACTCCACGTGACCAGAGTAGGGTCAAGAACCCAGAAGTAATTACTAAATTGGGTTTATTTTAGTTGATTGTAGTTACTTAATGTTTAGTGTTACTTGTAGATGAAGAACAAGTTGAAGCTCGTTGGACGCAAGGCCGCATGGGCAAAGCTGGTGAAGCTGACAGACATATTTCGGTTAAACTGCCCAAGCGTTTGTTCTCCGGAAAGCGCGGCATTGGCAAAACGGACAGGCTTTAAGCAGGCTAACTGGACCCTGTTTCATACTATTATATGTCGGCTTTGGCCAGGTCGTTCTTCTTAGCCTGTGTTGAAACGAAAATTCGAACTGGGTAGTTTCGACATCATTTGTGGCCCTTGAAATGAAATCTGGAAGGACTTGAGAAGAGAATACAAGTTTGCCTTGTAATAAACTTTGAAATGACTTTTTACTCATTTAGTACTGCTGATTTTGAGATGTTTTTGACTTTCCTTCAGTTCCAAATGAGATGTTTTGCTCCCTCACCCCGTAATACGTACTTGCGTATTTGTTGTACCCATAGAGCGCTCCCCGTAATACGTACTTGCTAATTAGAATAGACGAAATAACAATGGCTGAACCTTACAAATCGGATTTTCCGGATGCAAAGTCTACAAAACGTCTCTTAAAAGGTGCTCTTAAAAGCAAGAAGACGCCCCCACGAAACAAGAAGCCAGTGCTGATCTCCTGAGCTCCCTCGAAGAATACCTTCAAGACTTGAAAGCCCTTTATCAAGAAATCGAAGACAATATTACACTTGTGTGACCTCGAAGACGTCCTGAAAACTCATTTCGACGTCCTGAAAAAACTAAAGCAATCGTGGAATGGTCCCGACCAGTGACCAGTGATGAATTGAATAGTTTCCTCGATCTTCATACTATCGTCGATTTGTGAAAGGTTTTGCTGACATTGCCAAGCCGCTATATAAACTAACCGAAAAGAATGTTCCCTTTGAGTGGTCCGTGTTATGTGAGGAAGCTTTTACAGATCCTAAACGGCTCCTTTCTTCAACTCCTGTACTCTCTTTTCCTGATCTGTCCAAAACACTTCTAGTGGACAGCAACGCCAGTAATATTGGGCTAGGAGCCGTGTTGTCACAAGAAATTGACGGTGTTGAACGGCCTATAGCATATGCAAGTCCATGCTTGATGAGACCAGAGAGTCGTTACTGTGTAACGCGGAAGGAGCTCCAGGCAGTTAAATTTGCTGTAATGCAATTTAGCCACTATCTCTTTTAGCACTTAGCTATTATGCAAGCCGGACTTGCGCTACCATTAAAGGTACCATTCCCGACAGGAAAAAAATAGACAAACGTTACACAATAAAATTTGTATTGAAGAAAATTCACTGAGAGGATACAAAAAATCACCACACAAAAAATCACGATAATTTTCACGCAAAGTACGGAAATTTCACTGAAACGAATAGCCAGACATCTTAGAACCCACATCAATGCTACGGTTTAGAATTTTGAGCGATAGCTTGACCTACTCGAACGATTTGCCCAAGCTGGACGGTAAATTTAAAGTCCTTGGGGGCCTGAAAAATAAGGACAATTGTAGAGGCAAAGTTAAACTCACCGAATACTTCACCTTTCTCCTGATGGAGACCCTCCCCGCCTGCACGTTCCTTGCGGAAGTCGTAGTCCGTCGTCTTGCGACGTCCAGCACGACAGTATGTTTCCAATTCCTACAATAAAAAGAAAAGAAAACTGTTAAGTCACTTTAAAAAACGCAAACTCGTCGACTAACTTACCGGGTCTTTATAGACGTATATGGAGCCGACATTGGTAGCTCCTACCGCTGTCATGCTGAACAAGCCGTACTGCCACTGGCCAAAGTAAACGGCTCGCTCGTTGAGGGCAAGTAAGCCGGGGACCCATTTGCAAACGCTTGGGTTCACACTAAACATTTCCTCTAAGATAATATTCCGGTTAGTAACACCCCTTGTTGTTCTCATGACGAATTACCTGGAAAATGTCGCCGCAATGAAATGTCCCAGTCAACGGGGGAATGAAACTCATAGTAGTCCCCGGGCGCCTGCTGGATGAAACAGTAGTGGAGGCCGGAGGTTGGGGACCCTGTTGAGAGTTGCACCAGTTCAGAGGGTCCCAAAAACTGGCTCAGGGAGTAAGGCACCCCCTTCACCTGTCCCAACAGTCCATTCTGGTCCACTGCGCCCAAATGGAGGACTTTCCCATCGGCTGGTGACACCTGTTGTAGAAAACAAACAATATTTAGTACGAGAAATGAGTGCATAAAAAACCCAATCAACTTACAATGCAGCCCGTAGTGTCGATAGGGCGTGCGCCTGGTTTAAGCGGCCGTCGAAAAAATTCGCCCATGCTGGAGTGGTCTGATGATGATACGGCTTCTTCGACGTTTACGCCAAACCTCCGCTCGTAGAAGCCAAGGACCTGCTTCCTCGTCCACTGAGGCAAACGGGTGTTGGCCAGTCGCCCCCAGATGCGCGACAGGGTCGCCCAGGGCAAGCTGCGATAAGCACGTACCTGTTAACCAAGATAAAAGCATATTAGGTACTTGACTCACATAGCAATTGCTACGCCAGATAGATACAGAAGATCGTATTAGTCAAAAGAAATCCCCTTAGGGGATTGTATTGATCTTACCTTAAAGGCTCGCGCACAGGCATGCCACGAACGAGGCAAAGCGATCCGTGGAGCAGCGTCATCTGTTAAGTAAAAAACACAAGTCAAGTGTTAGGGAGACTGAAAAAAGGTCCCATAATATATATCACAGAAAAATACGTACGTACAACAAACGTACATAGCAAACAACATACAGAAAAAAGCTGCTTAGGATTTCAGGAGAATTCGGACATCCATGACCTCCAAAGTACAACAAGACGATAAGGACTTCGTTCACAATTTTTTATGGGTATTTCTGAAAAATAAAAACCGATTAGGACTCCTGTTACAACTCTGTTGCTTTCTTATCGAAAGGGAAAAATCACAGCACTCGCGGTTGAAACTATTTGGCTAAGCTTCTTCTAAGACTAGATGTACTTGAATGGCAAACAAAAAGGCAAAAAACGCTTACCCATGGTCCAGGCAACCCGGATGAAATAAGGAACCTTTTAAGGTTTAAAAACTGAGGGCACAATACACGAAAACTTTGGGAGAAAATGCAAAATGCTCCGTTCGGGTTAACGATAGCAAGAAGACTTATCAAAACAAGTGACAAACAATGAAAGTTATAGCGTCACTTGGCGTAACTTCCGGGGTGGCCAGTTCCGGGTTCATTGCGTCATCTAGTGGAGGGGAGAAGGGCGGGAATTTCAAATCTTTACTATCACATTGGCAGGAAATCGAGGACCAAACCTAAAAATTTCCTTTACAATTACATAGTCCACCTTAAAGAAAAATAGAGTTGCTAACTTCTCGTCATAATGGCGACTTAGAGGGCTTTCTCCGGCAATAACTTGCATATGAATCTTAAATGATCTTAGAGATTCGAATCTGTCATGTCATGTTTCCGTCCACCAGATGGCGTAACGAACCCGGAGTGTCGGAGTACGTCTTTGGTTGGTTCCCGAACCCGCTTCCTTCGGGTTGTTATCAACAGCATCAACGGTAGAGGGTTGGACTAATATGCGATATGTTGACGGCTTCTTTACCGGTGTCTGGGCGACATTTGATTAATATGGCGGCAAAACAACTCCTGTATAACACCTATAAATCGGCCGACTATTGCCCTTATTTCTGAGCAATGCGGACACAGACTTGAAGAACAGATTCTTCTCTTTGAGGGCATCAAGCCACTATTGACTAACAAATCATATGCTTCATTATCCAGTGTGATATTTTTTACTTATATTTGCTTTATTAGCCCATGCTTGTTACTTTCAAAAAGCGTTCGAGAATGATCATGTCCCAATTGTGCAAATGTCTACCGAAGAAGGAGTAGTGGAAGTTAAGACAGAGGTAAGGGCGGATTATTTATTTGTTTTCTGGTGTTCAATTTCGATTGTCTAGGCTTGTGAGCGTTGATTGCTAGCTCATCTTGTGGTAGGCAAGATGCGTAGCTAGAAGGTAGAAGGCGTCTTGAACCGTCTAAACGTACGCGAACCCAGGCGAAGAGATAACGTTGTTCGTCCATTGCACAAGAATACGGGGTAGAACCAGGAGTTCATGATAGAAATGGGTCGGGTGAACGTAAGCTTGGTTAATGTCTAGTTAAGTATTCATATTTTTATGTATAATAATAACAGCTGGAAAGACAAATTCAGATGCAAAACCTGATGAGAGAACGCGTGGTAGCCACACAGATAGCTCGAGCATGAGAATAGCTATATTGGATTGGACTTTTTTCTATTGTGAGTGCATTAGGAAGGATTGATGGGTAACAAACTTCAAACTCTCTATACTAACATACTTACAGTGCTTGTACCTTTCATGTTTCTCACCTTCAAGTTATAAAAGGACCAGAAGACCTGCCCTACTATTGCCCTTATTTCTGAGCAATGCGGACACAGACTTGGAAGAACAGATTCATCTCTTTGAGAGCATGAAGCCACTATTTACTAACAAGGTATATGCTTCATTATCCAGTGTGATATTTTTACTAATATTTGCTTTATTAGCCCATGCTTGTTACTTTCAAAAAGCGTTCGAGAATGATCATGTCCCAATTCTGCAAATGTCTACCGTCACCGAAGAAGGAGTAGTGGAAGTAAAGTCAGACGTAAGGGCGGATTATTTATTTGTTTTCTGGTGTTCAATTTGGATTGTCTAGGCTTGTGAGCGTTGATTGCTAGCTCATCGTGTGGAAGGTAAGATGTGTAGCTAGAAGGTAGAAGGCGTCTTGAACCGTCTAAACGTAGGCGAACCCAGGCGAAGAGATAACGTTGTTCGTCCAGTTTGCATTCCGGATTCGCAGAAGAAAGCAGCTCAAGCTGAGAAGGAGAAAACGAAAAGGACGGGACGAGCTATCGAATTGGAACAAGGGGACGTCCACATTTTGTGGATTAGAGAAAGAATTATGACCTGCCATACGACTTCAAATACGACAAAATTCCAGAATTCTGATAAAACAAAAACGTTGCCGACTACATTGATCCGGATCTTATGGTGGTTAGTTTATCGTTTTATCTTCGGCCGGTTTTTTTTACTTTTTTCTTTTTTTTCAGAAATTTTAGCACTTGGAGAAAGAGAAAGAACTGCGAGCTGAAGTTTGACGAACCCAGTGATGAAGAGACAAAGGAAGTCCATCAACTCGCCAAGCAAATTCGAGACAAGGCTAAAACTATGTCTGTTGAAGCTCGTCTGGGAAAGAGTGGAGGCAAACCTGTCATGCCAAGGGCTGGTAGGAAGCGAGAGCTCTCCGTTAGCCGATGAGGGAAGAAATGGAGAACTTGGGAATGGATTTGGCTGGCACAGAGAAGGTATTTTTTGTATAGATATTTTTATAACCGAACACGGTTTTTAACCAACTTTATGCTTTAGTAGGCCCATTTCAATCAGTCTCGTTCGTTTTCAATTTCGCGTAAGCCAATCAAGAAAGCTCGCATGGATGAAGAAGGCCGTGTACGTCTAGCTCTTCTCGCGTTACTCCCAGTGCCGGATTTAGCGACCCAGGGCCCCTAGGCAGTTAACTGAGTCGGGGCCCCCATTTTGGCACGTAGCAAGAAGATTGACTTTACTTTTATTTTTTATTTATTCAACGCACTTTCACTTTAGAAAGTAGGCAAGCAGACTTTGAAATGAAATAAGCAAGTACCAACTATACTTTTTCACATTATAATTTGTACATTTACATATAATTACAAGATTACATTGCTGCGCGACGAACTTTCTTCTCTGCAAAGTAACGCATGACTTCACTATAGTCCACAGACGACATTATTTCTGACTCTATGTACCGCACAGATAGTGAATTAAGTCTGTTCTCTTCTGTGGTAGATCTTAAATAATTCTTTACTCTCTTTAATGCTGAAAACGACCGTTCTGCCGAACAATTTCACCCCGGTGTACATAACAGCATCCGGAGCGCTATTCCCACGTTTGGGTAAATATCCAAAAAGCCTTTTTCCAGAATGTACTTCTATACGTCCAGTAACGATAACTCTTTCCCCCATTTAGCCTCACCTGCAACAAATGAGCTCGCAGGTGTAGACACTCGTTTTCCAAAGTACCATCCAAATCCCCTGGATAGAAAGCTTGCAGGTTCCGTGCTCCATTACGGATGTCTTGAGATTCCAAATTACGAAGCTTCGTGAGAAAGTCAAACTTTTGACTTAAATTCTCGTAAGCAGAGCCACGTCTCTGTAGTTCTGCAATCAACCTGTCAATAATGACGTTGAAGACGGTGACACTAAATCTGTCCCTGTCGGTCTCGGAGAGTTCGACCCCCTTTTCCTTTACTTCGTCAAACAGGACTTTTCGCTTACGTTTCCTCTTCATATCGTATGCGTAATTCTGTTCACCACTTCTTTCCATAGCTTTCGACTCATAATGATCGAAGATACCGGCTTTCCTTAAACCTTCTAGGTATGTTACCAAGGACCGATTTTCTCTTAATCACTTCTTTTGAACTTACTGTAGACAAGTCAAAACACGCGTGTCCTTGTGTAAGATGCTAGAGTTGTGGTTTGCAGAGGGATTCAGAATGTGTTGCCACCTTCATTGAAGCGCGAATTATGAAAAGCGGAGAAAAGAACCTACGCTGGCTTACAAAAATCTGACTTCTTTTTTCTTAACTTCTTTTAACTTTCTTAACTTCTTTTTTTAAAATTTGATCACGTCGTAGGCTTTCAGCCTGTTGACGTTTCCTTTATGGAAAAAGGTTCAAGAAAGCATACATTATTTATTAGTCAGGTACACAGTACCTGACTAATAAATAATAAATACACAGTACCTGACTAACTTAACCTAATTAAACATAATATAACCTAACCAAACTAAACCTAACCAAGCTCAAACTAATCTAATTACACTTAAACCTACATGAAAATATATTACCCCGTGGGCCCCTGGGCCAAGGTCGAAAATGGGCTCCTAAACAGGTCGGGACGGGCCCCCTAGCCTCGTGGGGCCCTGGGCCCGTGCCCAGTTGGCCCATGCGATAAGACGGCCCTGGTGTCGGGACTTGAACTGGTGAACTATAGAACGAAAGTTAGGGCCTTTAACCACTCCGCCAATCACTCGGTAGGTGAGGCTATAAGACATAACTTTTTCACAGTCTCCAAAATGATCTCCAGTTATTTTACATACTATTATATAAATTAATATTTCGTACGGAAAAATTGACATTTTCTTTTCTTTGTCTTGTGCCCTCAACGTACTTCGGCACCTGGCCCGGGGCCCCCTTCGAGGCTGGGGCCCCTAGGCAGCTGCCTAGTTTGCCTAGGCGGAGATACGGCACTGGTTACTCCACGTGACCAGAGTAGGGTCAAGAACCCAGAAGTAATTACTAAATTGGGTTTATTTTAGTTGATTGTAGTTCCTTAATGTTTAGTGTTACTTGTAGATGAAGAACAAGTTGAAGCTCGTTGGACGCAAGGCCGCATGGGCAAAGCTGGTGAATCTGACAGACATATTTCGGTTAAACTGCCCAAGCGTTTGTTCTCCGGAAAGCGCGGCATTGGCAAAACGGACAGGCTTTAAGCAGGCTAACTGGACCCTGTTTCATACTATTATATGTCGGCTTTGGCCAGGTCGTTCTTCTTAGCCTGTGTTGAAACGAAAATTCGAACTGGGTAGTTTCGACATCATTTGTGGCCCTTGAAATGAAATCTGGAAGGACTTGAGAAGAGAATACAAGTTTGCCTTGTAATAAACTTTGAAATGACTTTTTACTCATTTAGTACTGCTGATTTTGAGATGTTTTTGACTTTCCTTCAGTTCCAAATGAGATGTTTTGCTCCCTCACCCCGTAATACGTACTTGCGTATTTGTTGTACCCATAGAGCGCTCCCCGTAATACGTACTTGCTAATTAGAATAGACGAAATAACAATGGCTGAACCTTACAAATCGGATTTTCCGGATGCAAAGTCTACAAAACGTCTCTTAAAAGGTGCTCTTAAAAGCAAGAAGACGCCCCCACGAAACAAGAAGCCAGTGCTGATCTCCTGAGCTCCCTCGAAGAATACCTTCAAGACTTGAAAGCCCTTTATCAAGAAATCGAAGACAATATTACACTTGTGTGACCTCGAAGACGTCCTGAAAACTCATTTCGACGTCCTGAAAAAACTAAAGCAATCGTGGAATGGTCCCGACCAGTGACCAGTGATGAATTGAATAGTTTCCTCGATCTTCATACTATCGTCGATTTGTGAAAGGTTTTGCTGACATTGCCAAGCCGCTATATAAACTAACCGAAAAGAATGTTCCCTTTGAGTGGTCCGTGTTATGTGAGGAAGCTTTTACAGATCCTAAACGGCTCCTTTCTTCAACTCCTGTACTCTCTTTTCCTGATCTGTCCAAAACACTTCTAGTGGACAGCAACGCCAGTAATATTGGGCTAGGAGCCGTGTTGTCACAAGAAATTGACGGTGTTGAACGGCCTATAGCATATGCAAGTCCATGCTTGATGAGACCAGAGAGTCGTTACTGTGTAACGCGGAAGGAGCTCCAGGCAGTTAAATTTGCTGTAATGCAATTTAGCCACTATCTCTTTTAGCACTTAGCTATTATGCAAGCCGGACTTGCGCTACCATTAAAGGTACCATTCCCGACAGGAAAAAAATAGACAAACGTTACACAATAAAATTTGTATTGAAGAAAATTCACTGAGAGGATACAAAAAATCACCACACAAAAAATCACGATAATTTTCACGCAAAGTACGGAAATTTCACTGAAACGAATAGCCAGACATCTTAGAACCCACATCAATGCTACGGTTTAGAATTTTGAGCGATAGCTTGACCTACTCGAACGATTTGCCCAAGCTGGACGGTAAATTTAAAGTCCTTGGGGGCCTGAAAAATAAGGACAATTGTAGAGGCAAAGTTAAACTCACCGAATACTTCACCTTTCTCCTGATGGAGACCCTCCCCGCCTGCACGTTCCTTGCGGAAGTCGTAGTCCGTCGTCTTGCGACGTCCAGCACGACAGTATGTTTCCAATTCCTACAATAAAAAGAAAAGAAAACTGTTAAGTCACTTTAAAAAACGCAAACTCGTCGACTAACTTACCGGGTCTTTATAGACGTATATGGAGCCGACATTGGTAGCTCCTACCGCTGTCATGCTGAACAAGCCGTACTGCCACTGGCCAAAGTAAACGGCTCGCTCGTTGAGGGCAAGTAAGCCGGGGACCCATTTGCAAACGCTTGGGTTCACACTAAACATTTCCTCTAAGATAATATTCCGGTTAGTAACACCCCTTGTTGTTCTCATGACGAATTACCTGGAAAATGTCGCCGCAATGAAATGTCCCAGTCAACGGGGGAATGAAACTCATAGTAGTCCCCGGGCGCCTGCTGGATGAAACAGTAGTGGAGGCCGGAGGTTGGGGACCCTGTTGAGAGTTGCACCAGTTCAGAGGGTCCCAAAAACTGGCTCAGGGAGTAAGGCACCCCCTTCACCTGTCCCAACAGTCCATTCTGGTCCACTGCGCCCAAATGGAGGACTTTCCCATCGGCTGGTGACACCTGTTGTAGAAAACAAACAATATTTAGTACGAGAAATGAGTGCATAAAAAACCCAATCAACTTACAATGCAGCCCGTAGTGTCGATAGGGCGTGCGCCTGGTTTAAGCGGCCGTCGAAAAAATTCGCCCATGCTGGAGTGGTCTGATGATGATACGGCTTCTTCGACGTTTACGCCAAACCTCCGCTCGTAGAAGCCAAGGACCTGCTTCCTCGTCCACTGAGGCAAACGGGTGTTGGCCAGTCGCCCCCAGATGCGCGACAGGGTCGCCCAGGGCAAGCTGCGATAAGCACGTACCTGTTAACCAAGATAAAAGCATATTAGGTACTTGACTCACATAGCAATTGCTACGCCAGATAGATACAGAAGATCGTATTAGTCAAAAGAAATCCCCTTAGGGGATTGTATTGATCTTACCTTAAAGGCTCGCGCACAGGCATGCCACGAACGAGGCAAAGCGATCCGTGGAGCAGCGTCATCTGTTAAGTAAAAAACACAAGTCAAGTGTTAGGGAGACTGAAAAAAGGTCCCATAATATATATCACAGAAAAATACGTACGTACAACAAACGTACATAGCAAACAACATACAGAAAAAAGCTGCTTAGGATTTCAGGAGAATTCGGACATCCATGACCTCCAAAGTACAACAAGACGATAAGGACTTCGTTCACAATTTTTTATGGGTATTTCTGAAAAATAAAAACCGATTAGGACTCCTGTTACAACTCTGTTGCTTTCTTATCGAAAGGGAAAAATCACAGCACTCGCGGTTGAAACTATTTGGCTAAGCTTCTTCTAAGACTAGATGTACTTGAATGGCAAACAAAAAGGCAAAAAACGCTTACCCATGGTCCAGGCAACCCGGATGAAATAAGGAACCTTTTAAGGTTTAAAAACTGAGGGCACAATACACGAAAACTTTGGGAGAAAATGCAAAATGCTCCGTTCGGGTTAACGATAGCAAGAAGACTTATCAAAACAAGTGACAAACAATGAAAGTTATAGCGTCACTTGGCGTAACTTCCGGGGTGGCCAGTTCCGGGTTCATTGCGTCATCTAGTGGAGGGGAGAAGGGCGGGAATTTCAAATCTTTACTATCACATTGGCAGGAAATCGAGGACCAAACCTAAAAATTTCCTTTACAATTACATAGTCCACCTTAAAGAAAAATAGAGTTGCTAACTTCTCGTCATAATGGCGACTTAGAGGGCTTTCTCCGGCAATAACTTGCATATGAATCTTAAATGATCTTAGAGATTCGAATCTGTCATGTCATGTTTCCGTCCACCAGATGGCGTAACGAACCCGGAGTGTCGGAGTACGTCTTTGGTTGGTTCCCGAACCCGCTTCCTTCGGGTTGTTATCAACAGCATCAACGGTAGAGGGTTGGACTAATATGCGATATGTTGACGGCTTCTTTACCGGTGTCTGGGCGACATTTGATTAATATGGCGGCAAAACAACTCCTGTATAACACCTATAAATCGGCCGACTATTGCCCTTATTTCTGAGCAATGCGGACACAGACTTGAAGAACAGATTCTTCTCTTTGAGGGCATCAAGCCACTATTGACTAACAAATCATATGCTTCATTATCCAGTGTGATATTTTTTACTTATATTTGCTTTATTAGCCCATGCTTGTTACTTTCAAAAAGCGTTCGAGAATGATCATGTCCCAATTGTGCAAATGTCTACCGAAGAAGGAGTAGTGGAAGTTAAGACAGAGGTAAGGGCGGATTATTTATTTGTTTTCTGGTGTTCAATTTCGATTGTCTAGGCTTGTGAGCGTTGATTGCTAGCTCATCTTGTGGTAGGCAAGATGCGTAGCTAGAAGGTAGAAGGCGTCTTGAACCGTCTAAACGTACGCGAACCCAGGCGAAGAGATAACGTTGTTCGTCCATTGCACAAGAATACGGGGTAGAACCAGGAGTTCATGATAGAAATGGGTCGGGTGAACGTAAGCTTGGTTAATGTCTAGTTAAGTATTCATATTTTTATGTATAATAATAACAGCTGGAAAGACAAATTCAGATGCAAAACCTGATGAGAGAACGCGTGGTAGCCACACAGATAGCTCGAGCATGAGAATAGCTATATTGGATTGGACTTTTTTCTATTGTGAGTGCATTAGGAAGGATTGATGGGTAACAAACTTCAAACTCTCTATACTAACATACTTACAGTGCTTGTACCTTTCATGTTTCTCACCTTCAAGTTATAAAAGGACCAGAAGACCTGCCCTACTATTGCCCTTATTTCTGAGCAATGCGGACACAGACTTGGAAGAACAGATTCATCTCTTTGAGAGCATGAAGCCACTATTTACTAACAAGGTATATGCTTCATTATCCAGTGTGATATTTTTACTAATATTTGCTTTATTAGCCCATGCTTGTTACTTTCAAAAAGCGTTCGAGAATGATCATGTCCCAATTCTGCAAATGTCTACCGTCACCGAAGAAGGAGTAGTGGAAGTAAAGTCAGACGTAAGGGCGGATTATTTATTTGTTTTCTGGTGTTCAATTTGGATTGTCTAGGCTTGTGAGCGTTGATTGCTAGCTCATCGTGTGGAAGGTAAGATGTGTAGCTAGAAGGTAGAAGGCGTCTTGAACCGTCTAAACGTAGGCGAACCCAGGCGAAGAGATAACGTTGTTCGTCCAGTTTGCATTCCGGATTCGCAGAAGAAAGCAGCTCAAGCTGAGAAGGAGAAAACGAAAAGGACGGGACGAGCTATCGAATTGGAACAAGGGGACGTCCACATTTTGTGGATTAGAGAAAGAATTATGACCTGCCATACGACTTCAAATACGACAAAATTCCAGAATTCTGATAAAACAAAAACGTTGCCGACTACATTGATCCGGATCTTATGGTGGTTAGTTTATCGTTTTATCTTCGGCCGGTTTTTTTTACTTTTTTCTTTTTTTTCAGAAATTTTAGCACTTGGAGAAAGAGAAAGAACTGCGAGCTGAAGTTTGACGAACCCAGTGATGAAGAGACAAAGGAAGTCCATCAACTCGCCAAGCAAATTCGAGACAAGGCTAAAACTATGTCTGTTGAAGCTCGTCTGGGAAAGAGTGGAGGCAAACCTGTCATGCCAAGGGCTGGTAGGAAGCGAGAGCTCTCCGTTAGCCGATGAGGGAAGAAATGGAGAACTTGGGAATGGATTTGGCTGGCACAGAGAAGGTATTTTTTGTATAGATATTTTTATAACCGAACACGGTTTTTAACCAACTTTATGCTTTAGTAGGCCCATTTCAATCAGTCTCGTTCGTTTTCAATTTCGCGTAAGCCAATCAAGAAAGCTCGCATGGATGAAGAAGGCCGTGTACGTCTAGCTCTTCTCGCGTTACTCCCAGTGCCGGATTTAGCGACCCAGGGCCCCTAGGCAGTTAACTGAGTCGGGGCCCCCATTTTGGCACGTAGCAAGAAGATTGACTTTACTTTTATTTTTTATTTATTCAACGCACTTTCACTTTAGAAAGTAGGCAAGCAGACTTTGAAATGAAATAAGCAAGTACCAACTATACTTTTTCACATTATAATTTGTACATTTACATATAATTACAAGATTACATTGCTGCGCGACGAACTTTCTTCTCTGCAAAGGAACGCATGACTTCACTATAGTCCACAGACGACATTATTTCTGACTCTATGTACCGCACAGATAGTGAATTAAGTCTGTTCTCTTCTGTGGTAGATCTTAAATAATTCTTTACTCTCTTTAATGCTGAAAACGACCGTTCTGCCGAACAATTTCACCCCGGTGTACATAACAGCATCCGGAGCGCTATTCTCACGTTTGGGTAAATATCCAAAAAGCCTTTTTCCAGAATGTACTTCTATACGTCCAGTAACGATAACTCTTTCCCCCATTTAGCCTCACCTGCAACAAATGAGCTCGCAGGTGTAGACACTCGTTTTCCAAAGTACCATCCAAATCCCCTGGATAGAAAGCTTGCAGGTTCCGTGCTCCATTACGGATGTCTTGAGATTCCAAATTACGAAGCTTCGTGAGAAAGTCAAACTTTTGACTTAAATTCTCGTAAGCAGAGCCACGTCTCTGTAGTTCTGCAATCAACCTGTCAATAATGACGTTGAAGACGGTGACACTAAATCTGTCCCTGTCGGTCTCGGAGAGTTCGACCCCCTTTTCCTTTACTTCGTCAAACAGGACTTTTCGCTTACGTTTCCTCTTCATATCGTATGCGTAATTCTGTTCACCACTTCTTTCCATAGCTTTCGACTCATAATGATCGAAGATACCGGCTTTCCTTAAACCTTCTAGGTATGTTACCAAGGACCGATTTTCTCTTAATCACTTCTTTTGAACTTACTGTAGACAAGTCAAAACACGCGTGTCCTTGTGTAAGATGCTAGAGTTGTGGTTTGCAGAGGGATTCAGAATGTGTTGCCACCTTCATTGAAGCGCGAATTATGAAAAGCGGAGAAAAGAACCTACGCTGGCTTACAAAAATCTGACTTCTTTTTTCTTAACTTCTTTTAACTTTCTTAACTTCTTTTTTTAAAATTTGATCACGTCGTAGGCTTTCAGCCTGTTGACGTTTCCTTTATGGAAAAAGGTTCAAGAAAGCATACATTATTTATTAGTCAGGTACACAGTACCTGACTAATAAATAATAAATACACAGTACCTGACTAACTTAACCTAATTAAACATAATATAACCTAACCAAACTAAACCTAACCAAGCTCAAACTAATCTAATTACACTTAAACCTACATGAAAATATATTACCCCGTGGGCCCCTGGGCCAAGGTCGAAAATGGGCTCCTAAACAGGTCGGGACGGGCCCCCTAGCCTCGTGGGGCCCTGGGCCCGTGCCCAGTTGGCCCATGCGATAAGACGGCCCTGGTGTCGGGACTTGAACTGGTGAACTATAGAACGAAAGTTAGGGCCTTTAACCACTCCGCCAATCACTCGGTAGGTGAGGCTATAAGACATAACTTTTTCACAGTCTCCAAAATGATCTCCAGTTATTTTACATACTATTATATAAATTAATATTTCGTACGGAAAAATTGACATTTTCTTTTCTTTGTCTTGTGCCCTCAACGTACTTCGGCACCTGGCCCGGGGCCCCCTTCGAGGCTGGGGCCCCTAGGCAGCTGCCTAGTTTGCCTAGGCGGAGATACGGCACTGGTTACTCCACGTGACCAGAGTAGGGTCAAGAACCCAGAAGTAATTACTAAATTGGGTTTATTTTAGTTGATTGTAGTTCCTTAATGTTTAGTGTTACTTGTAGATGAAGAACAAGTTGAAGCTCGTTGGACGCAAGGCCGCATGGGCAAAGCTGGTGAAGCTGACAGACATATTTCGGTTAAACTGCCCAAGCGTTTGTTCTCCGGAAAGCGCGGCATTGGCAAAACGGACAGGCTTTAAGCAGGCTAACTGGACCCTGTTTCATACTATTATATGTCGGCTTTGGCCAGGTCGTTCTTCTTAGCCTGTGTTGAAACGAAAATTCGAACTGGGTAGTTTCGACATCATTTGTGGCCCTTGAAATGAAATCTGGAAGGACTTGAGAAGAGAATACAAGTTTGCCTTGTAATAAACTTTGAAATGACTTTTTACTCATTTAGTACTGCTGATTTTGAGATGTTTTTGACTTTCCTTCAGTTCCAAATGAGATGTTTTGCTCCCTCACCCCGTAATACGTACTTGCGTATTTGTTGTACCCATAGAGCGCTCCCCGTAATACGTACTTGCTAATTAGAATAGACGAAATAACAATGGCTGAACCTTACAAATCGGATTTTCCGGATGCAAAGTCTACAAAACGTCTCTTAAAAGGTGCTCTTAAAAGCAAGAAGACGCCCCCACGAAACAAGAAGCCAGTGCTGATCTCCTGAGCTCCCTCGAAGAATACCTTCAAGACTTGAAAGCCCTTTATCAAGAAATCGAAGACAATATTACACTTGTGTGACCTCGAAGACGTCCTGAAAACTCATTTCGACGTCCTGAAAAAACTAAAGCAATCGTGGAATGGTCCCGACCAGGGTTGTACCTAAGCCTAAAAAAAAGAACTTAAATGAAGTCCAAGCCCATTTCGTTCCGTTAAGGCAAATCAAGTTCCAAGCCCTAAGCCTCGCTCATCTGAAAATTCAAGCTCAAATCAAAATCCAAGCCCTGAACAAAAGAACTTAAATCATGCAGAAAGCCTTCTGGTTGGATTTTAAAGTTCTACGTTAAGCCCATTCCTTTATTTTAGCGCATAACGTACAAACGTCTCTGTACAATTACTGCATATACATTGTGTTGCATCTTAGGAACATAAGTTTCTCAAACACGTCAGGGGTCATTTTAGATCGGTCGGGCCTTAAAATTTTCCCTCCGTAGCTGAAAATTCTCTCAACCGGAGCTGAGGTTGCTGGTGTATGTAAAAACTGCGCAGCTACTTTGGCTAGATGGGGGAATCTGATCGAATTCGTCTTCCAATACTCATACACATCAGTCATTTTTGGGACGCAGGTTTCAGCCATATAAGTATCTAATTCACATGAGACAGACTTCGGTTGCTCCTGTTCCTGGGGTGCCTCAAATAGCAGACTATCTAAGCTGCAACGGGAATTTTCTAAACGGGCGCGCTTTGACGGGGGGGCGGAGGGACATTGTTGAACACATTGAATCTCGTCAGTTTCACAAACTTTGAGTTTGGCAGTTATAGACCTACGCACATCGCACGCTTCTTCTAGGTTCAAGCACCAGCTTCCTAATTTGAATCTGGGATCCAGAGCTGTTGACATTTTAAACGAGTCAAGGTTTTCATAGCGGGACATTCGACAGTCAATGGAAGACTTCAGGGTATTTAAAATTACATTACAGTGGTATGGTTCAAACGCTGCTAAATAACGCCTTATGGCTCTTACAAACGGGATAGCACAGCTGATTGTTGGGTTTTTCTCGGTCTGAATAAGTTCTGTGACATCTTCAAAAATTTTAAACAACTCGATAAATTCACAAAGAAAACTACGATCATCGGAAGTTATTCTGCTATTTGGGATGCACCTATCCAGGTCCTTCGCACTGATCTTTACTACGGATCTGATGGCTTTCAACTGAGAATTCCAGCGAGTCTGGTTAAAAGAAACCGGTATTATTTTTAACGCATGCAGAGCTTCGCTTGCAGACAATGATTGTTTGCTTCGCCTAATGACATTCGAGACTTTCTGAAATACAGCTTGAAATTCATCACATCCCTTTAACCCATCTCGCACTACTAGTTGTAATGAGTGTGCAAAACATCTAACGTGAAAGACGTCTGAAGGAAGCTCTGTTTCTAAATCAGAAGCTAAGCTCTCTTGGTTAACTAACGTGGGTTCGCTGTCTTCTCCTTCACTATCAGAAAACTCTTCTGAGTCCACACTAATTTCATTGATGTCTAAAAGTGGTAGCTCCACTGTAAAAGCCTTCACCATATTGGTTGCGTTATCGGTCACGATGTAACTAATATCTCCGAAAACTAAATCAAAAGAATTCAAAATGCTTTGTAGTTCGGAGACTATGTTAGTAGCTGTGTGCCGCTCGGCAAAATGTTTGCAAGTTAAAGTAAAACTATTCAAAGACCAGTCTTTCAAGAAATGACCAGTGACCCCTAAGTAGCCCTGCATGGAACGACTTGTCCATAAGTCCAAAGTTAGACTGACGGGGGAGGACCGCGATTTCAAATTCTTTTATCTTCGTGGTAGCTAGGCTGACATAATGAGGTACAATGGTACCTGTCAATGATCTACGGGTTGGTAGCTCATATTTGGGGTCAAGAGAGAAAAACAATTTCCTAAAAACTTCATCGTCTACTATGCTAAGGGGAAGCATTTTGGAGGTGAGCAGGGTTACTACTTGCATCGTCAGAGATTTCGCGCGAGTGCTAGACGAAGGATAGCAAGAAGAGCTACTTCCGCTCTGCGATGGTATAAAATGAACGGAAATGTCTTGGGCCAGAATGCCGATTGAAGCTGCGGATTGGTCTTTTTCTGTCAAAAACTTGCCATGTTGGACTGGGTGCTTACGCTGTAAAGGAAAATAGTTGCAGGATATTAGCGAAAAACACTTAAAATATTTTTCATGACATAAGCTTATATGCTTATAATAATTACCTTAAGATGTCGAATTAAATTTGAAGTTGCTCGGCTTGACGCGGAGTAAACTTTACAACAAGTTTTGCACGTAACTTTAAATGAGGTATCTGTTAACTGGTAACCCTTTACTAGGGAAAAGAATGAATAAATGTTGGACCCCTCCATACTTTTCAGCGATTAGGAGTCGACTGTTGGTTAGTCTTAAAAAAATTTCCGTTTCCCGTTTCATAGAAAGGCGATTGCTGAGAAATTGCGATTGTGATTGTGATTGGTGAAAGGCGTTTGCTGAGCTCACCTTTACCCCAATAGTTCAGAAAATGAACTTTCATATCCGCCTCGTATAAGTAAGATGCTTTCTACTTAAGCCCTTTCCAAATCACTGTCATACGGTTGCCTTTAAGTTCAAGACCAAGGTCAACTCACTTCAAAATGAGCTTGTGAAAATTTCTCAAGCCTTAGCATGTTATAAAAACAGTCTTAAATCCGATTTAAATCCGGCTTAAGTTCAAATCCGTACAACCCTGGTCCCGACCAGTGACCAGTGATGAATTGAATAGTTTCCTCGATCTTCATACTATCGTCGATTTGTGAAAGGTTTTGCTGACATTGCCAAGCCGCTATATAAACTAACCGAAAAGAATGTTCCCTTTGAGTGGTCCGTGTTATGTGAGGAAGCTTTTACAGATCCTAAACGGCTCCTTTCTTCAACTCCTGTACTCGCTTTTCCTGATCTGTCCAAAACACTTCTAGTGGACAGCAACGCCAGTAATATTGGGCTAGGAGCCGTGTTGTCACAAGAAATTGACGGTGTTGAACGGCCTATAGCATATGCAAGTCCATGCTTGATGAGACCAGAGAGTCGTTACTGTGTAACGCGGAAGGAGCTCCAGGCAGTTAAATTTGCTGTAATGCAATTTAGCCACTATCTCTTTTAGCACTTAGCTATTATGCAAGCCGGACTTGCGCTACCATTAAAGGTACCATTCCCGACAGGAAAAAAATAGACAAACGTTACACAATAAAATTTGTATTGAAGAAAATTCACTGAGAGGATACAAAAAATCACCACACAAAAAATCACGATAATTTTCACGCAAAGTACGGAAATTTCACTGAAACGAATAGCCAGACATCTTAGAACCCACATCAATGCTACGGTTTAGAATTTTGAGCGATAGCTTGACCTACTCGAACGATTTGCCCAAGCTGGACGGTAAATTTAAAGTCCTTGGGGGCCTGAAAAATAAGGACAATTGTAGAGGCAAAGTTAAACTCACCGAATACTTCACCTTTCTCCTGATGGAGACCCTCCCCGCCTGCACGTTCCTTGCGGAAGTCGTAGTCCGTCGTCTTGCGACGTCCAGCACGACAGTATGTTTCCAATTCCTACAATAAAAAGAAAAGAAAACTGTTAAGTCACTTTAAAAAACGCAAACTCGTCGACTAACTTACCGGGTCTTTATAGACGTATATGGAGCCGACATTGGTAGCTCCTACCGCTGTCATGCTGAACAAGCCGTACTGCCACTGGCCAAAGTAAACGGCTCGCTCGTTGAGGGCAAGTAAGCCGGGGACCCATTTGCAAACGCTTGGGTTCACACTAAACATTTCCTCTAAGATAATATTCCGGTTAGTAACACCCCTTGTTGTTCTCATGACGAATTACCTGGAAAATGTCGCCGCAATGAAATGTCCCAGTCAACGGGGGAATGAAACTCATAGTAGTCCCCGGGCGCCTGCTGGATGAAACAGTAGTGGAGGCCGGAGGTTGGGGACCCTGTTGAGAGTTGCACCAGTTCAGAGGGTCCCAAAAACTGGCTCAGGGAGTAAGGCACCCCCTTCACCTGTCCCAACAGTCCATTCTGGTCCACTGCGCCCAAATGGAGGACTTTCCCATCGGCTGGTGACACCTGTTGTAGAAAACAAACAATATTTAGTACGAGAAATGAGTGCATAAAAAACCCAATCAACTTACAATGCAGCCCGTAGTGTCGATAGGGCGTGCGCCTGGTTTAAGCGGCCGTCGAAAAAATTCGCCCATGCTGGAGTGGTCTGATGATGATACGGCTTCTTCGACGTTTACGCCAAACCTCCGCTCGTAGAAGCCAAGGACCTGCTTCCTCGTCCACTGAGGCAAACGGGTGTTGGCCAGTCGCCCCCAGATGCGCGACAGGGTCGCCCAGGGCAAGCTGCGATAAGCACGTACCTGTTAACCAAGATAAAAGCATATTAGGTACTTGACTCACATAGCAATTGCTACGCCAGATAGATACAGAAGATCGTATTAGTCAAAAGAAATTCCCTTAGGGGATTGTATTGATCTTACCTTAAAGTCTCGCGCACAGGCATGCCACGAACGAGGCAAAGCGATCCGTGGAGCAGCGTCATCTGTTAAGTAAAAAACACAAGTCAAGTGTTAGGGAGACTGAAAAAAGGTCCCATAATATATATCACAGAAAAATACGTACGTACAACAAACGTACATAGCAAACAACATACAGAAAAAAGCTGCTTAGGATTTCAGGAGAATTCGGACATCCATGACCTCCAAAGTACAACAAGACGATAAGGACTTCGTTCACAATTTTTTATGGGTATTTCTGAAAAATAAAAACCGATTAGGACTCCTGTTACAACTCTGTTGCTTTCTTATCGAAAGGAAAAAATCACAGCACTCGCGGTTGAAACTATTTGGCTAAGCTTCTTCTAAGACTAGATGTACTTGAATGGCAAACAAAAAGGCAAAAAACGCTTACCCATGGTCCAGGCAACCCGGATGAAATAAGGAACCTTTTAAGGTTTAAAAACTGAGGGCACAATACACGAAAACTTTGGGAGAAAATGCAAAATGCTCCGTTCGGGTTAACGATAGCAAGAAGACTTATCAAAACAAGTGACAAACAATGAAAGTTATAGCGTCACTTGGCGTAACTTCCGGGGTGGCCAGTTCCGGGTTCATTGCGTCATCTAGTGGAGGGGAGAAGGGCGGGAATTTCAAATCTTTACTATCACATTGGCAGGAAATCGAGGACCAAACCTAAAAATTTCCTTTACAATTACATAGTCCACCTTAAAGAAAAATAGAGTTGCTAACTTCTCGTCATAATGGCGACTTAGAGGGCTTTCTCCGGCAATAACTTGCATATGAATCTTAAATGATCTTAGAGATTCGAATCTGTCATGTCATGTTTCCGTCCACCAGATGGCGTAACGAACCCGGAGTGTCGGAGTACGTCTTTGGTTGGTTCCCGAACCCGCTTCCTTCGGGTTGTTATCAACAGCATCAACGGTAGAGGGTTGGACTAATATGCGATATGTTGACGGCTTCTTTACCGGTGTCTGGGCGACATTTGATTAATATGGCGGCAAAACAACTCCTGTATAACACCTATAAATCGGCCGACTATTGCCCTTATTTCTGAGCAATGCGGACACAGACTTGAAGAACAGATTCTTCTCTTTGAGGGCATCAAGCCACTATTGACTAACAAATCATATGCTTCATTATCCAGTGTGATATTTTTTACTTATATTTGCTTTATTAGCCCATGCTTGTTACTTTCAAAAAGCGTTCGAGAATGATCATGTCCCAATTGTGCAAATGTCTACCGAAGAAGGAGTAGTGGAAGTTAAGACAGAGGTAAGGGCGGATTATTTATTTGTTTTCTGGTGTTCAATTTCGATTGTCTAGGCTTGTGAGCGTTGATTGCTAGCTCATCTTGTGGTAGGCAAGATGCGTAGCTAGAAGGTAGAAGGCGTCTTGAACCGTCTAAACGTACGCGAACCCAGGCGAAGAGATAACGTTGTTCGTCCATTGCACAAGAATACGGGGTAGAACCAGGAGTTCATGATAGAAATGGGTCGGGTGAACGTAAGCTTGGTTAATGTCTAGTTAAGTATTCATATTTTTATGTATAATAATAACAGCTGGAAAGACAAATTCAGATGCAAAACCTGATGAGAGAACGCGTGGTAGCCACACAGATAGCTCGAGCATGAGAATAGCTATATTGGATTGGACTTTTTTCTATTGTGAGTGCATTAGGAAGGATTGATGGGTAACAAACTTCAAACTCTCTATACTAACATACTTACAGTGCTTGTACCTTTCATGTTTCTCACCTTCAAGTTATAAAAGGACCAGAAGACCTGCCCTACTATTGCCCTTATTTCTGAGCAATGCGGACACAGACTTGGAAGAACAGATTCATCTCTTTGAGAGCATGAAGCCACTATTTACTAACAAGGTATATGCTTCATTATCCAGTGTGATATTTTTACTAATATTTGCTTTATTAGCCCATGCTTGTTACTTTCAAAAAGCGTTCGAGAATGATCATGTCCCAATTCTGCAAATGTCTACCGTCACCGAAGAAGGAGTAGTGGAAGTAAAGTCAGACGTAAGGGCGGATTATTTATTTGTTTTCTGGTGTTCAATTTGGATTGTCTAGGCTTGTGAGCGTTGATTGCTAGCTCATCGTGTGGAAGGTAAGATGTGTAGCTAGAAGGTAGAAGGCGTCTTGAACCGTCTAAACGTAGGCGAACCCAGGCGAAGAGATAACGTTGTTCGTCCAGTTTGCATTCCGGATTCGCAGAAGAAAGCAGCTCAAGCTGAGAAGGAGAAAACGAAAAGGACGGGACGAGCTATCGAATTGGAACAAGGGGACGTCCACATTTTGTGGATTAGAGAAAGAATTATGACCTGCCATACGACTTCAAATACGACAAAATTCCAGAATTCTGATAAAACAAAAACGTTGCCGACTACATTGATCCGGATCTTATGGTGGTTAGTTTATCGTTTTATCTTCGGCCGGTTTTTTTTACTTTTTTCTTTTTTTTCAGAAATTTTAGCACTTGGAGAAAGAGAAAGAACTGCGAGCTGAAGTTTGACGAACCCAGTGATGAAGAGACAAAGGAAGTCCATCAACTCGCCAAGCAAATTCGAGACAAGGCTAAAACTATGTCTGTTGAAGCTCGTCTGGGAAAGAGTGGAGGCAAACCTGTCATGCCAAGGGCTGGTAGGAAGCGAGAGCTCTCCGTTAGCCGATGAGGGAAGAAATGGAGAACTTGGGAATGGATTTGGCTGGCACAGAGAAGGTATTTTTTGTATAGATATTTTTATAACCGAACACGGTTTTTAACCAACTTTATGCTTTAGTAGGCCCATTTCAATCAGTCTCGTTCGTTTTCAATTTCGCGTAAGCCAATCAAGAAAGCTCGCATGGATGAAGAAGGCCGTGTACGTCTAGCTCTTCTCGCGTTACTCCCAGTGCCGGATTTAGCGACCCAGGGCCCCTAGGCAGTTAACTGAGTCGGGGCCCCCATTTTGGCACGTAGCAAGAAGATTGACTTTACTTTTATTTTTTATTTATTCAACGCACTTTCACTTTAGAAAGTAGGCAAGCAGACTTTGAAATGAAATAAGCAAGTACCAACTATACTTTTTCACATTATAATTTGTACATTTACATATAATTACAAGATTACATTGCTGCGCGACGAACTTTCTTCTCTGCAAAGGAACGCATGACTTCACTATAGTCCACAGACGACATTATTTCTGACTCTATGTACCGCACAGATAGTGAATTAAGTCTGTTCTCTTCTGTGGTAGATCTTAAATAATTCTTTACTCTCTTTAATGCTGAAAACGACCGTTCTGCCGAACAATTTCACCCCGGTGTACATAACAGCATCCGGAGCGCTATTCTCACGTTTGGGTAAATATCCAAAAAGCCTTTTTCCAGAATGTACTTCTATACGTCCAGTAACGATAACTCTTTCCCCCATTTAGCCTCACCTGCAACAAATGAGCTCGCAGGTGTAGACACTCGTTTTCCAAAGTACCATCCAAATCCCCTGGATAGAAAGCTTGCAGGTTCCGTGCTCCATTACGGATGTCTTGAGATTCCAAATTACGAAGCTTCGTGAGAAAGTCAAACTTTTGACTTAAATTCTCGTAAGCAGAGCCACGTCTCTGTAGTTCTGCAATCAACCTGTCAATAATGACGTTGAAGACGGTGACACTAAATCTGTCCCTGTCGGTCTCGGAGAGTTCGACCCCCTTTTCCTTTACTTCGTCAAACAGGACTTTTCGCTTACGTTTCCTCTTCATATCGTATGCGTAATTCTGTTCACCACTTCTTTCCATAGCTTTCGACTCATAATGATCGAAGATACCGGCTTTCCTTAAACCTTCTAGGTATGTTACCAAGGACCGATTTTCTCTTAATCACTTCTTTTGAACTTACTGTAGACAAGTCAAAACACGCGTGTCCTTGTGTAAGATGCTAGAGTTGTGGTTTGCAGAGGGATTCAGAATGTGTTGCCACCTTCATTGAAGCGCGAATTATGAAAAGCGGAGAAAAGAACCTACGCTGGCTTACAAAAATCTGACTTCTTTTTTCTTAACTTCTTTTAACTTTCTTAACTTCTTTTTTTAAAATTTGATCACGTCGTAGGCTTTCAGCCTGTTGACGTTTCCTTTATGGAAAAAGGTTCAAGAAAGCATACATTATTTATTAGTCAGGTACACAGTACCTGACTAATAAATAATAAATACACAGTACCTGACTAACTTAACCTAATTAAACATAATATAACCTAACCAAACTAAACCTAACCAAGCTCAAACTAATCTAATTACACTTAAACCTACATGAAAATATATTACCCCGTGGGCCCCTGGGCCAAGGTCGAAAATGGGCTCCTAAACAGGTCGGGACGGGCCCCCTAGCCTCGTGGGGCCCTGGGCCCGTGCCCAGTTGGCCCATGCGATAAGACGGCCCTGGTGTCGGGACTTGAACTGGTGAACTATAGAACGAAAGTTAGGGCCTTTAACCACTCCGCCAATCACTCGGTAGGTGAGGCTATAAGACATAACTTTTTCACAGTCTCCAAAATGATCTCCAGTTATTTTACATACTATTATATAAATTAATATTTCGTACGGAAAAATTGACATTTTCTTTTCTTTGTCTTGTGCCCTCAACGTACTTCGGCACCTGGCCCGGGGCCCCCTTCGAGGCTGGGGCCCCTAGGCAGCTGCCTAGTTTGCCTAGGCGGAGATACGGCACTGGTTACTCCACGTGACCAGAGTAGGGTCAAGAACCCAGAAGTAATTACTAAATTGGGTTTATTTTAGTTGATTGTAGTTACTTAATGTTTAGTGTTACTTGTAGATGAAGAACAAGTTGAAGCTCGTTGGACGCAAGGCCGCATGGGCAAAGCTGGTGAAGCTGACAGACATATTTCGGTTAAACTGCCCAAGCGTTTGTTCTCCGGAAAGCGCGGCATTGGCAAAACGGACAGGCTTTAAGCAGGCTAACTGGACCCTGTTTCATACTATTATATGTCGGCTTTGGCCAGGTCGTTCTTCTTAGCCTGTGTTGAAACGAAAATTCGAACTGGGTAGTTTCGACATCATTTGTGGCCCTTGAAATGAAATCTGGAAGGACTTGAGAAGAGAATACAAGTTTGCCTTGTAATAAACTTTGAAATGACTTTTTACTCATTTAGTACTGCTGATTTTGAGATGTTTTTGACTTTCCTTCAGTTCCAAATGAGATGTTTTGCTCCCTCACCCCGTAATACGTACTTGCGTATTTGTTGTACCCATAGAGCGCTCCCCGTAATACGTACTTGCTAATTAGAATAGACGAAATAACAATGGCTGAACCTTACAAATCGGATTTTCCGGATGCAAAGTCTACAAAACGTCTCTTAAAAGGTGCTCTTAAAAGCAAGAAGACGCCCCCACGAAACAAGAAGCCAGTGCTGATCTCCTGAGCTCCCTCGAAGAATACCTTCAAGACTTGAAAGCCCTTTATCAAGAAATCGAAGACAATATTACACTTGTGTGACCTCGAAGACGTCCTGAAAACTCATTTCGACGTCCTGAAAAAACTAAAGCAATCGTGGAATGGTCCCGACCAGTGACCAGTGATGAATTGAATAGTTTCCTCGATCTTCATACTATCGTCGATTTGTGAAAGGTTTTGCTGACATTGCCAAGCCGCTATATAAACTAACCGAAAAGAATGTTCCCTTTGAGTGGTCCGTGTTATGTGAGGAAGCTTTTACAGATCCTAAACGGCTCCTTTCTTCAACTCCTGTACTCTCTTTTCCTGATCTGTCCAAAACACTTCTAGTGGACAGCAACGCCAGTAATATTGGGCTAGGAGCCGTGTTGTCACAAGAAATTGACGGTGTTGAACGGCCTATAGCATATGCAAGTCCATGCTTGATGAGACCAGAGAGTCGTTACTGTGTAACGCGGAAGGAGCTCCAGGCAGTTAAATTTGCTGTAATGCAATTTAGCCACTATCTCTTTTAGCACTTAGCTATTATGCAAGCCGGACTTGCGCTACCATTAAAGGTACCATTCCCGACAGGAAAAAAATAGACAAACGTTACACAATAAAATTTGTATTGAAGAAAATTCACTGAGAGGATACAAAAAATCACCACACAAAAAATCACGATAATTTTCACGCAAAGTACGGAAATTTCACTGAAACGAATAGCCAGACATCTTAGAACCCACATCAATGCTACGGTTTAGAATTTTGAGCGATAGCTTGACCTACTCGAACGATTTGCCCAAGCTGGACGGTAAATTTAAAGTCCTTGGGGGCCTGAAAAATAAGGACAATTGTAGAGGCAAAGTTAAACTCACCGAATACTTCACCTTTCTCCTGATGGAGACCCTCCCCGCCTGCACGTTCCTTGCGGAAGTCGTAGTCCGTCGTCTTGCGACGTCCAGCACGACAGTATGTTTCCAATTCCTACAATAAAAAGAAAAGAAAACTGTTAAGTCACTTTAAAAAACGCAAACTCGTCGACTAACTTACCGGGTCTTTATAGACGTATATGGAGCCGACATTGGTAGCTCCTACCGCTGTCATGCTGAACAAGCCGTACTGCCACTGGCCAAAGTAAACGGCTCGCTCGTTGAGGGCAAGTAAGCCGGGGACCCATTTGCAAACGCTTGGGTTCACACTAAACATTTCCTCTAAGATAATATTCCGGTTAGTAACACCCCTTGTTGTTCTCATGACGAATTACCTGGAAAATGTCGCCGCAATGAAATGTCCCAGTCAACGGGGGAATGAAACTCATAGTAGTCCCCGGGCGCCTGCTGGATGAAACAGTAGTGGAGGCCGGAGGTTGGGGACCCTGTTGAGAGTTGCACCAGTTCAGAGGGTCCCAAAAACTGGCTCAGGGAGTAAGGCACCCCCTTCACCTGTCCCAACAGTCCATTCTGGTCCACTGCGCCCAAATGGAGGACTTTCCCATCGGCTGGTGACACCTGTTGTAGAAAACAAACAATATTTAGTACGAGAAATGAGTGCATAAAAAACCCAATCAACTTACAATGCAGCCCGTAGTGTCGATAGGGCGTGCGCCTGGTTTAAGCGGCCGTCGAAAAAATTCGCCCATGCTGGAGTGGTCTGATGATGATACGGCTTCTTCGACGTTTACGCCAAACCTCCGCTCGTAGAAGCCAAGGACCTGCTTCCTCGTCCACTGAGGCAAACGGGTGTTGGCCAGTCGCCCCCAGATGCGCGACAGGGTCGCCCAGGGCAAGCTGCGATAAGCACGTACCTGTTAACCAAGATAAAAGCATATTAGGTACTTGACTCACATAGCAATTGCTACGCCAGATAGATACAGAAGATCGTATTAGTCAAAAGAAATTCCCTTAGGGGATTGTATTGATCTTACCTTAAAGTCTCGCGCACAGGCATGCCACGAACGAGGCAAAGCGATCCGTGGAGCAGCGTCATCTGTTAAGTAAAAAACACAAGTCAAGTGTTAGGGAGACTGAAAAAAGGTCCCATAATATATATCACAGAAAAATACGTACGTACAACAAACGTACATAGCAAACAACATACAGAAAAAAGCTGCTTAGGATTTCAGGAGAATTCGGACATCCATGACCTCCAAAGTACAACAAGACGATAAGGACTTCGTTCACAATTTTTTATGGGTATTTCTGAAAAATAAAAACCGATTAGGACTCCTGTTACAACTCTGTTGCTTTCTTATCGAAAGGAAAAAATCACAGCACTCGCGGTTGAAACTATTTGGCTAAGCTTCTTCTAAGACTAGATGTACTTGAATGGCAAACAAAAAGGCAAAAAACGCTTACCCATGGTCCAGGCAACCCGGATGAAATAAGGAACCTTTTAAGGTTTAAAAACTGAGGGCACAATACACGAAAACTTTGGGAGAAAATGCAAAATGCTCCGTTCGGGTTAACGATAGCAAGAAGACTTATCAAAACAAGTGACAAACAATGAAAGTTATAGCGTCACTTGGCGTAACTTCCGGGGTGGCCAGTTCCGGGTTCATTGCGTCATCTAGTGGAGGGGAGAAGGGCGGGAATTTCAAATCTTTACTATCACATTGGCAGGAAATCGAGGACCAAACCTAAAAATTTCCTTTACAATTACATAGTCCACCTTAAAGAAAAATAGAGTTGCTAACTTCTCGTCATAATGGCGACTTAGAGGGCTTTCTCCGGCAATAACTTGCATATGAATCTTAAATGATCTTAGAGATTCGAATCTGTCATGTCATGTTTCCGTCCACCAGATGGCGTAACGAACCCGGAGTGTCGGAGTACGTCTTTGGTTGGTTCCCGAACCCGCTTCCTTCGGGTTGTTATCAACAGCATCAACGGTAGAGGGTTGGACTAATATGCGATATGTTGACGGCTTCTTTACCGGTGTCTGGGCGACATTTGATTAATATGGCGGCAAAACAACTCCTGTATAACACCTATAAATCGGCCGACTATTGCCCTTATTTCTGAGCAATGCGGACACAGACTTGAAGAACAGATTCTTCTCTTTGAGGGCATCAAGCCACTATTGACTAACAAATCATATGCTTCATTATCCAGTGTGATATTTTTTACTTATATTTGCTTTATTAGCCCATGCTTGTTACTTTCAAAAAGCGTTCGAGAATGATCATGTCCCAATTGTGCAAATGTCTACCGAAGAAGGAGTAGTGGAAGTTAAGACAGAGGTAAGGGCGGATTATTTATTTGTTTTCTGGTGTTCAATTTCGATTGTCTAGGCTTGTGAGCGTTGATTGCTAGCTCATCTTGTGGTAGGCAAGATGCGTAGCTAGAAGGTAGAAGGCGTCTTGAACCGTCTAAACGTACGCGAACCCAGGCGAAGAGATAACGTTGTTCGTCCATTGCACAAGAATACGGGGTAGAACCAGGAGTTCATGATAGAAATGGGTCGGGTGAACGTAAGCTTGGTTAATGTCTAGTTAAGTATTCATATTTTTATGTATAATAATAACAGCTGGAAAGACAAATTCAGATGCAAAACCTGATGAGAGAACGCGTGGTAGCCACACAGATAGCTCGAGCATGAGAATAGCTATATTGGATTGGACTTTTTTCTATTGTGAGTGCATTAGGAAGGATTGATGGGTAACAAACTTCAAACTCTCTATACTAACATACTTACAGTGCTTGTACCTTTCATGTTTCTCACCTTCAAGTTATAAAAGGACCAGAAGACCTGCCCTACTATTGCCCTTATTTCTGAGCAATGCGGACACAGACTTGGAAGAACAGATTCATCTCTTTGAGAGCATGAAGCCACTATTTACTAACAAGGTATATGCTTCATTATCCAGTGTGATATTTTTACTAATATTTGCTTTATTAGCCCATGCTTGTTACTTTCAAAAAGCGTTCGAGAATGATCATGTCCCAATTCTGCAAATGTCTACCGTCACCGAAGAAGGAGTAGTGGAAGTAAAGTCAGACGTAAGGGCGGATTATTTATTTGTTTTCTGGTGTTCAATTTGGATTGTCTAGGCTTGTGAGCGTTGATTGCTAGCTCATCGTGTGGAAGGTAAGATGTGTAGCTAGAAGGTAGAAGGCGTCTTGAACCGTCTAAACGTAGGCGAACCCAGGCGAAGAGATAACGTTGTTCGTCCAGTTTGCATTCCGGATTCGCAGAAGAAAGCAGCTCAAGCTGAGAAGGAGAAAACGAAAAGGACGGGACGAGCTATCGAATTGGAACAAGGGGACGTCCACATTTTGTGGATTAGAGAAAGAATTATGACCTGCCATACGACTTCAAATACGACAAAATTCCAGAATTCTGATAAAACAAAAACGTTGCCGACTACATTGATCCGGATCTTATGGTGGTTAGTTTATCGTTTTATCTTCGGCCGGTTTTTTTTACTTTTTTCTTTTTTTTCAGAAATTTTAGCACTTGGAGAAAGAGAAAGAACTGCGAGCTGAAGTTTGACGAACCCAGTGATGAAGAGACAAAGGAAGTCCATCAACTCGCCAAGCAAATTCGAGACAAGGCTAAAACTATGTCTGTTGAAGCTCGTCTGGGAAAGAGTGGAGGCAAACAAAAAAGTGGAGGCAAAAAAAAAAAAATCGGCGTTAGCCGATGAGGGAAGAAATGGAGAACTTGGGAATGGATTTGGCTGGCACAGAGAAGGTATTTTTTGTATAGATATTTTTATAACCGAACACGGTTTTTAACCAACTTTATGCTTTAGTAGGCCCATTTCAATCAGTCTCGTTCGTTTTCAATTTCGCGTAAGCCAATCAAGAAAGCTCGCATGGATGAAGAAGGCCGTGTACGTCTAGCTCTTCTCGCGTTACTCCACGTGACCAGAGTAGAGTCAAGAACCGCAAGAACCACACTATCTTCTGGGGAGACCGGTTATGCTTCGGACGGATAACAGTGCCGTGGCCTGGATGAAAACTTGCAAAGAACCAACTGGACAGACTTTGCGATGGCTGAACTTGTTTGAATCGTATCAGTTCACAATTGAGCATCGACCTGGACCAAAGCATGGGAATGCGGATGCACTCTCAAGAAGACCAAAGTTCACAATGTGGACGTCATGAACGTGAGTGGACGAAGAAGACGATAATGCCACATGGACCACAAGGAAATGTCGTGTTAAATCATGTGGAATGACGGTAGCGTCGTAGTAGCCCAGGAAGAAGACGAGGAGATGAAAATTATCAAGAGATGGTTACAAGAACATTATAAACCGTGTCTGCAAGATATGAATCAGTCGGTGCGCAGCGATTGGGCCCAAAGGAAAAATGTGAGTCTTCGTGGTGGCGGGCTTTACCGCGAATGGATTTCGGAAAACGGATCTCAGCGCCTGCCTCTTGTTATTGAAATTTATTGAAAGGGCCAATAGGCTAGCCGGACCCTCTTGTTTACCAAAAGCAGCAACCCCGCAGAAAAGCGGGTTCTGAGGGAGGTGGCTTAGAAGCAGCAAGCCGCATAAGCGGATTCAGCCATGTTGTAGGAGGTTCTTAAAAGCAGCAAAACGCATGTTGCACGTGATCTTTTTTTCTCCCCATGCCTTGCTGCGGCTTACGCCCTAGGGTGCTTAGAACCGAAATAATAAATATAAAAATATTATGTGTTCAGTAGGTGGCATGGGTTTTTGACAACTGACGGCAACAAAACGGAAATAATATTAATATGACTAAAAAAACGTACAGTGAAAGTGGAATGTTATCTTAACAGCCCCGTCCTTTGTTGTTTAAGTAACAAGTTTTTATAACCAAGAAGACCAAATTATGCTTAACAAATGCCTTAATACAAAATAAAAACCTGAAATAAAAATTAAAGGACGAGAAGTTCGCAACTTTTCTTTGGGAACGTAAGTGATCTGATGCTGCTGCTGATTTTTTTCTTCGTTTCAATTCTTGTAAGGCAGCAAGCAGTATGACTATGTTTTTTGCAAAGTTCTTAGGCTGACATAAAGCCACGACTATTGGGAAAAGCCTTTGATCAGTCAAAAAAGTCTGTGGGTTAACTTAAAATGTAGTTTCAATTTTGCCAGTTCACGTAATAAATATAGGCTCTAGTCTGTTTAAAAGTCTACACCGGAAGGAAATGTGTGTCACGTCTTGTGTTGAGATATTATAAAAAGGCTTCTGTAGGAAAATGTGTGGATCTCAGTTTGATTAAAGTAGAAATGGTACGTCTGTCTTGTCTTGTTGAGTCATACATAGTGCTTTGGTAGATATGGCATTTTCCAACAAGTCTCGTAGAGGGCTGTGTGAAACAGTCCATTTCTCGATCTATCTATATTTATGCATAATAAATTCTTTGATAGCTGTTGTTTGACTGGTAAACTTAATTATGACGCAAAGAATATTACTTTGACCCACAGAATTTCCGGAGCTCTAAAATAGGAAAGGAATTTTTTTCGTGACGGCCATATCGAGAGTTTGGAAGCATGTGGACAACATTTTTCTGTCAAAAAGTATTTTTACTGTCGCTTTCCTATCAGAAAGTATTTTGAACCGCAAACGATGGACGTGTTTCCGCTTACACCTTTGACAAGTGAAGTGTTTGTCCAAGTTTTCTTGGAGAAACTTTAATTCTCGTCCAGCTGCTCATCTTGCGCAAAAGAATAGCGAGAAATAGGAGAGACAATCAATCAAAATATATAGTTTCATTAATAAGACGTCTCCTGATTTGTATAAAGATCTATAAATAAGTAGTACATTCTGAAAAATAGTTTGTTATATAACCATCTTTCTTTCACATCCGTGTTGTTCATTTTCGGAATGTAGACTTTTTCCGACGCGAAGAAATATGCTTTACCAAGACTAAACCTTTTCAGTGCTTTATTAGGTGTAGCACCTTCACATAATTAAACACATTATCGACAGAAAGTCCATTCGAACGACCAAAAAATGACGTTTTCACGTATGGCCAATTATTTTTTTTCAGAGCATTATTTGCGGTGCATTTGTGATCAGTTAAGGCCTACACTAGAAAAGAGACCGATTCGGTTTTTATTCGGATTGGTTATTTTTTATATTTATATGAGGAAAACGTTTTTACGAAGTGACGAAATGCTATTTTGTCACATCCTAGTCCTAACTTAATCAGATAAGTTGTCTAGACGCGACTTTTAGGCATTAGCTAAATGTTGGTCATAGTTAATGAAGTTGTAACAACTTTATCAATTCGGAAACTTCGTTAACAGTTGATTATCATTAGCGTTAATGTTGTTGTTTCTAGACGACTCACTTAAACACATTTAACTCAGCATAGTCGGAGTTGATTATCGGCATTAACTAGTCCCATCTATAGCCTAGGTATAAGGATGTGTATTTCTTATCAGTTAACCTTGGTATTGGGAGATTATGTTTGGTATTTGACCTAAGTCTTTGATCTGACCTGACCTTATTCCACTTGTACTGTTGATTAGCCGCACTCGGACGACTAATTGTTGTGATCTTTCTATATTTGCGTCCTGAACTACCCGTATATAAGCTCCGACGGTTTTGGCTTTGGAAAAAAAAGGTTCCTGTGTTGTTTTAATGAATAGACCAGGTTCTTTTGGAGTGCATTATCTAACTACCAAAGTCAGGCAGCAACCATGATTAACTTTAAGTAAGCTGCATGACGATTACGATCGCAAGAATTACAATGACAAATGTAGGGCGTTTAGATTAGTTAAAGGAACTTGTTTTACTAGACTACTTTTTACAAGAGCTCGAGTAGATTGTGTGATTGCTCGAAAAACTCTTGGTACCTATCCTGATTCCATAGTTTATATCCGCCAGAGGTAATCTCTAGAGAATTGGAATTTGTATACAAAAGTCAAGGAAGTGATCAGGTTAGGCCAAGGGTAAGGAATACTACTGTACAACTGTTTTGGGATAAATAAGATTGTTTTGATTGTTTGGGCCGCCGAGTGGGTTCGTTCTTGGCTCAACCCACAACGGTAAAATCCCGCAAGTTTATTCAGCGTCTAATCAAGACTGGGTGCTTGGCGGATTCGACTATGACGCGCGTGCGCGCGTGCGTGCGACTCAAGGGCTAAAGCACAGAAAAAGAAGAGCGTTTATAATCATTTTGATCGGAATGTGCAGAATGGGCTAAACAATATTCAAAAGGAACTGATAAGACAAAAGCAAATAGTCTGCGTTAAAGAGAAAATTGAATTCGGAAGCCCGATCTTATACTTAATTAGCATCCTGGAAGTGAGCTAAGAACTATGTGGTCAGCTACTTGTGTAGGGATTGTTCTTTACACTATTACGTGAGGCGAACACAGTCGGCTGTCTTTTAAATAAAAAATTAAAGCAGGCGTAGGCTTCAATGCCTGTTGCCAACCTATTTATTTGTCAATCGTTGCAAGATGTTATACTTTTAAAAAAGTCGTCTTGCTGTCTTACTTCCATGCAGCGCGATAGCTATATACATTGACGCTAAGTACGCAATAGCGTACAAATTGTTTTCCGGAAGGGCCGCAAAATGTCATCCGGAAAGAAAAAAGTGTTCATCTAATGTAGCTTTCCAAGGGAAAAAAGTCAAGTTGAGGAATTTAATATGCATATATATATAAATGGGGCTTCTATTTTTTCAGGAGTAGGGGTATATAGGCTATTTTACCTTGCTAAAAACGGTTGCTAAGGGAAATTGCTGCTACTTCCTTGGCAAAATATGTCACTGTAATTGGCAACTAGCCCAGTTTCCCTTTCTAAGGAAACCGACGTCGTCGACGATACGATTTTTATCACTTTTTTCTTTAAAAAGAATCAATTTAAATCAGTGTTGTCCCATCGGTCAACAAGAGCTGTCCGTCTCTCCCATTTCCAAATTAAGTGACCTATATCTACTTTTGATTACTGTTTTTTTTTAAATCTCCTCGCATCAGTGAGTTTTTTTTATCATCAGTGAATCTTATTATAGCCAAATTTGCAAAACAGGTAAAAAGTGCAAAAGCAATGAGCGGATGCGGGCACTAGCAAAAATAAGGAAAAATCTCAAAATAGTTAGGAAAGATTTTGTAGCCGTTGCTACTTCCTGTCGAAGTCGATCGGGAGTTATGAGCTTTTGGTTTTCGTGGACCGTCGGAACGTGGGAAGAAAAGACAGGAAGGGAATACACGGTGAGCTAACTTACCGACTTCGAAGAATAAGCTGCAGCTTCTATAAGCATGGGTTAAGCTTGTGTTAATATAGGCTATTTGTCTTTATTCTGTACGGCAAGCAAATTCACTCGTTACACAGGGTTAAAGTAATCACGGATCAAAAGTAAAAACTCGACTGTAATGTTCGCACTCTGGTACACGACTTGCCTTCTCTAGCTCTCGTACGTGACTCATCCTACTACCACTGTAAATGGCCACGCTAATGCATAGGCTAGACGGGACGCTGATTGTCTATTAAATGTAAATCGAGCACAGCTATGCTCAGAACGGGGAATAGTTGAGTCCAGACGACAAATTGAAGGTTCACTTAGTGAAGCTTACACTTTTACAATTTTCATATCCGTGTTTTTATTTTTCCAAACGTAGTCTACCTGGGTACAACTTTTTTCGAGGTTTGCGAAATGGGCTTATTTGTCAACTTGCACTTCAGTTAAGGAGAATTAGGGTGTCTACACGGGGTTTAATGAAAATTAACTAATGGTCTTATAACTTGAAACAACCTCAAGAATTGGAAAGCTGAACCGATTGCTAAAATTTAATTCAGGTTCGCAAGGAGATGTTGACCTCATGGAGAAGGATTGGGCGTCTTTTTCACCTTCATTAGGACTTCATTTGGAAAAACTAGAATAAAGGAGCCCAGTTTGGATTTGATGGCCCACCAAAAACAAGTACAGATGAAAACCCAACAGAAGTGAGTAAAATACTCAAAATGTGTATCATTCTGAAATAAAAACTGTGGTCCGTTTTCGCCGTTTATGGACACGACAGGGAGAATAGACGTAGGTTGTTTGCAGAAGTCGGCCAAGTTCCCTGCTTCTCCCTTATCGTACAACCAAAAGTCTTCCAAGTATCCTCCACCCCCTCTTTTCGCGGTATCGCTTTGGAATGTCCTGAAGAACGAAAGAAGCAAAAGCGAAAGCAAAAATGACGGTTTCCTTTACTTTGATCGCAAGAATTACAATGAAAGTGTTTGGCTTTTTAGATTAGTTAAAGGAAATTGTTTTACTTTGCTACTTTTACAAGAGCTTGCGTAGATTGCGTGAGCGCTGGCGAAGAATTACATCTTTTGCCTATGCTGATTCCACTTTATATATCCGCAAGAGATAATCTCCTATATAGGGTATTGGAGGCTGTTCTACGAAAAGTCTAGGAAGTGCTAGCCAAGTTAAGTCAATAGGCCCTTCTAAGGAATAAGTATAAAGGAACACAATAAGAAAGTCAACATAGAAGACAACTCATAAGGGGTCCAAAGAGGGCAACTTAGAATTTCCGATTAGGGAATTCTGGAACCGGTGTTGCTGAAGCAAATTTTTTTCATAGCTTAAGTTTATGACCAGTTGATTTGGCGTAAGTTATCTTCGTATTAGTTATTACAGTAGCATATATTGTATATAAGTAGTTATCTTTGTATATAGCTTCTTTATCAGTACCGGTTCTTACAATTCTTATTCTTATTTGTATCAGTTCTTATTTATTTGATAGCATTTTTTTAAAACAGTAAACAGAAAAGACACATAGCCCATCAGCTATGTAGTGTCTTCTTCTATCAACACTATTAAACCGCATGGCAAATTCTTCATATAAGCCAAATTTGGAAGACAAAGTTTGAGGTAGAAAAGCCTAAAAACAAGTAGTGGGTGCGAGGCAATAGCAAAAGTAAGGAAGATTCTGGAAAAAGCAGAAAAGATTGTGTAGCCTACGTACCGTGGGAAGAGAAGACAGGAAGGGAGTACACGGTGAGCAGTACTGACTTTTTGCCTAAAAGCCTAAACCCGGAGCGACTAGGCGGCAAAACCTCGAAAAGCCGAAACCCGGAGCGACTATAGGCAACCACCTAGCAGTCTACAAAGTTGTATTTAGTTTTTGCGATCTTTAGAGTTTCCTTTATTAATTCTTTTAGTTTTCGCTAAATTTCACGCTTCATTTCGCTGTTATTGGGTGTGGGCAATAGAAAAAGTAAGGAAAGCCGTTAAAATATGCCTGAAAAAATAAAAATTACTTTGTAAAATAAAAAAAATATTTTTCTTGTTTAATTGTATATTTCTGCAATGTTCTAAAAAAATTCAAATTTCAAAACACAACACAATGAAATGGAATTCACAACAATTCGAAGTGCTTGCGGGTCCCACTCAGCGATGACACGGTTACCGAGTGTACTGATATTAATATTCCAATACATCTCAGTCGTGTCACGGTGTGTGGTACCCCTTTTTACCTTCACACCCATAAACTCAATTCACAACCATACATCGAATTCACAATCATAAATACAATTCAGCTTGAAAACTTAAATCACAACTTTGCTGAATATAATTGCTGATGTATAACTCGCAGATTATTTGGAAACACGAATCACAACTTTGCTGCATATAGCTGCGTTCTGCGAGTAAGACTATCAGACTTCGTGGAAACTAAAAATCACAACTTTGCTGCACATAGCTGCACCCTGCGAGTAAAACTCCCAAACTACCTTTGACTACCTTGACACTTATTGACATGAATACGGCAATAAAATGCGAAGTCAATCAAAAAATTGCTATTGCTAATTAGTATTGCTTTGCGAAATGCAAAGCAATACTACATTATCCCTTTCATTAACACAGACAAGGCATAGGTACTGAATGTCATGTAAGTCGTCCATTGGTATATCATTTAGGCATAAATCTGGCTGCTGCTTGTGAGCGCAAGTTATATGAAACCAAGATTTGCACACACTGCAACAAACCCAAGTAATATCGTCAGCAAGGTCGTCATCGGGATCATTTCGTTTGTTGCAACCAGCGCAGAGTTGCGGTACGATGTCATCTAAAACGTCGGCAGGATGATCCTGAGATCCATGTCTCTGAAAGGCATTCGATGGTTTGTTACTGTACGGCTTGCGCGTCCTATGAAATTCTCTTTGAGGTATAAATTGGGCATTAGAACGGACGTCAGTTAATTTTTCGAACGTCTCTTTTAAAATCTTTTCCTCTGGTGGTCTACTGTTAATAAATCTTGCTGTAGCCATAGCAGCCTCCAAATCGGAGATGTTTCGAGGATCAGTTGTTAACGCATTAAGAATCGCGTAGCAGTCTTTGCGAATGTTTGCGATGGAAAGAGCAAGCGGTTTAGTTTTTCTAGCAAACTTTTCTTTTCTAGCAAACAAATGTTTCCGGAAGACACTCGGGTTTTTCTGAGCTAAGTTATGCAGATCTTTCATGGTAACGGCCTGATCCCTAGAAAGTCCATCACCGATGATGGTTTCTGCCATACAACTCTCAACAATTTTGCGTTTAGGGATTCCGATAAAAAGCTTCTGTTGTAATTCTTGTTCTGTTTCTTTATGAAGGCGACAACGTCCTGGTAAACGATCATGGCCAACATGAGTTAGGCAACATGTAACATCAATTCTTTTTGTAAGGTGCCATACTTGCGCAATTATAAAGCTGGTACAATAAACATCTGTACGACAAGATTTTAGTCGTTTCAGGGCACGTTTGCCCGTACCCTCATTTTTATACAAGAAAGAGCGATTGCACACGTAGGTTGTTGTACTGTAACTAGTGCACTTTCGAGCTCCCCTTCTATTACGAAAACTAACACATGCACTTCTTTCTATCTCTGTTTTCCATGAGAAGAAACTGTTCTCGTCAGTAAAACTGAGTTCGTCTAGCTTGCAGGACAAACCATGACTGTTAGCATGCTCAACATAAGACGTCAGACGTGACAGCTTCGCTTCACAACCAGGGTAATAGCAAACTATTCTTGGTTGCTGTTCGAGCTTTCTCTTTTTTCTAGCAACGCTACAGAATTCATCGTCAGAATCGGTGACTAAAGTACTGCAATTAATGGTATCAGCAGACACACTACCATCACTAACACTGCTCTGAGACGCAGAACTTGTTACGGGGTCATAAGTCGGCTCTGACTGATCTAACTCGACTAAGGTATGCAATTGCTGTGTGTTACCTGAAATCATGTCTAAAGAATAATCTTTGGCAACGCTATCACTACCACTGCTCTGAGACGCAGAATGTACTACTGGGTCATGAATCAGCTCTGACTGATCTAACTCGACTAAGCTAGGCAATTGCTGCTTGTCCACTGAAACCACGGTTAAAGACTGCTGCTCCTTGTCTACCGGGGCAATTAAGGGGATCTCCTCGAAAGTACTTGTTTCTTCTAATACAAGAGAATGAACTACGTCTACATGACGGGTGAGCAGGTCTTTTCTAGTAAATTGCAAACTACATTGCAGGCATTGAAATCTAGACACATGGCACCTTTTCTTTTCTACATGTACCTTCAAATTGTTCTTCCTTGTAAAAACAGTTTTACAGTCTTCACATGTAAAGCCTTGAGATCCTTGGTCCACAGGAAGAATTTGACTAGAGCTTTGTTTTTCTAGCTGAAGCTTACAGCGCTGGTTCTTAATGTGATTCTCCAAATTTTGATTTGTTTTAAACGTTGTTGCACATCCCGTGCACGAAAATTTTGCATGCCCTTGCTTATTATGGGAGTCTGCTCTGCCTAGCTTTGCACGAGGTGTTTTATTATCATTCGATGAAATGCCTTTTGTGACATTTCCTTCGTGCTCTCCATTTTTAGCGACAACAGCTTTAGGGACTGACAATCCCAACCTTGAGCCTGAATTTTCATGGGAGAACGACTCGCGAAGCCCTGAACTAGTGGCGGTACTACTATTTTGCATAGAACTGCATAAGTTAACTACAGGTGCTGCCACACTTGCAGCTTCAACTGGGTGATCGAAAATTTCTGATGCAGCTTCTACAAAATCAACAACGGGCAGAGTAGGCCTACAGCAATTCTCTGACAAAAGGACGGGAGATTGACTCGCACGCTCGCGCTCTAACAAAGGTACAAAATGAATGGGATTCCAGTTAGGTGTAGGGACTAAACGTCCACTTTTTGACCTCGAGCACCCCCTGAAATCCCCAGTCCACATTATGCGGATAGTTTCCGGCGAAACGACATCATTTGGTGAAAAAGTTTCGTTTAAAAGAAGCGCGGGATGAAGTCGCGCGAGGCTGCCATCCGCTTTCGGATAAACCGACTCCACGGCTATCTTACAAACATTAGCCAAAGCTGGGAATGCAAGTATGCTCGAATATTCCAGATTCTTGGTCTGTTCCATGGAATAGAACTTCAAACAGTCTTCCGTCGGTGGAATACCTGTAGGGCACACTGTGCCATCATCGCCCGTGAAGATAATACGGTCGAAACGGAATCCTGAGTACGTGTTAAGGGCAGTAATTTGTTTCTCGGAGAGGTATCCGGCTGACTCTCTGGAGTACAACTTATAATTAGTCGCCAACTCGACTACAACTCGGCAGCGCAACTCAACGGCCTTACTTTGGTTGCCGAACAAAGACAAAGAAGCGGAATTGAAGAAACAATTCCCATCTCCTTTGCTTTCCAAAGCTAAAACTCCGCTAAAACGTTCGGGCAAAGTTTTGCAAGCAGTTTGGTCAATTCTCAAACACCGAAATGACTGCACCCTTGCCACACGGTTTGGTAGAGGGTAGGCAATGAACTCTTTTTTTTTCGAGAAACATACTTGTCGAAATTTCTCAAAATGTTCATTAGAAATGTTTACGCGCTCTGTCGACGTGCTAACGTAGACCGATGCTGGCAAATTAGCTGCATGCTCAAGATCGCGAAGACAGCTTTCAAAAAACAGCGCCCTTGATGTATCCATATTAAAAGGAAATGAAAAAGTTAATTTGTTAGAAGAAAAGAAACACAGGGAAACACAGAATAAAATAAAAACAAACCTTACTCAAAAAATTAATCCAGGGTTAAGAGAATAACTACACTAAATAAGTAATCCGGGGTTATGAAGAACTACACTAAACAAGAAACTACACTAAATAAGGAACTACACTTATTGCCGACTAGTGAGCGAAAGAAAGTGAAGGACTGAAAGAAGAAAACGTTACATGCAGCGGCCTTATATAGTGTGCTGCGGTTTGCAATACCTCGCCTGAAGCCAAATAAGGATTTTGCGGGTCGCTTAGGCTCCTCCCCAAACATGTCTGAACCCGCTTATGCGAGAGTTGCTGCTTTTGGTAAACAAGGGAAGGGTCCGGTTAGCCCGTGCAACAATACACGAAAACTCTGGGAGAAAATGCAAAAGGCTCCTTCCTGGTTAACGATAGCAAGAAGACTTACCAAAACAAGTGACAACAATGAAAGTTATAGCGTCACTTGGCGTCACTTCCGGGGTGGCCAGTTCATTGCGTCATTGGTTCCCGAACCCGCTTCCTTCGGGTTGCTATCCCCAGCATCAACGGTAGAGGATTGGACGAATAGGCGATATGTTGACGCCCTCTTTACCGGTGTTTGGGCGACACTTGATTAATATGGCGGCAAAACAACTCCTGTATGACACCTATAAATAGTCCAAAAATATGAGTTCCCTGGTTTCACCGACTGTGGAAAAGAATACGGGGTAGAACCAGGAGTTCATGATAGAAATGGGTCGGGTGAACGTAAGCTTGGTTAATTTCTAGTTAAGTATTCATATTTTTATGTATACTAATAACAGCTGGAAAGACACATTCAGATGCAAAACCTGATGAGAGAACGCGTGGTAGCCACACATATAGCTCGAGCATGAGAATAGCTATATTGGATTGGAGTTTTTTCTATTGTGAGTGCATTAGGAAGGATTGATGGGTAAAAAACTTCAAACTCTCTATACTAACATACTTACAGTGCTTGTACCTTTCATGTTTCTCACCTTCAAGTTATAAAAGGACCAGAAGACCTGGCCTACCATTGCCCTTATTTCTGAGCAATGCGGACACAGACTTGAAGAACAGATTCATCTCTTTGAGAGCATCAAGCCACTATTTACTAAAGGTATATGCTTCATTATCCAGTGTGATATTTTTACTAATATTTGCTTTATTAGCCCATGCTTGTTACTTTCAAAAAGCGTTCGAGAATGATCATGTCCCAATTGTGCAAATGTCTACCGTCACCGAAGAAGGAGTAGTGGAAGTCAAGACAGACGTAAGGGCGGATTATTTATTGGTTTATGGTGTTCAATTTGGATTGTCTAGGCTTGTGAGCGTTGATTGCTAGCTCATCGTGTGGAAGGCAAGATGCGTAGCTAGAAGGTAGAAGGCGTCTTGAACCGTCTAAACGTAGGCGAACCCAGGCGAAAAGATAACGTTGTTCGTCCAGTTTGCATTCCGGACTCTGTTTCGCAGAAGAAAGCAGCTCAAGCTGAGAAGGAGAAAACAAAAAGGACGGGACGAGCTATCGAATTGGAACAAGGGGACGACCACATTGTGGATTACAGAAAGAATTATGACCTGCCATACGACTTCAAATACGACAAAATTCCAGAATTCTGATAAAACAAAAACATTGCCGACTACATTGATCCGGATCTTATGGTGGTTAGTTTACCGTTTTATCTCCGGCCGGTTTTTTTACTTTGTTATCTTAAAAAAAGAAAGAAATTGGAGCAGTTGGAAAATGCTAACTGGGTAGTTTCGACATCATTTATGGCCCTTGAAATTAAATCTGGAAGGACTTGAGAAGAGAATACAAGTTTGCCTTGAAATAAACTTTGAAATGACGTTTTACTCGTTTATTACTGCTGATTTTGAGATGTTTTTGACTTTCCTTCAGTTCCAAATGAGCTGTTTTGCTCCCTCCCCCCGTAATACGTACTTGCGTATTTGTTGTACCCATAGAGCGCTCCCTGTAATACGTACTTGCAGCTTATTAGAAATAGACGAAAGAACAATGTCTGAACCTTACAAATCGGATTTTCCGGATGCAAAGTCTACAAAACTTCTCTTAAAAGGTGCTCTCATCCATCCTATTCTTCAGAAGTAGCCCCTAATCACAACGCAGGGACCATCTTATTTTTACTCATACCCAAATCCTCCACATTTGGTGCCGTGACCAGGATGAGCCGCACAGAAACGAAGTCCATTGATTGAGTGAAGATCAAATCCTCTCTACTTTCTCAACCCATCGTTAATACCTTCGAAACAATGAATAACCTTGAGCAAGAAGACGCCCCCACGAAACAAGAAGCCACTGCTGATCTCCTGAGCTCCCTCGAAGAATACCTTCAAGACTTGAAAGTCCTTTATCAAGAAATCGAAGACAAGTGACCTCGAAGACGTCCTGAAAACTCATTTCGACGTCCTGAAAAAACTAAAGCAATCGTGGAATGGTCCCGACCAGTGATGAATTGAATAGTTTCCTCGATCTTCATACTATCGTCGATTTGTGAAAGGTTTTGCTGACATTGCCAAGCCGCTATATAAACTAACCGAAAAGAATGTTCCCTTTGAGTGGTCCGTGTTATGTGAGGAAGCTTTGACAGATCTTAAACGGCTCCTTTCTTCAACTCCTGTACTCGCTTTTCCTGATCTGTCCCAAACACTTCTAGTGGACAGCGACGCCAGTAATATTGGGCTAGGAGCCGTGTTGTCACAAGAAATTGACGCTGTTGAACGTCCTATAGCATATGCAAGTCCATGCTTGATGAGACCATTTACTGTGTAACGCGGAAGGAGCTCCTGGCAGTTAAATTTGCTGTAATGCAATTTAGCCACTCTCTTCTGGGGAGACCGGTTATGCTTCGGACGGATAACATTTGCCGTGGCCTGGATGAAAACTTGCAAGGAACCAACTGGACAGACTTTGCGATGGCTGAACTTGTTTGAATCGTATCAGTTCACAATTGAACAGCGGCCTGGACCAAAGCGTGGGAATGCGGATGCACTCACAAGAAGACCATGTTCACAATGTAGACGTCATGAAGGAGTGGACGAAGAAGAAAAGAATGCCACATGGACCACAACGAGATGTCGTGTTAAATCATGTGGAATTGGCTAGTGACGTTAGCGTCGTAGTAGCCCAGGAAGAAGCCGAGGAGATGAAAATTATCAAGAGATGTTTACAAGAACTTTATAAACCGTGTCTGCAAGCTATGAGTCAGCCGTTGCGCAGCTACTGGGCCCAAAGGAAAAATGTGAGTCTTCGTGGTGGCGGGTTTTACGGCGAATGGATTTCGACAAACCGATCTCAGCACCTGCCTCTTGTGCCTAAAGCGAAGCAAGAGGAAATCTTCAGAAGTTACCACGGTGGTAATTCTGGGGCTCATATGGGAAGTAAAAAAATCTTAGAAAAATTGCGATCACGTTTGTATTGGCCCAAGATGCGGAACAATGTTGAAGGGTGGTGTAAAGGCTGCGTGACATGTGTGCAGCGAAATCCTCCATCCCAAAAGACTAGAGCGCCATTGAACCCTGTGCAACCTAGATTTCCAAGTGACATTGTAGCTATGGATATACTGGGTCCTCTGCCTGAAACAGTAGGTCATTATCGCTATAGTTTGGTTGTCGGGGATTTGTTCCCAAAGTGGGTGGAGGCATATCCTATTCCAGATCAGGAAGCCAGTACTATCGCCACCAAGCTCTATGGGGAATATATGAGAAGGTATGGAGTGCCGCTTCAGCTTCATTCCGAGCAAGGTAGAAGTTTTGAATCAAGAACTGTGAGCGAAATCTGCCGGTTGCTCAAAATCAAGAAAACTAGAACTACTCCATACCATCCGGAGAGTGAGGAATTTATTGAAAGGGCCAATAGGACGATTTTAGCAGGCCTCAGTAAACTCATCGACGAAGGTGATGAAACCTGTGTTGCCTAGTGTTTTACTTGCGTACCGGACGAGTGTTCAAAGTTCCTCGACTTTCACTCCTGCACGTTTACAATTTGGTAGACCGTTGTTCTTACCAGAAGATAGAGTTTTCGGTGGTGGTACCAGTTTCAACGTCTCAATACGCGGCAAAACTGGAGACAACTCTTCCTACCATTTTTGAACAAGCTCGAACACGGTTGGGATTTGCACAATGTTATCAGAAGATTTATTACGACAGCAAAACTTTAAACCAGCAAATCCAAATGGGGGACTCCGTTTGGCTCTTCAATCCTTCCCCGAAGAGAGGAAAGTTCCCCAAGTTTCACCGACCTTGGACGGTTATGAAACGAATTTCGGATCAAGTTGTCCACATTAAAAACACCATTTCGGGTGCATATGAACAATTTAAAGAAGGGACACCATTAAGGCGAGTGACCATTATGCAAAGCCGGACTTTCGCTACCATTAAAGGTACCATTCCCGACAGGAAAAAAATAGACAAACGTTACACAATAAAATTTGTATTAAAGAAAATTCACTCGGAGGATACAAAAAATCACCACACAAAAATCACGATAATTTTCACGCAAAATACGGAAATTTCACTGAAACGAATAGCCAGACATCTTAGAACCCACATTAATGCTACGGTTTAGAATTTTGAGCGATAGCTTGACCGACTCGAACGATTTGCCCAAGCTGGACGGTAAATTTAAAGTCCTTGGGGGCCTGAAAAATAAGGACCATTGTAGAGCCAAAGTTAAACTCACCGAATACTTCACCTTTCTCCTGATGGAGACCCTCCCCGCCTGCACGTTCCTTGCGGAAGTTGTAGTCCGTCGTCCTGCGACGTCCGGCACGACAGTTTGTTTCCAATTCCTACAATACAAAGAAAAGAAAACTGTTAAGTCACTTTCAAAAACGCAAACTCGTCGACTAACTTACTGGATCTTTATAGACTCGTATGGAGCCGACATTGGTAGCTCCGACCGCTGTCATGCTGAACAAGCCGTACTGCCACTGGCCAAAGTAAACGGCTCGCTCGTTGAGGGCAAGTAAGCCGGGGACCCATTTGGAAACACTTGGGTTCACACTAAGGAGTTCCCCTAAGATAATATTCCGGTTAGTAACACCCTTTGTTGTTCTCATGGCGAATTACCTGGAAAGTGTCGCCGCAATGAAATATCCCATTCAACGGGGGAATGAAACCGATGGTAGTCCCCGGGCGCCAGATAGATGACACAGTAGTGGAGGCCGGAGGTTGGGGACCCTGTTGAGAGTTGCACCAGTTCAGAGGGTCCCAAAAACTGGCTCAGGGAGTAATACACCCCCTTCACCTGTCCCAACAGTCCATTCCGGTCCACTGCGCCCAAATGGAGGACTTTCCCATCGGCTGGTGACACCTGTTGTAGAAAACAAACAATATTTAGTACGAGAAACGAGTGCATAAAAAACCCCATCAACTTACAATGCAGTCCGTAGTGTTGATAGGGCGTGCGCCTGGTTTAAGCGGCCGTCGAAAAAATTCGCCGATGCTGGAGTAGTCGGACAGGTTGTCCGATGCGGCTTCTTCGACGTTTACGCCAAACGTCCGCGCGTAGAACCCAAGGACCGGCTTCCTCATCCACCGAGGCAAACGGGTGTTGGCCAGTCGTCCCCAGGTGCGCGACAGGGTCGCCCAGGGCAAGCTGCGATAAGCACGTACCTGTTAACCAAGATAAAAGCATATTAGGTACTTGACTCACATAGCAATTGCTACGCCAGATAGATACAGAAGATCGTATTAGTCAAAAGAAATTCCCTTAGGGGATTGTATTGATCTTACCTTAAAGTCTCGCGCACAGGCATGCCACGAACGAGGCAAAGCGATCCGTGGAGCAGCGTCATCTGTTAAAGAAAACACAAGTCAAGTGTTAGGGAGACTGAACAAAAGGTCCCATAATATATATCACAGAAAAATACGTACGTACAACAAACGTACATAGGAAACAACAACAGAAAAAAGCTGCTTAGGATTTCAGGAGAATTGGGCCATCCATGACCTCCAAATTACAACAAGACGACAAGGACTTCGTTCACAATTTTTTATGGGTATTTCTGGAAAATAAAAACCGATTAGGACTCCTGTTACAACTCTGTTGCTTTCTTATCCAAAGGGAAAAACCATAGCACTCGCGGTTGAAACTATTTGGCTAAGCTTCTTCTAAGACTAGATGTACTTGAATGGTAAACAAAAAGGCAAAAAACGCTTACCCATGGTCCAGGCAACCCGTACGAAATGAGGAACCTTCTAAGGTTGAAAAACTGAGGGCACAATACACGAAAACTCTGGGAGAAAATGCAAAAGGCTCCTTCCTGGTTAACGATAGCAAGAAGACTTACCAAAACAAGTGACAACAATGAAAGTTATAGCGTCACTTGGCGTCACTTCCGGGGTGGCCAGTTCATTGCGTCATTGGTTCCCGAACCCGCTTCCTTCGGGTTGCTATCCCCAGCATCAACGGTAGAGGATTGGACGAATAGGCGATATGTTGACGCCCTCTTTACCGGTGTCTGGGCGACACTTGATTAATATGGCGGCAAAACAACTCCTGTATGACACCTATAAAACGTTGAGCTATCATGACCCTCTTGTTTACCAAAAGTAGCAACCCCCGCATAAAAGCGGGTTCTGAGGGAGGTGGCTTAGAAGCAGCAAGCCGCATAGCGGATTCAGCCATGTTGCAGGAGGTGTTTTAAAAGCAGCAAGCCGCATAAGCGGATTCAGCCATGTTGTAGGAGGTTCTTAAGAGCAGCAAAACGCATGTTGCACGTGATCTTTTTTTCTCCCCATGCCTTGCTGCGGCTTACGCCCTAGGGTGCTTAGAACCGAAATAATAAATATAAAAATATTATGTGTTCAGTAGGTGGCATGGGTTTTTGACAACTGACGGCAACAAAACGGAAATAATATTAATATGACTAAAAAAACGTACAGTGAAAGTGGAATGTTATCTTAACAGCCCCGTCCTTTGTTGTTTAAGTAACAAGTTTTTATAACCAAGAAGACCAAATTATGCTTAACAAATGCCTTAATACAAAATAAAAACCTGAAATAAAAATTAAAGGACGAGAAGTTCGCAACTTTTCTTTGGGAACGTAAGTGATCTGATGCTGCTGCTGATTTTTTTCTTCGTTTCAATTCTTGTAAGGCAGCAAGCAGTATGACTATGTTTTTTGCAAAGTTCTTAGGCTGACATAAAGCCACGACTATTGGGAAAAGCCTTTGATCAGTCAAAAAGTCTGTGGGTTAACTTAAAATGTAGTTTCAATTTTGCCAGTTCACGTAATAAATATAGGCTCTAGTCTGTTTAAAAGTCTACACCGGAAGGAAATGTGTGTCACGTCTTGTGTTGAGATATTATAAAAAGGCTTCTGTAGGAAAATGTGTGGATCTCAGTTTGATTAAAGTAGAAATGGTACGTCTGTCTTGTCTTGTTGAGTCATACATAGTGCTTTGGTAGTCTTTGATCTGACCTGACCTGACCTTATTCCACTTGTACTGTTGATTAACCGCACTCGGACGACTAATTGTTGTGATCTTTCTATATTTGCGTCCTGAACTACCCGTATATAAGTTCCGACGGTTTTGGCTTTGGAAAAAAAAGGTTCCTGTGTTGTTTTAATGAATAGACCAGGTTCTTTTGGAGTGCATTATCTAACTACCAAAGTCAGGCAGCAACCATGATTAACTTTAAGTAAGCTGCATGACGATTACGATCGCAAGAATTACAATGACAAATGTAGGGCGTTTAGATTAGTTAAAGGAACTTGTTTTACTAGACTACTTTTTACAAGAGCTCGAGTAGATTGTGTGATTGCTCGAAAAACTCTTGGTACCTATCCTGATTCCATAGTTTATATCCGCCAGAGGTAATCTCTAGAGAATTGGAATTTGTATACAAAAGTCAAGGAAGTGATCAGGTTAGGCCAAGGGTAAGGAATACTTCTGTACAACTGTTTTGGGATAAATAAGATTGTTTTAATGATTGTTTGGGCCGCCGAGTGGGTTCGTTCTTGGCTCAACCCAGTTGATTTGGCGTAAGTTATCTTCATATTAGTTATTGCAGTAGTATATATTGTATAAGTATTTATCTTTGTATATATAGCTTCTTTATCAGTACCAGTTCTTATAATTCTTATTTGTATCAGTTTTTATTTATTTGATAGTATTTTTTTAAACGGTAAACAGAAAAGACACATAGCCCGTCAGCTATGTAGTGTCTTCTTCTGTTCAAGACTATTAAACCGCATGGCAAATTCTCCATATAAAACTTACTCATCTTAATTATAGCCAAATATGGAAGACAAAGTATGAGGTAGAAAAGCCTAAAAACAAGTAGTGGGTGCGGGGCAATAGCAAAAGTAAGGAAGATTCTGGAAAAAGCAGAAAAGATTGTGTAGCCTACGTACCGTGGGAAGAGAAGACAGGAAGGGAGTACACGGTGAGCAGTACTGACTTTTTGCCTAAAAGCCTAAACCCGGAGCGACTAGGCGGCAAAACCTCGAAAAGCCGAAACCCGGAGCGACTATAGGCAACATTTCGCTATAGGCAACATTTTCATTTCGCTGTTATTGGGTGTGGGCAATAGAAAAAGTAAGGAAAGCCGTTAAAATGATCAGAAAAGATTTTGCAGACGTTGCTACCCTTCCTGTCAAAAAATCCATCGAGAGTTATGAGTTTTTTGTTTTAGCGGACCTATACAGCGTGGGAAGGTAAGACAAGAAAGGAATGGAATCCATATGAACAAATCGGAGTTGTAAGGAAGTGTTCTTACAGATGTTAAGGTCCCAATTGGCAAAAGGTACGACTCTCGTGGTTATCTGGACGAAGAGAAAAGATAGAAAGGTAATTCGAATTGGACAGTAAAAAGAAAAAGGACTTAGAGCGAGTTAGAGCGAGGAGAAAAGTTCGTCCGTAATAAGGGACTTACAGTTTGGGAACAAATTGAGAAGAAAAGTTAATTTGCCCCATTGAGGGTGTTACTAATGTGTATGCTTTAAACAACGAACACAACACATATGTAAAGGCAAAGGTTCTTTATTCAAACAAAAGCCACGTACAACTCAGTTTCTTGTCTAGATCTGTCTTTCTTCGCGTCCGTTGTCCGACTGTCCTGTCCAACTCCAAGGGAAAAAAGGTGAAAGGTAAAGCATAGTGCCAAGTAAATTCGTAGAAAAAACGTCGAAGGCGTAAGCAAACGCCAAATTCCTAAGAAGGGTTAATAGTCAGCGGTCGAGGTCGCAATGTCCCACGGGATAAGTCAGCGTTGGCAAACCTTACGGATACTTTCATCCGGAACAGAGGGCGTGGTGGCAGGGATACGTTGAAAAGAGCGCTGACATGTCACTAATTAGCTTTTTTGTATGTAAACCAGGGTTGTACCTAAGCCTAAAAAAAAGAACTTAAATGAAGTCCAAGCCCATTTCGTTCCGTTAAGGCAAATCAAGTTCCAAGCCCTAAGCCTCGCTCATCTGAAAATTCAAGCTCAAATCAAAATCCAAGCCCTGAACAAAAGAACTTAAATCATGCAGAAAGCCTTCTGGTTGGATTTTAAAGTTCTACGTTAAGCCCATTCCTTTATTTTAGCGCATAACGTACAAACGTCTCTGTACAATTACTGCATATACATTGTGTTGCATCTTAGGAACATAAGTTTCTCAAACACGTCAGGGGTCATTTTAGATCGGTCGGGCCTTAAAATTTTCCCTCCGTAGCTGAAAATTCTCTCAACCGGAGCTGAGGTTGCTGGTGTATGTAAAAACTGCGCAGCTACTTTGGCTAGATGGGGGAATCTGATCGAATTCGTCTTCCAATACTCATACACATCAGTCATTTTTGGGACGCAGGTTTCAGCCATATAAGTATCTAATTCACATGAGACAGACTTCGGTTGCTCCTGTTCCTGGGGTGCCTCAAATAGCAGACTATCTAAGCTGCAACGGGAATTTTCTAAACGGGCGCGCTTTGACGGGGGGGCGGAGGGACATTGTTGAACACATTGAATCTCGTCAGTTTCACAAACTTTGAGTTTGGCAGTTATAGACCTACGCACATCGCACGCTTCTTCTAGGTTCAAGCACCAGCTTCCTAATTTGAATCTGGGATCCAGAGCTGTTGACATTTTAAACGAGTCAAGGTTTTCATAGCGGGACATTCGACAGTCAATGGAAGACTTCAGGGTATTTAAAATTACATTACAGTGGTATGGTTCAAACGCTGCTAAATAACGCCTTATGGCTCTTACAAACGGGATAGCACAGCTGATTGTTGGGTTTTTCTCGGTCTGAATAAGTTCTGTGACATCTTCAAAAATTTTAAACAACTCGATAAATTCACAAAGAAAACTACGATCATCGGAAGTTATTCTGCTATTTGGGATGCACCTATCCAGGTCCTTCGCACTGATCTTTACTACGGATCTGATGGCTTTCAACTGAGAATTCCAGCGAGTCTGGTTAAAAGAAACCGGTATTATTTTTAACGCATGCAGAGCTTCGCTTGCAGACAATGATTGTTTGCTTCGCCTAATGACATTCGAGACTTTCTGAAATACAGCTTGAAATTCATCACATCCCTTTAACCCATCTCGCACTACTAGTTGTAATGAGTGTGCAAAACATCTAACGTGAAAGACGTCTGAAGGAAGCTCTGTTTCTAAATCAGAAGCTAAGCTCTCTTGGTTAACTAACGTGGGTTCGCTGTCTTCTCCTTCACTATCAGAAAACTCTTCTGAGTCCACACTAATTTCATTGATGTCTAAAAGTGGTAGCTCCACTGTAAAAGCCTTCACCATATTGGTTGCGTTATCGGTCACGATGTAACTAATATCTCCGAAAACTAAATCAAAAGAATTCAAAATGCTTTGTAGTTCGGAGACTATGTTAGTAGCTGTGTGCCGCTCGGCAAAATGTTTGCAAGTTAAAGTAAAACTATTCAAAGACCAGTCTTTCAAGAAATGACCAGTGACCCCTAAGTAGCCCTGCATGGAACGACTTGTCCATAAGTCCAAAGTTAGACTGACGGGGGAGGACCGCGATTTCAAATTCTTTTATCTTCGTGGTAGCTAGGCTGACATAATGAGGTACAATGGTACCTGTCAATGATCTACGGGTTGGTAGCTCATATTTGGGGTCAAGAGAGAAAAACAATTTCCTAAAAACTTCATCGTCTACTATGCTAAGGGGAAGCATTTTGGAGGTGAGCAGGGTTACTACTTGCATCGTCAGAGATTTCGCGCGAGTGCTAGACGAAGGATAGCAAGAAGAGCTACTTCCGCTCTGCGATGGTATAAAATGAACGGAAATGTCTTGGGCCAGAATGCCGATTGAAGCTGCGGATTGGTCTTTTTCTGTCAAAAACTTGCCATGTTGGACTGGGTGCTTACGCTGTAAAGGAAAATAGTTGCAGGATATTAGCGAAAAACACTTAAAATATTTTTCATGACATAAGCTTATATGCTTATAATAATTACCTTAAGATGTCGAATTAAATTTGAAGTTGCTCGGCTTGACGCGGAGTAAACTTTACAACAAGTTTTGCACGTAACTTTAAATGAGGTATCTGTTAACTGGTAACCCTTTACTAGGGAAAAGAATGAATAAATGTTGGACCCCTCCATACTTTTCAGCGATTAGGAGTCGACTGTTGGTTAGTCTTAAAAAAATTTCCGTTTCCCGTTTCATAGAAAGGCGATTGCTGAGAAATTGCGATTGTGATTGTGATTGGTGAAAGGCGTTTGCTGAGCTCACCTTTACCCCAATAGTTCAGAAAATGAACTTTCATATCCGCCTCGTATAAGTAAGATGCTTTCTACTTAAGCCCTTTCCAAATCACTGTCATACGGTTGCCTTTAAGTTCAAGACCAAGGTCAACTCACTTCAAAATGAGCTTGTGAAAATTTCTCAAGCCTTAGCATGTTATAAAAACAGTCTTAAATCCGATTTAAATCCGGCTTAAGTTCAAATCCGTACAACCCTGATGTAAACTAGTTGCTTCTGATTACCTGTTTTGCTATACACTCCCGTGGCCGCTGTAATAATTATGTGACCGCATAATGCCTATTAAAAATATGCCTGAAGAAACAAAAGTTACTTTATAAAATAAAAAATTGCTTTTCTTGTTTAACTGTATATTTCTGTAATGTTCTAAAAAATACAAATTTCAAACTGCAACGGAATGAAATGGAACTCACTACAATTCGTGCTTGTGGGTACCACTCAGCGATGACACGGTTACCGAGAGTGTTGATATCAATATTCCAATACATCACAGTCGTGTCACTGTGCGTGGTACCCTTTTTTACCTTCGCACCCATAAATCAAATTCAGTCACAAATCGAATTCACAACCATACATACAATTCAACGATTTACTGCGGATAGAATTCGCAGGTTTGGTGGATACTTGAATCACAACTTTGCTGCATATAGCTATGCATGCTGCGGATAGAATTCGCAGGTTTGGTGGATACTTGAATCACAACTTTGCTGCATATAGCTATGCATGCTGCGGATAGAATTCGCAGGTTTGGTGGATACTTGAATCACAACTTTGCTGCATATAGCTATGCATGCTGCGGATAGAATTCGCAGGTTTGGTGGATACTTGAATCACAACTTTGCTGCATATAGCTATGCATGCTGCGGATAGAATTCGCAGGTTTGGTGGATACTTGAATCACAACTTTGCTGCATATAGCTGCATGCTGCGAGTAAAACTCGCATACAACCTTCGACTACCTTGACACTTATTGACATATGAATACGGCAATAAAATGCGAAGTCAATCAAAAAATTGCTATTGCTAATTAGTATTGCTTTGTGAAATGCAAAGCAATACTACATTATCCCTTTCATTAACACAGACAAGGCATAGGTACTGAATGTCATGTAAGTCGTCCATTGGTATATCATTTAGGCATAAATCTGGCTGCTGCTTGTGAGCGCAAGTTATATGAAACCAAGACTTACACACGCTGCAACAAACCCAAGTAATATCATCAGCAAGGTCGTCATCAGGATCGTTTCGTTTGTTGCAACCAGCGCAGAGTTGCGGTACGATGTCATCTAAAAAGTCGGCAGGATGATCCTGAGATCCATGTCTCTGAAAGGCATTCGATGGTTTGTTACTGTACGGCTTGCGCGTCCTATGAAATTCTCTTTGAGGTATAAATTGGGCATTAGAACGGACGTCAGTTAATTTTTCGAACGTCTCTTTTAAAATCTTTTCCTCTGGTGGTCTACTGTTAATAAATCTTGCTGTAGCCATAGCAGCCTCCAAATCGGAGATGTTTCGAGGATCAGTTGTTAACGCATTAAGAATCGCGTAGCAGTCTTTGCGAATGTTTGCGATGGAAAGAGCAAGCGGTTTAGTTTTTCTAGCAAACTTTTCTAGCTGGGCATTTTCAGCGATCTGTTGCTCTACTAATGCCGCTCTTATTACACGCGACTGACGCAGATTGTCACTTAAAACCGGGGTAACTCTATGGATATGCTTGCAGACGAAATGATAATTATAAAAATCGTCACACGAGCACCAAAATACTTCCCTGCAAGCTCCGCAAAATCCACATCGATTAACGCAGTCGCACAATTCGTCGAAAAAGCGAACAACATCGTAATACGTATCCGCCTGTTGTTGAGACTTGACCTTCCATGCATTTTTTCCCAGAACAATTACGTCTTCATCTTTAATCGTATCGGATCGTTTGTGCCGGCGGTTAGTTTCCACAATAGTATTTGTACTCAAGCCTCTTTGACGAATTAAAACCTCCTTATAAGCTCTCTTCTTTGTGTATCTCTCGAGATCTTCAACTAGTGAGTCAAGTCTTTTATTACTCTTATTTTTCATCGCACCATATTTCAATTCTTTATGGTATGCTTCCGCAGTCATGTTCGTTCTAACTAGCATTTGTTCACAGTTATAACCTGACCATTCACTTTCTCTCGGAACATAATATTCAACAAAGTAAGCCAAGAACATTGGATGGTGTTCTTCTGCGTACGTCAGGAAAGCTTGCAAACGTCTTTGAAAGATACTTTTCTCTCTAATCCGGATTAAATGGCCGAGTAGAGACAGAATGTTGTTGATAACTTCCGTGTCCGCACGGGGATGATCGTGCAATCTTTTGTGCCACGCTCTTTCTACATGCCAAATGCAAATGCGCCTGGTGGTAATCGAAACGTCAAAAACATCTTTCCAGGCAAGCCAGAATTGATCTGCCATGTCACTCATAAATTCCAAAGTTTTAATACTACCAACCTTTTCTTTAATTTTGGAAAAGAATAAACGATATACTTCTCTATTCTCTCTATCACTTAGAAGAAAAGCAACCGGATAACCCGATCGATCTTCAGACAAGACGAGAAGCGTTGTCAAAACAAACATATACTGGTTAACCTGGTAAGTACTGTCTATGCATATACATTTATGGGCATACTTCTTTAAGGCTTCCTGCTGATCCTCGTACATAATGCCTAGAGCAAAGTTTTCAACACCTAATTCTGCAACACCTTCATCTGCAACGTTTTGCTTTTTATACAGAAATACCGGATTATATTCCTCTGTTGCCATTTGTTGGATCCATAAGTCAACGCTCTCAGAATCGATCTTATGTTTCCGGAAAACGCTCGGGTTTTTCTGAGCGAGGTTATGTAAATCTTTCATGGTAACGGCCTGGTCCCTAGAAAGTCCATCACCGATGATGGTTTCTGCCATACAACTCTCAACAATTTTGCGTTTAGGGATTCCGATCAAAAGCTTCTGTTGTAATTCTTGTTCTGTTCCTTTATGAAGGCGACAACGACCTGGTAAACGATCATGGCCAACATGAGTTAGGCAACATGTAACCTCAATTCTTTTTGTAAGGTGCCATACTTGCGCAATTATAAAGCTGGTACAATGGACACCCGTACAACAAGACTTTAGTCGCTTCAGGGCACGTTTGCCTGTACCCTGATTTTTATACGAGAAAGAGCGATTGCACACGTAGGTTGTTGTACTGTAACTAGTGCACTTCCGAGCTCCCCTTCTATTACGAAAACTAACACATGCACTTCTTTCTATCTCTGTTTTCCATGACAAGAAACTGTTCTCGTCAGTAAAACTGAGTTCGTCTAGCTTGCAGGACAAACCATGACTGTTAGCATGCGCAACATAAGACGTCAGACGTGACAGCTTCGCTTCACAACCAGGGTAATAGCAAACTATTCTTGGTTGCTGTTCGAGCTTTCTCTTTTTTCTAGCAACGCTACAGAATTCATCGTCAGAATCGGTGACTAAAGTACTGCAATTAATGGTATCAGCAGACACACTACCATCACTAACACTGCTCTGAGACGCAGAACTTGTTACGGGGTCATAAGTCGGCTCTGACTGATCTAACTCGACTAAGGTATGCAATTGCTGTGTTACCTGAAATCATGTCTAAAGAATAATCTTTGGCAACGCTAGCACTACCACTGCTCTGAGACGCAGAATGTACTACTGGGTCATGAATCAGCTCTGACTGATCTAACTCGACTAAGCTAGGCAATTGCTGCTTGTCCACTGAAACCACGGTTAAAGACTGCTGCTCCTTGTCTACCGGGGCAATTAAGGGGATCTCCTCGAAAGTACTTGTTTCTTCTAATACAAGAGAATGAACTACGTCTACATGACGGGTGAGCAGGTCTTTTCTAGTAAATTGCAAACTACATTGCAGGCATTGAAATCTAGACACATGGCACCTTTTCTTTTCTACATGTACCTTCAAATAGCTCTTCCTTGTAAAAACAGTTTTACAGTCTTCACATGTAAAGCCTTGAGATCCTTGGTCCACAGGAAGAATTTGACTAGAGCTTTGTTTTTCTAGCTGAAGCTTACAGCGCTGGTTCTTAATGTGATTCTCCAAATTTTGATTTGTTTTAAACGTTGTTGCACATCCCGTGCACGAAAATTTTGCATGCCCTTGCTTATTATGGGAGTCTGCTCTGCCTAGCTTGGCACGAGGTGTTTTATTATCATTCGATGAAATGCCTTTTGTGACATTTCCTTCGTGCTCTCCCTTTTTAGCGACAACAGCTTTAGGGACTGACAATCCCAACCTTGAGCCTGAATTTTCATGGGAGAACGACTCGCGAAGCCCTGAACTAGTGGCGGTACTACTATTTTGCATAGAACTGCATAAGTTAACTACAGGTGCTGCCACACTTGCAGCTTCAACTGGGTGATCGAAAATTTCTGATGCAGCTTCTACAAATTCAACAACGGGCAGAGTAGGCCTACAGCAATTCTCTGACAAAAGGACGGGAGATTGACTCGCACGCTCGCGCTCTAACAAAGGTACAAAATGAATGGGATTCCAGTTAGGTGTAGGGACTAAACGTCCACTTTTTGACCTCGAGCACCCCCTGAAATCCCCAGTCCACATTATGCGGATAGTTTCCGGCGAAACGACATCATTTGGTGAAAAAGTTTCGTTTAAAAGAAGCGCGGGATGAAGTCGCGCGAGGCTGCCATCCGCTTTCGGATAAACCGACTCCACGGCTATCTTACAAACATTAGCCAAAGCTGGGAATGCAAGTATGCTCGAATATTCCAGATTCTTGGTCTGTTCCATGGAATAGAACTTCAAACAGTCTTCCGTCGGTGGAATACCTGTAGGGCACGCTGTGCCATCATCGCCCGTGAAGATAATACGGTCGAAACGGAATCCTGAGTACGTGTTAAGGGCAGTAATTTGTTTCTCGGAGAGGTATCCGGCTGACTCTCTGGAGTACAACTTATAATTAGTCGCCAACTCGACTACAACTCGGCAGCGCAACTCAACGGCCTTACTTTGGTTGCCGAACAAAGACAAAGAAGCGGAATTGAAGAAACAATTCCCATCTCCTTTGCTTTCCAAAGCTAAAACTCCGCTAAAACGTTCGGGCAAAGTTTGGCAAGCAGTTTGGTCAATTCTCAAACACCGAAATGACTGCACCCTTGCCACACGGTTTGGTAGAGGGTAGGCAATGAACTCTTTTTTTTTCGAGAAACATACTTGTCGAAATTTCTCAAAATGTTCATTAGAAATGTTTACGCGCTCTGTCGACGTGCTAACGTAGACCGATGCTGGCAAATTAGCTGCATGCTCAAGATCGCGAAGACAGCTTTCAAAAAACAGCGCCCTTGATGTATCCATATTAAAAGGAAATGAAAAAGTTAATTTGTTAGAAGAAAAGAAACACAGAATAAAATAAAAACAAACCTTACTCAAAAAATTAATCGAGGGTTAAGAGAATAACTACACTAAATAAGTAATCCGGGGTTATGAAGAACTACAGAAAATAAGGAACTACACTAAACAAGAAACTACACTAAATAAGGAACTACACTTATTGCCGACTAGTGAGCGAAAGAAAGTGAAGGACTGAAAGAAGAAAACGTTACATGCAGCGGCCTTATATAGTGTGCTGCGGTTTGCAATACCTCGCCTGAAGCTAAATAAGGATTTTGCGGGTCGCTTAGGCTCCTCCCCAAACATGTCTGAACCCGCTTATGCGAGAGTTGCTACTTTTGGTAAACAAGGGAAGGGTCATGTTAGCCCGTGCAACCTATAAGTAGTCCAAAAATATGAGTTCCCTGGTTTCACCGACTGTGGAAAAGAATACGGGGTAGAACCAGGAGTTCATGATAGAAATGGGTCGGGTGAACGTAAGCTTGGTTAATTTCTAGTTAAGTATTCATATTTTTATGTACTGTATACTAATAACAGCTGGAAAGACACATTCAGATGCAAAACCTGATGAGAGAACGCGTGGTAGCCACACATGTAGCTCGAGCATGAGAATAGCTATATTGGATTGGAGTTTTTTCTGTTGTGAGTGCATTAGGAAGGATTGATGGGTAAAAAACTTCAAACTCTCTATACTAACATACTTACAGTGCTTGTACCTTTCATGTTTCTCACCTTCAAGTTATAAAAGGACCAGAAGACCTGGCCTACCATTGCCCTTATTTCTGAGCAATGCGGACACAGACTTGAAGAACAGATTCATCTCTTTGAGAGCATCAAGCCACTATTTACTAAAGGTATATGCTTCATTATCCAGTGTGATATTTTTACTAATATTTGCTTTATTAGCCCATGCTTGTTACTTTCAAAAAGCGTTCGAGAATGATCATGTCCCAATTCTGCAAATGTCTACCGTCACCGAAGAAGGAGTAGTGGAAGTCAAGACAGACGTAAGGGCGGATTATTTATTGGTTTATGGTGTTCAATTTGGATTGTCTAGGCTTGTGAGCGTTGATTGCTAGCTCATCGTGTGGAAGGTAAGATGTGTAGCTAGAAGGTAGAAGGCGTCTTGAACCGTCTAAACGTAGGCGAACCCAGGCGAAGAGATAACGTTGTTCGTCCAGTTTGCATTCCGGATTCGCAGAAGAAAGCAGCTCAAGCTGAGAAGGAGAAAACGAAAAGGACGGGACGAGCTATCGAATTGGAACAAGGGGACGTCCACATTTTGTGGATTAGAGAAAGAATTATGACCTGCCATACGATTTCAAATACGACAAAATTCCAGAATTCTGATAAAACAAAAACGTTGCCGACTACATTGATCCGGATCTTATGGTGGTTAGTTTATCGTTTTATCTTCGGCCGGTTTTTTTTACTTTTTTCTTTTTTTTCAGAAATTTTAGCACTTGGAGAAAGAGAAAGAACTGCGAGCTGAAGTTTGACGAACCCAGTGATGAAGAGACAAAGGAAGTCCATCAACTCGCCAAGCAAATTCGAGACAAGGCTAAAACTATGTCTGTTGAAGCTCGTCTGGGAAAGAGTGGAGGCAAACCTGTCATGCCAAGGGCTGGTAGGAAGCGAGAGCTCTCCGTTAGCCGATGAGGGAAGAAATGGAGAACTTGGGAATGGATTTGGCTGGCACAGAGAAGGTATTTTTTGTATAGATATTTTTATAACCGAACACGGTTTTTAACCAACTTTATGCTTTAGTAGGCCCATTTCAATCAGTCTCGTTCGTTTTCAATTTCGCGTAAGCCAATCAAGAAAGCTCGCATGGATGAAGAAGGCCGTGTACGTCTAGCTCTTCTCGCGTTACTCCCAGTGCCGGATTTAGCGACCCAGGGCCCCTAGGCAGTTAACTGAGTCGGGGCCCCCATTTTGGCACGTAGCAAGAAGATTGACTTTACTTTTATTTTTTATTTATTCAACGCACTTTCACTTTAGAAAGTAGGCAAGCAGACTTTGAAATGAAATAAGCAAGTACCAACTATACTTTTTCACATTATAATTTGTACATTTACATATAATTACAAGATTACATTGCTGCGCGACGAACTTTCTTCTCTGCAAAGTAACGCATGACTTCACTATAGTCCACAGACGACATTATTTCTGACTCTATGTACCGCACAGATAGTGAATTAAGTCTGTTCTCTTCTGTGGTAGATCTTAAATAATTCTTTACTCTCTTTAATGCTGAAAACGACCGTTCTGCCGAACAATTTCACCCCGGTGTACATAACAGCATCCGGAGCGCTATTCCCACGTTTGGGTAAATATCCAAAAAGCCTTTTTCCAGAATGTACTTCTATACGTCCAGTAACGATAACTCTTTCCCCCATTTAGCCTCACCTGCAACAAATGAGCTCGCAGGTGTAGACACTCGTTTTCCAAAGTACCATCCAAATCCCCTGGATAGAAAGCTTGCAGGTTCCGTGCTCCATTACGGATGTCTTGAGATTCCAAATTACGAAGCTTCGTGAGAAAGTCAAACTTTTGACTTAAATTCTCGTAAGCAGAGCCACGTCTCTGTAGTTCTGCAATCAACCTGTCAATAATGACGTTGAAGACGGTGACACTAAATCTGTCCCTGTCGGTCTCGGAGAGTTCGACCCCCTTTTCCTTTACTTCGTCAAACAGGACTTTTCGCTTACGTTTCCTCTTCATATCGTATGCGTAATTCTGTTCACCACTTCTTTCCATAGCTTTCGACTCATAATGATCGAAGATACCGGCTTTCCTTAAACCTTCTAGGTATGTTACCAAGGACCGATTTTCTCTTAATCACTTCTTTTGAACTTACTGTAGACAAGTCAAAACACGCGTGTCCTTGTGTAAGATGCTAGAGTTGTGGTTTGCAGAGGGATTCAGAATGTGTTGCCACCTTCATTGAAGCGCGAATTATGAAAAGCGGAGAAAAGAACCTACGCTGGCTTACAAAAATCTGACTTCTTTTTTCTTAACTTCTTTTAACTTTCTTAACTTCTTTTTTTAAAATTTGATCACGTCGTAGGCTTTCAGCCTGTTGACGTTTCCTTTATGGAAAAAGGTTCAAGAAAGCATACATTATTTATTAGTCAGGTACACAGTACCTGACTAATAAATAATAAATACACAGTACCTGACTAACTTAACCTAATTAAACATAATATAACCTAACCAAACTAAACCTAACCAAGCTCAAACTAATCTAATTACACTTAAACCTACATGAAAATATATTACCCCGTGGGCCCCTGGGCCAAGGTCGAAAATGGGCTCCTAAACAGGTCGGGACGGGCCCCCTAGCCTCGTGGGGCCCTGGGCCCGTGCCCAGTTGGCCCATGCGATAAGACGGCCCTGGTGTCGGGACTTGAACTGGTGAACTATAGAACGAAAGTTAGGGCCTTTAACCACTCCGCCAATCACTCGGTAGGTGAGGCTATAAGACATAACTTTTTCACAGTCTCCAAAATGATCTCCAGTTATTTTACATACTATTATATAAATTAATATTTCGTACGGAAAAATTGACATTTTCTTTTCTTTGTCTTGTGCCCTCAACGTACTTCGGCACCTGGCCCGGGGCCCCCTTCGAGGCTGGGGCCCCTAGGCAGCTGCCTAGTTTGCCTAGGCGGAGATACGGCACTGGTTACTCCACGTGACCAGAGTAGGGTCAAGAACCCAGAAGTAATTTGTGATGATGTTGGATACGAGATTACGAGGAGTTGGTATTATAATTGAGTACAAAGTGGCTGGGTAGCTAAACTGATGTTGACACTGGGGCGAGACAAGAGAGAGAGAGAGAGAGAGAGAGAGAGAGAGAGAGGACATGTGCCACCGTTAGGTGGCGTCATCACAGTAATTAGAATTTTAATTAAAATTAGGTAACATACATTCAAGGAAGATTTGTTTACCTGGCTTCGTTTTTTTGACCACTGCACAAGAATTGTTATGCAGTGCAAATTAATATTTAATTAAATTCAGCAACCGAAAATCTATGCCACCCCCACCCCAACCCGGGACGTAGACAGGAGGCAACCAGTGTACTCGACAGAAGGACGACGGACCACGAAACATTAACCACTGAGAAATTAGAGAATCAAACATACTTGCATACAGGCAAACAAAAACCAATGCATTATAGAACGCGAACACCTGTTCAACGAATACTCAATGGAGCTTTAAAAGCGCTTACCCTTTACTTTTGACGAAACTATCTTTTCAAGTCTTTTAAAGTATGTTTCGAGGCTGAAAATATTTTTTTAACTCTGTGAGTAATGATGATGACTATAGTAATATTTTATCTTGTTTCGTGTCTCAACGATAACTATTTTTGTGTAGTAGTGAAAATATATTATACGAATTGTTTATTCGAAGGTACTCGAATTTTCCTTGACACCGATCTAATTTTCTAAAGTTAATTAAAGTAGTGTTTTAGTGACAACATTAGTTTTGGTAAAAACTCCTTCACATAGTACCGTTTCGCACATGGTTTCGCCTTTTGGCTCATTTTATAAACTACTTTTTGCACCTGCAGCCATCGTTTCGCAAGGTGTTTTTAATTTTGAGCGTGTCGCGTTTTTACGTTCACATTTCGGGTGTTAATAATACTCTATGTACGGAAAAATGTTTAGTTTGCGACCAAACCGTAGGTAGACGCTGGAAACTGTTTACCAAATTTGAAAAAGCGGTTGTAGTTGGTCGGTTGTGTTTTTTAAATTTCGTTTTATTCGTCAGCCAAGTTTTCTTTTTGTTATGGATAGCCCAGCGGAAAAAGAATTGTACAACATTCTAAACAACAAATTCCTTTTTAACCTTAAAGAACCCTGGCTGGTCCCTGGGACCCAAATTAAGATTTACAGATTTTTACTGCAACTGTACGATGAGACCTGGACATGGGCATCTTCGGCAGCCGTTCTTGATCTTCGTATTGAAGACAAAGCCCATCCTTCTTATTCCATAACCAACCGGCAACCAATTCAAAACTGATTTGGTTATTATCAGCGGGTAAAAGTTTTGACATAAATAATAATAATAGTAAAATATATGCTAAGCATAAGATTGTATAAGTTAAAGCTACATTCATGGTTTTCTTGGGCAAATCTAGTCACTTAAACCGAATGGACTTGGGCCACCTTGTTCCCAAATTGGAAGACATATTGGCAGATGGAAAGTTCGGGAGAATCTTGTATGCATTGATAGCGAAGCTCGAAGTTCGGTTTAACAAAAAGGAGCTGTCGGACCGGGTTGGAATGCTACGGAAAAGAGAATTTCTGCTGGCATCCAAATCTCTTGCGAAGAAAATTGCCGTTCCTAAGAAATGTTCTTCAACGCATACATTTTCCGCGAAGCCGTCTATAGCATTGCCCACTGAACAGGCAAATGTCATTCCTCTTGGAAGACAACTCCAAAGGACGCCCTTGAAACCCTCAAAGAATGATCATCCACAACCAGGAATTTTTGCCTATCCTGAGGTTGGCATTCCTTTCGTAGCAGATACGATATCATCCACCGTAACTGCACCAATAGACTATGATGAGCGACCAATACTACCATCTGAGTCGTCCAACTCAACTTTCACGATTGAACCGACCTCTGTTCACACTGAACATAAGGAAGATATTGTAAATCTAGCTAAGAAACTTAAGCAGAAGCCCAATCCTGCTGGTAAAGCAATACAGGTCGACAAGATGCAATCTGAAGATGATGGCCATGATGATCAACCAATAAAACCATTGAAATCGTCCAACTTGAGTTTCAGTATTGAACAAACTTCTGTTCGCACTGACGATAAGGAAGATATTGTAAGTTTAGCCAAGAAGCCCAGCAGTGATGCTGATGAAGCAATACAGATCGACAAAGTGCAACCTGAAGATGATGGCCGTAGTGGTCGACCAATAAGACCGTTGAAATCGCCCAACTCAACTTTCAATATTGAACCGACTTCTCCTCTTCACATGGGAGAAAACAAAGATGCTGTAAATCTAGCTAAGAAACCCAAGCAGAAGCCCAATGCTGCTGATAAAGCAATGCTGATCGACAAGATGCAACCTGAAGATGATGGTCGTAGTGATCGACCAATAAGACTATTGAAATCGCCCAACTCAACTTTCAATATTGAACCGACTACAGCTCAAGTGAAGGAATTGCTCGTTTCACCGGCGAAACCGAAACGGAAGCGCAAGGTCACAAAACAGTCTGTCAGCGAGACGATCGATCTTAATGGTAATGATGACCATGAGCTTCCCTTAGCTACTCAAGCTCGTAAAATGGCAGATCTTTCCGTCAAAGCCAAAATTAAGAAGACGAAATCGGCTTCCAAAGCTACGGAGAAAGTAAATTTTAATCAGGATACTACTTCACAATCTTTTCACGTCGAAGAAGAGAAGAAGCCAACTGGAGTTCAGAATGACCCACCTGCTGCTAAAGACGAGTCCAAGATTGACTCACAACTCGCGGAAAAACCGGGAGTTTCGAGTAAGCAAGCAAACGTTGAAAAATCTAACGATAGTGAAAAGGAAAATCCAGTATCCGATTTGAAAGCCAAATCGAAGAAGCTTAAAGGGAGCTCTAAAGCAGTAGACGAAGATGCAGTATCTCCAATATTTGAAAGACGCGTCTTACGTCAACACAAGCATGTCAGTTATTTAGAAAATTAATTTTAAAATAGTATTTTGAGCAAGGAACCTGTATGATTCATATTGATTCGTAACATTCCCTCCACTTTCACTATCGATTTGAATACAACCTTGAATAAAAGGCAATTATATTAATATAAAAAAATGATTTTAACAATACATTGTACTCGCTCTCTGTATTATATTTTGTATTAATTCCATTAATCTTTGGCAAAAAACTAGTAAATTGTGAATAGGTCAGGGATTATAAGAGGTCATGAATATAAGCGTGAGCAAGGGTACATTGTAAACTACTAAACTGCTGTTGGGGATGAAGGTTTTGGATTTGGGAGTAGAAACTCGTGGTTATGAAAAACGTGGCATCGTATGGAAAGATTGAAGATCTTGATTGAAGAGAATCTTTCAACGTAATCTCATTTACCGAGCAGAATCTTACGAGTGGCACCGAAACTCTGACCGGATTGCGTAGCGCCGCGATTGGTCCCGGCTTGTAAACCGATAACAGTCTCACCTGCACGCAATTGTTCCTCACTAAAGTTTCGCTTGTTTTCATCGGAAGGCTTAGGGCCCAGGTAAGGTCCTTTCCACTCGGGGTGTCGATAGGTCTGAAACATTTATAGTGAGGACAATAATGTGAGTTGTTGGCAGCCGAGACGATTCGCTAATGGATTGTAATAGTTACCGCTCTTCCTATTGCAAAAAGTGTAGAAGCCACGGCGGCAATGTCTTTCTTCTCCCATAAGTCTGTTGTCTGGAATACGTCCAACTCGGGTACACCGTATTCTTTGCATGCAGACTGAAACCTAATATCTCGTAAATATACAAAGCCGCTTTTCGCTAACTGAAGAATAAAAAAGAAAGTAGTATTGCTCTTACTTGCTAATGTTTTCCATGAGTTTGAACTGGCCGCCAGTGGTATTAATCTTGGGAATGGATCCGGGACGCAGAATGTTCATAACTTTGCGTAAAAGGACTGTGTTAAGCCAAACCCATAACGGCCAAGAAAAAGTTATTGCGTACGCTAGCAAAACTCTAAGTGATACCCGTTGTCTCTAAGTGATACCCGTGAGCCCAAACTGTCCCGTTCGGGACAGTTTGGGCTCACGACCTGGAGATTCGAGCTTATTTGTGGAGGATTGTCTCAATTTTTCATTAGGACCCTTTTCGCCGGTAAGACGTTCATCCCTGAACGCTGGTACACGTCGTCGTTCTTCCAATAGCTGGTTAGGAACATCAGAAGGATTGGCGGAGGCGGATAAGCGACCTGAACCTGCAAACTCCTCGGTAACCGAGTCGAAAGATGACAATAATCCAACGCAGGAACCGGTTCCAGTTACGGGATTCCAATCCTTCATGCCCCATTTGATGCAACTGCAAGACATGAACCGATCCAGTGAGGAAACCTCGCCTTCCCTGCACGCCAATGTACCGTCAGAACGTAACGAGTCGGATTACACGAGCCGTACCCCTGAAGCCGGAAGTTCTGAGCCAAGAGCTGCTGCAAGTCGAGAGCAGCGTTCCGGTCAAGAGTTTGCGGCGTTTTACAAGGAATTCCAGGAGTTCAAGCAAGAAATGCGAGAGGCATGAAGAAGTCCGCGAAACTTTGAGGCTGACCAGAAGCGACATTCGGGATCTACTTCACAGGGTGACTTTCGACGTCTCAATGGTCCGCATTATAGCTGAGGTAAATAGATATTTTATTTGACACCTCTGAGATACTCATTTTTTATTTATTTTTTATTGTTTTAGCGAGATTTTAATGGCATTACCGAGCGGTTGGAAGATGGATTTAACCTCGTGGAAACATGCAGCGTTTAATGGTGGAAGTCAATCACCTAAGGACCCTGTATTAATAAGTGCCTTTTCTCGTCCTTTTGTGTAAATTACGTGCCTTCATTACAAGAGAACTTTAATGAGATTTTAGCATTTTTGGAACTTTAGTTTAGTTGTAAGTTAGTACTAAATTTATAAGTATTGTATTTCAGGTATTTAACTGCAATGGGTTTTGTTAAGTAAGTTAAGATTCTAGTAATAGGTTGGTTAAAATGGATCTCAGTGGATTAGGAAGTTAATTCAAGGAGAGATTACAAACTACAACTCGTTTTGTGTTACAAACTACTACAACTCGTACAACTACCTCTACAATTTGACTACAAACTACAATTCGTTTAAATTTGAATACAAACTACAACTCGTTTTCACGATGTGTTCACGTTTTGTTTGTGTACAGCTACAGGGAGTCAGGAACGACATCTTTCCCGAAATAATTACAAAGCATCGGGCGGGGCTAGGGTGGGGAGTGGAGGAAGGCTTTAAGGTGAGTTTCCCACTATGTCAGTATTCAATGATCATACTGTGGTGAATTTTCGTGTGGGGAATTGTCACTAGAGAACAGTTGCGGTGAGTTTACAGGATTAGTAAAAACAGGTTTTGGCTGTGGTGAATCTTCTCGTACCCGATCGGTTAACGAACAGATCGGATAACGAACCATTTCTGTTCTCCGAATTTTTGTGAAGGCTTATCTGAACTTCAAAGTCTATGGTAAATCGATGGTCGGTTAGCGAACAATTCGGTTAACGAACATCGGTTAACGATTACGTTCGTTAACCGATCACCCACTGTATAGCCTGCGGTGAGATAAGGTAAGCACCACCCCAAGCTAAATCTTGTTTTCATTGATTGTTTTGATCCAAGTTTCAAATGAAATCTTTTAATAACTAATAGGTAAAAAAGAAACAAAAAACGTGGGAACAGAAATACGTTTTTATTGTATAACGATAAGTTCTTAAGTAGTTAAGTATATTTCTTTCTTTTACACACATAGCTGCATTGTGGAACTGAAATAGGATTTTTTGTAAGTCGAAAGTACGCGCAAATTTCTAAAGAGTAAAGAGGCTTAACATAAAAGCGAAAGTTGTAGTACGTGCTTCCGAGTCTATGCAGCTGTCAAGCAGAGCTTCTTTTCTATAGTCTACTACAGCTACATTACAGTCATGGAAGCGGAAGTTTTCGGAGAAGAACAATGGAAGTTAATCCAGAATGAGTATCCGGCTTTAAAAGGTACAAAAATGAATAGAAATCAATAGAAACGACGTAATGGCAATAACAATTCACAGAACAAGTCTATTTGGACCATGCTGGAGCTGCGTTATACCCATCCAGCGAAATCCAAGCCATTTCTGCAGATCTGCAAGCTCATATCTATGGAAATCCTCACAGTCCCCACCCTAGCAGTCGGCTAACGTCCGATCTCGTCGAGAACGTTCGTTTATCCATTCTACATCACTTTAACACATCCCAGCAGCACTACGAAGTCGTTTTCACGTCTGGAGCCACCCAAGCTTGCAAACTTGTCGCTGAACACTTCCCTTTCACTCGGGAAAGCACTTTCGCTTACTTGCAAGAAAGTCACACCTCCGTAATGGGCATGCGAGGATACGCCCACTTAAAAAACGCTCAAATCTACGTTTTGCCCGCTTCCGTAGCTTCACCAGCCTTTAAAACCGACATTCTTCCGAGCTCCGACTCCCAGACGTCAAATAACTACAGTTTATTCGCCTTTCCACCTCAATGCAACTTCTCGGGTACTCAGTATCCTTTAGAATGGATCTCGCTGACCCAGAAAGGCCATTTAGATCAAACTTTGACCTCACACGGTATAAACTTAACCAAAATTTCTTCCTCGACAGCTCAGAAAGCCTCGAAATGGCTGGTTTACTTGGATGCAGCGTCTTATGTAGCTACTAGGAGCTTAGATTTGAGCTTAGAGCGACCAGAGTTCGTGGGAGTCTCTTTTTACAAGATTGTTGGCTACCCAACTGGCTTAGGCGCGTTATTAGTCCGTAAAGATGTGGTTCCGATCCTCCAAATGGAACCCAGATCGTATTTTGGCGGAGGGACGGTACTTATGGCTATGACCCAAAAGTTAAAACACGAGTTACGACCTCGCTTACATGAAAGGTAATCTTAAACTTTTCTTCCCACTTAATTGGAAAAAAAACAAGTAAAATAAGCTAACTTTGATTTTGTACTTGTATTTCTTCATTAAAAAAAATTAGTGTTTGCTATTTGTAATGTTTAATGATGTGTTGTTTGTTTTTTATTCACTTTAGTTGGGAAGATGGGACGTTGAATTTTCTAGCTATTCTTGCGTTACGTCATAGCTTTGCTGCTCTGCGTAGACTCGCGATTTCTATGGATCACGTGACTCGGCACTCTCATAATATGGCTCATTATGCTCGCCAAAAGCTAGACTTAATTACGCATGAGAATGGAGGTCGTTTTGTGGAATTGTATGGTCAGTCAGATGCTTGCGGGACTATCGTTGCATTCAACCTCAAGAACCGGTTGGGAGCGTACATTGGTTTTGCTCAGGTTTTCAGCTTTCGCCTAACTATTCTTCTACCAAAAAATAGCTTAAAATAGGATATTTATATTATAATATGTTGACTTGAAAACGAGTTCATTACGCTTGAATGAAATTGTATTCCGTGTGATTTTCATTCGTTTTTTAACTTTCTTTCCGAATATTATTTTCTTTATAGGTTGAGCGAATTTTGGGACTTTATAATATTCACGTTCGCACTGGCTGTTTTTGCAATCCTGGTGCCTGCCAGACTTATTTAAACCTCAAGAACGAGGACGTCGAGCGTCATTTCCACGTAAAAATCCAATCTTTAAAACAAAAAGTGACCCTTTTCCCTTATCTAATGAACCTGTTTGTTTAAAGGCGGGGCATGTGTGTGGTGATCAACGCGATTTAATCGACGGTCATCCAACAGGCGCTGTACGCATCTCGTTTGGCTACTATTCACTGCGTAGCCACGTCGATCGCTTGCTTGCAGTACTAGAAGACTGTTTCCTCAATTCACCTCGAGTCTTTGAGCGCCCTTTGGCTGATATGGAGGACTTGTTGTCAGGCTCACCTCGTTTGCGAGCCATCCATTTGTACCCGGTGAAGTCGGGTGGGCATTTAACGGTGCAGAAATGGCCCGTTGGACCCAAAGGCTTGCGTTACGATAGACATTTTTCGGTCATTAACTCTCTGGGCAAAGGTTTGGATTTAAAAAAAGAACCTAAACTTTGCTTATTGGAACCCCAAATTGACCTAGAGCGAGGAACCCTGACCCTTTCCTTCCCGGGTAAAATCTTTTTTCTTTTCTTTTTTTTTTTTAAAGTTAACGAGTTAAAAGTTACCACGTGCTTAAGTGGGGGAGCTTGCAAGGTTTTTCCGTATTTGTTATTTTTATCACTTTTAATTTTTTAAACAGGGTTTGGTAGTGTTGATGCAGACTTGGAGGATAAGGAAAATGGGAATCCGGTAACAGCTGCTTCATGTGTTACCAAAGTCTGCGGGGAAAAGATCCTGGGTCAAGATTGCGGGGAGGCGGCGGCGTTGTGGCTGCAGGATGTATTCAATCAAGAGGGATTGCGACTAATTCGTCAGCATAAGAGCGATGAACGAGTTTCGAAAGCTAAAGCGCCTTTATCCATGGCCAACGACTCGCATTTCCTTGTCGTCAATCATATCAGTTTACTCAAACTCAAGCAAGACATGGAAGAAATGGATCATACCCTAACCTACGATCCGGTACAATAATATAACCTTTTAAAAGTTGTTCTTCAGTAATTGCAATAGTATCCCAAGCAAATAATCGATATGTCAACTAGTTCACAGCAATTTGAATTAAAATCGTAGAAAACGTTTATGAAATTTATCATTTAATTTTATGGGGATTTTCTGTTGCAGAAAGAATTATTGGACCGTTTTCGAGGAAATTTAATCATTGAAGGGGTGGAGCCTTACCAGGAAGAGAAGTGGGATACTTTCCAAATTGGCAAATTAGCCCTAAAAGTAATAAACGCTCAAGCTATCTACTTTCTCTACGATTTGTTGTGTTTTAAATTTAATTTGATTTATTTGTTGTCAAGAGTGAAGGCGATTGTCCTCGTTGTCAGATGATATGCGTAGATACAGAAACTGGCGACCCCAGCCAAGAACCTTTACGCGCTTTAGGAGCAATCCGAGGACCCAAAGTACCCTTTGGAATATTGACAGCGATAGGAACGCATAACCAAGAGGAAATTGAGCTTTGCGTTGGAGACTTAGTAACTTGGGAATGACCTTTAAATGCAATTCTTCCATAAAAAGTGCAAAAAGATTATATTTTGCAATTTTTCCAGTCTGTTTTACAACTTTTTATTAAATGTCGTTACCAAAAATACACACTTAAAAGGAATTTCGTCTTTTCCCGCTCTTCAAGGCGGTGAAACGTCCGAATTTAAGGTAATTTCGCCTAAAAAGTCCATAATAGACGAAATGTTCGAGGAAACTGACATGGATTTCGCCTGGCTGCGCACAATACTAATGCGTGATTTGGGTTCAGAAGACGCGGAAGTTGGTTTTTCGAAGGAAATCGAGTAGTTTTCTTCACATTGGTCCTTTTGTTGAGAAGATTTTAAAGTCTTTGAGGATCTTGAAACGGAAATAGCCTGCGAATGCAAGTTCTGGCTAGTCACGTGATCGCTCAAAAAACTGTGGTTAAGCGAAGGTAAAACTGAAGGCTCTGGAGGAGCTTCGGCCATCAGTGTCGCCAAAACTGCTTGCAAATCTTCTTTGAGAGATGCTAAAGGCTCTGAACTATGATCAACTGTATCTCGATTGGATTTTAGCTCTGTGTGGGCAGAAGTAGGCTGGGATCTTGGAGAATTCGGCTTATGTTCTATCCTTGCTGCCAAATCGTACATTCTGGAGCAGAAAGGATAAAAATTAGAAGAAAGTTTATTGACTTTAATAAACTTTGTAAAGTGTATCGATGGTTGACGACTTTTGTAGAATTTTTTTTTTTAATAAAACTTACCCACTTGCTTTCAGAGAGGATAAAACTGTATGAGTTCGAGCTAACGAGGATCTGATGGCTTCCATGGTCTGCTGATCCATCCAAATCCCCTTGTTTTCGTTCCCGGATACAGAAACCGTCTTCTTTTTCTTCTTCAAACTTTGGTATTTGTCTTTTAAGGAAATATATCGCTGAGCCTCTGATTCCAATTGCTCCGCGAGCTCCAATACTCGTTTTTCAGCTTCAAAACGCGAGCGGCGCTCTTCTTCCAATTCGGAAAGTAATTTGGCAGACGCCAGATCACTTTCCGAGTCGCTCTTGCAAGCTTTCTTGGAAAGCTTAGCAGGTGTTTTCGCTGATTTGGAACTTAGAGATTGGTTTAGACGAGCAGTAAAATGCCAAGGACTTTTCCTTGAAGTGCCTGGACTCGGTTTGGGCTTCAAAGGAGTCTTCTTGATGACTTTGCGCACAGTTGTCTTGGAAGAAACTGAAGCTTTGGGAACTGGCAGTGGAAGATACTGAACCTGGAACACGAAAATCAATAACAATTTTTTAAGAATACTTTCTAAGAATTTGTTTAGGTCTAGTTATATGTACTTCTAATTAGCTCGAAAAGGGTAAATAGAAGGTATATTTACGTCAACTGGGTTAGGATTGCGAGTAACTAGCAAATCGCGAATTTCATCCAGAACTTCCCACGAGATTTCTTTATTTTCGCGAACGTCGATCAAAGATAAGTTTGCGTTATGTTCTGTTAAGAGTTTGATGATCACGTGTCCTCCGTCGTCAGTAATTCCACAGTTCTGCAGATCCAACACTAACGGAAACATAACATTTACATTTGAATTTCTTAACATTTTTGTCAATTTTGTTAAACTCTTGGAATATGCTAAACTTCGGTTAAATTCTTTTAACTCCGAGTCACCTTTGACCCACAAATCGTCTTTTAGAGCCGAAGCTAGGAGTTTGAGGCCAAAATCACCGATCTGATTTTGATTTAAAGTGATTCGACGTAAGCCAGCCATCGCTTCGAGATTCGGCAAACCTCTACGAAGGGTTTCTTTCCATACTGCCGTTTGACGACAGACAGATTGATGCTAAGTTGTAAAAAATAATGACATTTTTCTGATATAGGTTAGGTGTTAGTTACTTGGATCATTTCGGCTATGAGTTTGATGCATCCTGGGTTTAATTGGCAATTTTGTAGGTTAAGCCAAACCAGATTAGGTTTGTTCTTTAGGACTGTGGTTATAACCCTTAGATTTTCAAGACTAAGTCTCGTACATTGTAGCGAAACGTATTGGATCGAGGAATTTGAAGCTAAACCCTAAGGAAACTTACTAATGAAATTTTTCTAAAAATTACTTACAGAATGTAATCAAAGAAATACTTGTACGAAGTATTCAATATCTGAAGGTCTTAAAGGCAATCCTTGTAACGAAATATGAGTTAAGGCAGCGGATTTACTCAGATTTGAAGCTAACGCCTGGATTAGATAAGGAATGTGCTTCAATTTCTTCTTCTGACAGGGAGTTAGGCTTGAAAGTGAAGCTTGGTGTTCAGGTTTGTGTACAAGCGAAGTGTCCTTATCATCAATTTTAATATGAATTTTCTCCAAAGTATTATCAGCAGCTAAGGAAGTACGAAACGGTTGCCAGTCACTGTGCGGGATACGGAAAAAATGAAAATCCAAGCTTCTGTCTTTTAATTTTGCTTCTATGGCGTGCAAAGGAGCAGTTCCTGACCGCATACATTCTAGTTGATAACGTTCATGGAAATTTGGTTCTTTTTTAGTCATTATATTCAAGAAAAAAAAAATATTATTACGGTCAAAAAAAAATTTTAATGCAACAATTCCCCCAAAAACACAAGCACTACTATTCGAAACCGACGCCTTCTTTACGCGACGTTGCCAAAATTAGGACAAAATAATTACAGATTTTTAAAACTGTATCTGGTTAAACAAATAGCATTATAATTTTTATTAAAATAACTGTAAATGTTAAAGATTTTTAATTGTTTTGGTTCTAAAAGTAATACAGCTTGTAGTTGGCAGCTCAGCGGTTGGCATAGTTACACCATTCACCGCATAAAGAGAACTGGAAAAGATTGCCGTGGAAGAATGTTCTAGTACTTTTTGCTGAACTGCTCAATACCTACCCTTGTTGCTGAACACTTTTCCTGTTCATTTGTCTACTCGATCTGGTCCCGTGCGTCATAATATCCAGTACTGCATAAGCTAAAAATTCATTGAAAGAAGAATAGTACACGTAGTGATTTGAGTGTAAGTCGAAATTTAAAAAAAAATTAAATGAAAGCCCTTTGAATCGAGTTTTTTTTATCAGATTAAAAGGTTGGGACCTGATAATTGTTGCCAGTAAGGATGGTTAAGGAGACGAAATATTACGATATTCTGGGAGTGAACCCTCGCTGTACAACTGACGAATTAAAGAAAGCTTATCGGAAATTAGCATTGAAATACCATCCAGACAAAAACCCCAACGAAGGGGAGAAATTTAAACTCATTTCTCAAGCCTACGAAGTACTTTCCAATGCAGACAAACGCCGAATTTATGACGAAGGTGGCGAGCAAGCACTGAAAGAAGGAGGTGGAGGAGGTACTTCTCCCATGGATATCTTCGATATGTTCTTCGGAGGCGGCTTTGGTGGCGGTGGCCGAGCTCGCCGTGAACGAAAGTACGTTAACAACCTTAATTTTTGACGTTCTAAACTAAAATTCTGTCTTTTTAGGGGCAAAGATGTGATTCACCAGCTAAGTGTGACTTTGGAAGAGTTGTACAACGGTTCTGTTCGCAAATTGGCTTTACAGAAGAACGTAGTTTGCAGTAAATGCGAAGGTAGATCCAATGGACTTTAAATTAAATGAAATTGAAGGGAAATGTCGTATTTTGGATGGTATTCCGCATTGATTTCACAGGTGTTGGAGGCAAGAAAGGTTCTGTCGAGAAATGTGGAACCTGTCGAGGCAGCGGAATGCAAGTCAGGATTCAGCAATTGGGACCTGGTTTAGTGCAGCAGATCCAGTCTGTGTGCAGGGACTGTGGTGGGCAAGGTGAACGGATCCCTCCGAAGGATGTTTGCAAGCAATGTAACGGCAAAAAGGTCATACGAGAGAAGAAGTTACTCGAAGTTCACGTTGATAAGGGCATGACAGATGGGCAGAAAGTTACGTTTGCAGGAGAAGGCGATCAGGAACCCGGATTGGAGCCTGGTGATATTATCATAGTTTTGGATGAGCAGGAACATCCAGTTTTCAAGTAATTTGCTTCAGTTTTCATTACTTTTCACTCATTTCTGTATTTTAGATGTTTCTATTTTGTATTTTAGATGTTTTCAATTTTCTGTGATTATAATTATAGTAGTTATTATTGGAATAATAGTAATAATAGTCATTATTATTATTATTGCAGGCGCTCTGGAAGCGATTTGATTGTGCGGATGGAGCTCGAATTAGTCGAAGTTTTGTGCGGATTCCAGAAGGTGTTGACCACGTTGGACAAACGCCCCTTAATTCTTACCAATTTACCCGGAGAAGTCATTAAACCTGGCCAATTAAAATGCATTTTAAACGAAGGCATGCCTCACTACCGCAATCCTTTCGAAAAGGGCCGTCTCGTTCTACAATTCCACGTCAATTTCCCCACCAGTCTTCCCGGGGAAATCGTTCCTCATTTGGAGGCTATTTTACCGCCTCGGCCGGAAATTCTCATCCCGGATCAAGGCGAAGATGTAGAATTGATGGATTTTGACGTTGACGAAGAAAATAAACGCCAACGAGCGTTTCATCGTCAAGCTTATGAAGAGGATGAAGAAGCTCATGGAGCACGTGGAGTCCAATGCGCCACCCATTAACAAATTCAAGACGTTCAGCTCCAAAAATAAAACAAAAAATTGTGAAGTCGTGGAATATTGTATTTGAGATGTTAAATTCAGTGTCCTTTTCTGTTCGTTCTTTTGGAAATCTGTTGATGTTGTAAATTTCCCATCCTGGCGATGAAAGGTTAAGAAAACTAGTTCTTTTTTCAAGAGGCTTCTGTATTGTATTATTTCGTCTATGACTAGACTTGGTTTAGTCACGCCCATTTCTTGTTTAAGCTCCTCCTTAAAGTAGAGTTTGGTAAGCGTTATAATACAGCCATATGTACAATTCCACCACATGTAAGTAGATATTTCTATTTTTTACTCCGTTATATGAGTTTTATAGGAAGGAAAACGAATGATTTCTCTTGCTTTGTCTTTTGCTTCAAAGTTCGAACATTTCGTCTTGCGTTTGCTCTAATCTTTGCAAAGAGGACCACACTTTCTTCCCAGTGGTGGCGACGTAAGGTTCACTGTTGGAGGGTGGGCCAAATTCGGTAGTTTGACATGAATCGTGAGCGCTCGAATGGGATTTTAATCGCGAAGACTGAGAACGGCGTAAACGAACGTTGGAATATGCGTCTCCGAACGCTGGATGCTTCAAAATTAAACTTGAAAAATAAAAAAAGAACAGAAATTAGGTCAAAGTTTACTTCAGGTTAAATTGGTTTAAGGGCCTTTTTACATAGTTTAAGGTAATTTTAGATAAAGTAAAGTCGTAGATATTAGTTTTTAAACTTTTGATCGAATCGAGGATTACATTCTGTAAGAAATAGTTCACATTACAATTGAACGCAGAAATAGGCCGTTTAGTAAACGGTGATCGCTGTACTAGGTCTTTGCCCAATCGAATCCAGACAATTTATGATAGACGATTCCAAGCCTTCCAAAATCGATATGTGGTTTTTTTTTATCATCAAATCCATACATTAAGTGCAATCGGTCGATCTTGAGGTCAAATAATGTCCCTTTGCAGATCAATTTTAAGCTTAATTAAAGAGTTTGCTAAATAAATTTAGTAAATTTTGTTCCTTATGACACAAAACAGTACGAAAAATAACATTGGAGAAATGAACGGGCTACGTTTTCTTTGATTCGGAAGTTGATTCTAATTTTGGTACAATCGTCTCGTGTAACTTAACCGACACCACTAGCACTATTTCATTTACAGAATAAAATTAGTTTGCTTAAGTTCCAATTATGCTAGAAATTATGCGACTAAGCTTGCGTAAACTTTATAATAGACTGTAGATCAATTACAAATCATAAAGCCTCCAAATTTGATAATGAAAAAACAACACAAGCAAAATAAATTCCGAAACAAAATAAACTTAAACTATAGAAACACAGTTGAATCTTGGGCAGCTTTGAAATAAGAAACTCCAAAAAACGAGTTCTAATTTATAAATATTGGATTAATAATTACTTTGATGAGGGGAAATTTTACTTCTTAACTATACCTACTGTCTTGCAGCTTTTCGGCCGTTAATTTCCCTTGTTCTATGCTAGAATCCATACGTCCCAGAAAGTCTTCTAGATTCCTATCTGTTCCCATGATGGTATTTTGGCTGGATAAGGAATTATCGCAGCCTTCCACAATGGACGAATTGTGATTGGCGATGTGCGTAGGTGATTCTTGTGAAGTAGAAGGAATAATGGAACGGAAGTTGGCTTCTTTGTCTCGGAAGTCTTCAGAGACAGGAATCTTCAGGGATTCTCTCAAAAATAAGCTGTCGTTGGTCCACAAGCGATTGAATCGTTTGATATGCTCCATCTGTTAATCAAGGAAAAGATATAACGCTTGCAAAGTCTTAAAATAGTAAATTTGGGGATATTTTAATGTTACTGTGGTTTCGTAGCGTAAGGCAAGGCCTTGTAAAGTGTCGTGAGGCTGAACTTTGTGTTCTATTACACGACCGAAAGCCTTCATTGTTGTTGGCTGATGTTGTGCTGTGCTACCGTATTTGCGGACTGACTTGGTTCCTGTTAGAAAAGAGATACTGGCCTTTTCGTCCAATTCTGGACTAGAGACTTTTACCGGTTGGCTCATTCTGTAGAGCTGTCCAGGTCACGGGACTTTTTGTTTGTATGTATTCTTTTTTGTCTTCTTGTTTTGGGTTTTCACAGACAGCTGAAAAGCCACGCCTCTTTGGTCTCAGTTGCCTGATTTACATCCTAGGAGAAAGGAAAATGCTCAGCTCAAGTCATAAAACTAGAGTTTATTGTCTAGCTAATTATGAGATAAATTTCCGAGGGTAGTTGAAAGAAAAATAGGCTAATGATATTCAATCGTAGGTTTAAACACGTGCCCATACTCTGCATCGGAGCGCGTGATTGAACGTTGAACGCATATCAATGATTAGGGAACAAACTATGGTTAGCATAAGTTTACGTCGAAATAGGAGCTTTGGATTCATGTGGGCGAGGCAGAACAAATAAAGCACTAAAAGCAGAAGCTAAACTAATCTAGTCTTATAGTAATTTTTTAAGTCGGTTAAAAATCGATTATAGGGTTCGAATTGTTAAAATGCCTGGAAGTAAAATGCAAGTAAAATTGAAGGGGGAGGATAGCCAAACAGTCTAAGCCAATCAGAGAGCGTGTTTGGCAGTTTGTTTTATCCACCATGCTAACAGAAAAACGGAACTAGTTGCAGCCAAGCTTTATCAAATAGTAATCAGACAAAGTATAGCCTACTGTTAGCGCTACTAACAGTGCAGTACCTCTAGGGGTAAGATTTGGAGCAGGTGGTCGAAATTCAAATGTTTTTTTATTTTGTTTTCTACCAGGAGTTTTTTTAACATAGCTATTATCTGATTGAAAATAAAAAAAAATATATTAAGAACATTTAAATTTGTCAGACATGCCACGTATTCGTGCTAAAGGTCAATTCGAAACACTGGAATGCCACTAACAAAAATTACGGAGAGATTAGGTAATAATTCAAAGGTCTGGGATTTCAGGCATTGATATAACTATATCCTGTTCCACCAGCTTAAAATGAGGAAATTCAGTCATATTCGTTGGTTTCTTCTGGAAACACGCCATCAAGTGCGTTGGCAAATCCTGGAAAATGCAGTTGGAGGGATCAACATCCCGCGATAGCATTTCTGCACAGGCAATAGCAATCAATCCATCCTCCGACTCATTCTTTTGTTTGACAACAGGCAGGTATTTGATCTGGAGTATATTGTTCTTGCCCAGCTTCCAGCCTCGGAGCAGCGCCATGATCAACGTAGCTACTTCTTGAGTTGGTTTCCCATTTGGGTTAAAACTATCGCAAACAACGATATTTGTAGAACTCATAAGCGTATTTGCAATACAAATCCAACGATCTGACTCCAGATGGAGAATTTGCACGAAGCGTTTCCCGTCCGGTACTGCTTGAAACGTTTGACCAACGTCTTGGAACCCATAGAGATATTCCGAGTTTTCTTTAATTAATTGCATGGCAAAATAGATCTCTTCATTACAAAGCTTCTGACCGTTGGAAATTCGTTCTTTTGCTCCCAAAGTGAGGCTTAATTCCTTGTACTGGACCCAAACAGAAGCTTTACTCGAATCCAAGATGGAGTCTGGTACTTCATTTTCACTAAAACAGACCAGATGAAAAACATTTTAATCACAAGTATGACTAATAATAATAAAAAAAGCCCCCTACCTGTCTATTACAGTGGACAAAAGCTTTCGACGATTGAAGTATTGTTTGTTTGCCGAAGAATTTGGTCTCGCTGACTTATCAACCCTACAACTTGCTGGGAATACCGAGCCACCCGACTCTAGACGACGTAGTTTAAGAGCGCTGACTTCGACTGACTCATCTAGATCATGCACAATCGGTCTCTTAGATCCCATCCCCCTTCTAAAAAATTCGTTTGGGCGATTTCCGTGGCAATAATCATCCTCTCCTGGTTGTTTCTTCGGTTCACACGATATTCCGATGGTTATTTTGGCTGCCAGAATATGGGGACACTTTCCCGTGCCTTAAACACCCCCCAAAAAAAATAATAAGTTTTAATTAACTCCAGAAAAAAGCAGACACACAGTCACTTGCTGTCAGGTCCGTATTCTTTTCCAGACTACGGTCCTCTCAAAACTAAGCTACGCTTTCTCCGCGTGTTGCAACATCTCCTCGGCTAAGCTACTACCCATTACCCAACTGTATAGAAAGGGCCTGTTAGCAATAACAGGCGCCCTCAAAACAACCCCGTCTGTAGCTTTGGAAGTGGAATCGGGCCTACCACCATTAGATTTATACCTTGAGAGTTTAGTGCTATGGCACTATGCTTCAAGATACTGGGACAAATGGCCCGAGGAGGTACCAATATCAAGGCACACCCCCTTGTCATGTGTCCCCTTCCACCCCTTTGTCCCCTGTCCTACCCCCAACCCACTTGTTCTCTGCCCTCCACCCCTTTACTCGCTGTCCTACGTTAAAGGGTAATGCGAAAGTAGTACCCTTTAACAATCTCTAGTCGTGTGACATATTTTTGCGACATGAATATATGATTCCAGCAATAGGCGAAAGCCTACGCTGGTATAATTAAACTTAAAAAAAAGGTAGACACAAAATTCTAAAATTTTGCATAGACATTATATAGCACTAAATATAGATGTTAATATCAAGTAAAATTTTAAAAAATCGTTACCATAGCAGGAACAAGTAACTGTAGGAAACAGCGTAACGACCCGGACTTTTTCCTTATCGCGAATAACGAAAGTTCGCGTTTTGCAATCGATACTTATCAATCCTTGCTCCACGAAATGTACCGCTCGATCGTACGCAGTAATTGCCTTTTCTTTGTCATTAGCTATTTGAAGAACGTGATCCTGAAAAAGAAAATGGAAAATTGAGTTTAAAACAAAAAACTTACTTTTTATATTAAAGCGAACAAAGTACTTTTGAATCGATTACAATACTAGAAGCTGAAATCGATCTCAACCCCCACATTATATCGCTTCATTCAATGTTTAACTGCGTCAATATCTGCAATATACAGTACAGTAATACCCCGACTTACTCGAACTCGGAGTTACGAGGTTACGTCAGTGTACCCCGACTTAGGCGTTTTCCATCGGTCTCACCTGTCGCGTAACTTCGGGGTACTACTGTACTGCAATTCTTTGCAACTTTCTGCAATAGATTAAATCGACGAAATCATTGTCAAGTCGATTACAGTTTGAAAATTAAGATCAATTTCAAGTCCAAAGTATCGTAATTTTTTGGTATTTAGTTTTGTTTTTTACTTTAATGCCGTTCCTGACGTTCTCCACAATTGCTGAGACATTAGGGGCTGGTTCAAAGAGAAAAGCTTCTTGTTCATATTTGGCCGATTCCGAAGGAATTAGTTTATAATTGCCCAAACCATACCGCCCTCTCTTGATTTCCACCAAAAAGTATTCGGATAACCGATACAGGACTACTAGGGCTCGATCAACCGGTACGTCTTCCCATTCCTGGAGTTGCCGGACAACTTCGTCTAAAGCCTGAGGGCGGTTGATGGTCGTGGAGTCCACACCCTTTGTCATCATGACCCATCGTCCGATTTGTTCCAAATCCGGATGGATACTCTCGGTATAATAGTCTCTAAACGTTTTGCTCCATCGCTTCACTACCTCATCAATGCGCAGGTTGTACTCTTTAATACTTTTACTCGAAAACAGGCGCCAGAGGCTGTCGATGTAGACATTGTCTTCGCTTTTGGTGATCTTCAGTTCCTTAAGCTTCCGATTCACTTGACGGAAGATGTGAGGCCAGCGATAGAACCCTTGGCAGTTGGGTAAGATATTCTTAAGGGCTTTGCAGACCACCTCCTTCCGATCCATGACAATGTAATGGTTGAGATCTTTCTCATTCAAGAAGGGGAAAAGACGGTTTATTTCCAGCCAAAAATATGAGTAGCTCAGACTGCATTTCCGGTCATGGACCATGTAGACGAGCGGTATGTCTGGTTTTGTGGTAAATTCATTCTCTCGAAAGAGCAAAATGGAAAGGTAGAATGATCCCAAGTCCAAGCTCGTATCAAATGACAAACATGGTGAGGTCAGCTTTGGGTTTGACGCTATTTCTTTGAAAATGTCCGCCAGAGCTGGTAAGTGTGCAATGGCGATGACAGTAGAGGTTTGGTCTTTCGCATTTTCGACTTTATTTGCTTTACTGAATCCAAGGTAATTTACGAACTCCAAATCTTGCATTGTGTTGTGTATATTGATGAAAGCGTCCACGGGCAGCTGGAGTTTCGCGCGCGCATTCTTTTGCGCAGTTTCCACAGTGCTGACATTTAAATAGCGGGGTGTGGCTTGAGGGTAAAGGGGCGCGTCCACGTCGTCCAACGGTTTTGGAACGGCAGATTTACGCCTAGGCTTGCCATTGAGGAGTTGTGCTGCGACGGAAGCGTCGCCCAAATACTGGACAAGTACGTGGTTGGGCTTGTCGCTTCTCATGTATGCACAACGACGAAACTCTGGATTCGGTTTGCCAGATTTGTCAAAAACATGGAAGTAACGCGTTTGAATCGTGGCGGATTTAATATCCAGTTTTTTTCCACCGCCCTGTCGCCAACGGTAGCCATCTACCCTCCAATCTGAGAATTGCATGTTCAGTGTTTTACTCGTTAAAAACCTTTCAAATCACTAATTCATAATATTAAAAGGAAAATGGACACCTTTCCACCAGACACTTTGTTGGTGGGGAAAGTCCGAAGGTCTAATTTCAGTTTAGTGTCAAATATTACCATGCGCGAAATAGTAATTTCATTAGACTTGTCTCAAGAAAATGTAATTTAATTTTGGAGTGGGAAACCTTAAGCTTGGTTTTCTTAAGGATTAAAGAAATTATGATTAATCGCGTTATTAGTAAGTACACAAGCGATAGAAAAGGAGGAAATATTACCATCTTTTTTCCGGTCAACTCCAGTATAAATGTACCAGAATCCTCCTTCCGGCAAAACTATAGGTACATCACGTACTGAGTTTAGTTGCGAACTAAATTTACTCTTTTCCCGTTTAGGTGTTGTCTTGCCCCGAGTAGCAGCTCCTAACAGTTCAAATCCTTTCTCTGCTGTGAAAAAAGCATCAGTTCCTCTCATTGTGGGTACACAAAATAACTCCGAATTTAAAATCCGAGCGAAACTAAACTGCGAAATAAAACTGATACACGCTTTGCACGGTTTGTTTGTATTTCGCTTTAGCGCTTGGTCCCGCCTGCACGCTTCTGTTAACCACGGGTGTAGGCAAAATGCGATCCGCGGAAGGCGAAATGGGAACTTTTTATAATTTCTCGTGTTTTTTCAGTATTGGTTTAAATTTAACCTAGAATTTCTCCAACCTATAATTTAAATTTTACCACATTTAACGGGATTTTGTTCGCGCGGTTTCGCATGATAATTTCGCGTTTTACCATTCATGTTTCGCATTCCGCGTTTTATGGACACCCTCATTTCATTAAATTAATGGAATGTAAGTATGCGAATTTAGGACAATTCTACCTACCATTTTTTCTAACTACTATTTAACTACCATTTTAACCATTCTACCATTCTAACTACCATTTTTTTAATTTAAAAACCAACGTGAGCATCTGCTCTTTGGTAGTCTCTATTATTATGTAATAGAATTTATCGACAATCACATGCATTATAATTAAGGACTTTTAACTTTCAGTTCATTTATAAGAATTATAAAATGGCCCTTTTTCCATATAAGTAATTATTAGAGCATTTTTAACAAAGGAAAATATAGCAGGGAGAGCTTTGGCAGTAATTTTGAGTTCTTTTGAGAAAGAATTGCTCTTTGTTTATTAAGCCATCTGCAATGAAAAAAATTTGTGTTGAAAGTTTATCCCTTGATTTATCCGATCGGCACACGGGCAGTATGAATCAGGTTTTTTTTATACGCTGTAATTAGTTCAGGGTAGGAAAGTGGGCACATCGCAGACGGATTAGAGTGCTGCCAACTACCAATTATCTGTAAATAATAATTATCTGTTTAATTAAAATAGTTTTCCACTTCAATACCCCTGTACGATTGTTACTGCTACAATCGATATTGTTATAATCGATACCAGTTCATCCGCTTTCGTGGCAGTCATCAAAATAAACAAACCTTTTTCCGTTGCGGTAGCGTGAAGTGCTCTTATTATCTCCCTTAATTTAAACGACAGGTGCTTGCATATTCAAAAGAGAAGATTTTCCCCTTACTGTACTAGAACGTTTTATCCCAGGCTAATTCCGGCACCCATTGTCATTTGGTGTAGAACTGTAAAACGTGCGTGTCTTTTGGTTTTGCTCAGATTCAGTATTCAGAACAGAAAAATTGAAATGGGAGCTAACTGCAGTTGGTTTACGGATATCGGTACTAACGAGTACCTTCAAAAATTCTGCAGCCCAACAGGCTTCACGGTTAACGACCCTATATGGAATCAGTTACTCTCCTTTTCCTGTCCTTTGCCACGAAGCAGGTACAATTTGGCTGAGAACCCCTTATAAATGATTTTAATCTCTTTGAAATGATTTGAAGTTGTACTGAACATGTATTTCTTTAGTGAAGAAAACAGGGAACTACTAGAGAACACAGCCGAGTTATTCCAAGCATTAAGGACAAACAATCCCATCACCGGCAACCTGAGTGCCTTGCTACGCGTGTTTTTGATGCGTTCGGTTGAACTCAAAGCCTCAGCACAGTTTAACGAGTAAGTTGTCAAATCCTTTGACTTGTGGAAAATCATTCTGATCATTTTGCAGCAGCATTTTCCTTTGGCAAAGCCGCAATGCGCTATTTTTGCTCCGCTGCGCCTTCTCTCACTATTTCCATTGCGACAAAGAAGAAGAATTGATCAGACAATGCAAAGTTCGCCCCCTAGCTTGTCAAGGTAACCCTATAATTCCCAACTTTGAATTAACTTGACATCTTAAGTTATTTATTCTTGCAGGAGAAACAGAAGATGAGCTTTCCAACCAAAGTCCCCTGGAAATTCTGGTCGTTCGGGTCGTAGAACTGCTCGTAGACGTTCCTTTACAGTAAACTCTTTGATTAAAAATCTATAGATCGTTCATTTTAAAATTTTTAATCGATTTTCTTTTAGAGATTCGTCGTATAGTTTGCACAGAGAAGCGGTAAACGTGTTGCTAATGCTATTGTCGTGTCCTTTAGCCGGCCAGCGTGCCAATGTCTCGTCGATTTACAAGTAGGTTGGCTTTTTCATCTGTTTATTTTTTTAAGCTATCCTTTGTGTGCCCAGGTGCCTTATGATGGGTAAAGGAGCGATTCATGCAGGTTTGCTCACAAAAACGCTATTAACCTATTTCGTGTACAACCCTCCTCCTCCCAAACACGAAGTTGGAGGCAGTCTTGTATTAGGTTTAGCTTGTAAGTTACTTTCTAAGCTACTTTTGCTTCAAATATCAGGGCTTGGAGGATTTTTTTATAGATTTTTTGAATTTTTTCTAGCTGAAATTTGGAATATTTTATCCAGAAGTCCCAAACATGAAGATACGAAGCTGAATATAGCTCCACAAGCTCTCTTACTCTTGTTGGTCCTCAGCAATCATTGCACCACAGATCCGAATCTTTTTAACCCATATAGACAAGCATTGCTGTCTTTCACGGACTCAAAAGGTCATTTTTTGAATATTTTCCAATAAAATATAATATATTTTTCATTTTGTCCTCGTAGCGGGTCCGTTAGAAATCTCGCCAGTTCATCCGGCAGGATGTTTTGGCTTCGATTTCGAGAAGCTTTTCACGAAATTGTGCTCTGATCCTTGGAATGAAAGGGGGACTTTGCTATTATATCATTTGCTCCACCAGCATCAGAAGTTTCGGTATTTTGTGCAAAGTCGTAGTAGCGCAGAAGATTTGGTAACTTGAACACTTTGATCTCAACTTTTAATTTTGATCGTAAGTAGAAGTTGACCACTTTTCGCTTTTTTAGGTAATTCCCATTCTAAAGATGCTTTACGTGGCAACGGAAAGCAATTCGCATCATATATATATGTCGTTAATCATCTTGCTCCTTCTGAGTGAAGATGACGCATATAACATGTCTGTGCATGAGCGGGTAAGTTCATTTGAGTTTACGTTTTCTTTCGTAAATGTAAGCAAACTTCAGTGATAATGTAAACAACATGATAATATTCTTTAAAAATGATAGAATCTTCTGCTGTTATATTAAAAGTAAAGGATTCTAATCACAATAGTTGTGTCTTACGAGAATGAAGCATATATTCCTATAAAAACATATTCTTGAGTTAAAATGTAAACAATAGGATTTTATTTCGTTAGAAAAGCTTGCATTACTCATTCTCTTCTACTGGACTTCGCTCAATCTATTCGTTGTATAGTTGGTTAGTCGTTTTGCGTCTCCCTGTAAGTGAATGTGAGTGAGTGTTATTTAGAAGTCACAGGTTTCTGACCATAATGCCAACCGCCGATGGGGGATTAAAAGCCTTCCTTCCCGTGTTAGGCTAGACTATAGTGTCGCTATTTTTAGCAGAAGTAATCAGAATATTCCTAAACAATATTAAGGATAAAGTTGTTTATATATTAAGTATTGTACTTTGAATAACTCAATAACCTTAGGTAAATCGGAAGTCTAAATTTGAACTGTTTATGCTTCACGTAGATGATTAAGAACATAGAGTGGTATACAGAAAGGAGCTTGGGAGATATTAGCCTAGGAGGATTGCTAATTCTGGTCGTAGTTCGAGTAATTCAGTTCAACATGTTTAAAGCCAAGGTAATTTTATTTCTATGATTGTTTTGAAAAGATAAAATTTAGTTCAGTTTCATCGCTTCTTCTGTTAGGATAAATACTTGCACACAAATTGCTTAGCAACTTTGGCTAATATGGCAGCGCATTTCAAACGGCTGCATCCGTATGTTTGCCAGAAACTCGTCACTCTTACAACCACTCTAATTAAGCGTTATAAGCGTCTACTGGAATCAACAAAATCCGTAGAACTGTCAGAAGAAGAATTGGTAAATTATCTGCTAAATTTTTTATTCTAATTTACTTAACGAATTTTTTTGTTTCGTTTATTTTTGCTTGGTTTCTCTCTTCGCGTTCTTTAGAGACAAGACTTGACCGTTTTTGAAGAAGTCATTCGTATGTTGTTGGAGATTATCAACGCAGCCATTATGCACCAAATTGCCTACAACATCCATTTAATCTACACGTTGTTGTACCAACGAGAATCGTTGCTTGTTCTCAAAGACCAAGCGTCTTTTAGAGACGTGGTAGTCAATATCGAAATAGCGTTAAGTTTCTTTGCGCTCAAGTTAAAAACCGTGCAAGATCCTGGAGTTACAGAAGTCCTCCAACTTATCCAAGAAGGCGTGGCCGATTTTCCTAAAGAAAGATTAAAGGTATCTGTTGAGTTATATTTAATGAATTGTAAGTATGAATTATTCTTGGTGTATTTTGTAGAGATTTCCCGAGTTAAAGTTCCGGTACGTGGAGGAGGAGGATCCAGAGGAGTTTTTCGTCCCGTATGTCTGGGCGTTAGTTTGCCAAGCTTCAAATCTGCATTGGAATTTGGAAAAATTGCAAGATTCGTCCAATGGTCATCCAGGCTAACGGTTGTTTTCTGTTTCATTTATTTTTCATAATGTCATAGAACGTTCCAGTTTACAATGAAAAGAGTTGGTTTTCTTAACTATCTAGTGGTAAGTGTTTATTTAGCTCATTTTGCAATTCCAAAGCTTCTATATAATTTAAGTTACCGATTACGACAAGTAATTCTTTGTAATAATAAAGCCAATGCCACCAGTTTCAAACTTCCCGCCTTTTTACGAATTTTCAGCCTTAGAATCGTAGTTAGCTTGTTCTGTATACGTCTAATCGATAGTTAAGATGTTTAGATACACCAAAGCAGGTTGTAGGAGAAGTAAACAAGAAATTGATCAGCTGCGGGACAAAAGAGTGTTTCGTGTGGGAGTTCGTCATCAAATCGCCTGATTTTTCAGCAAACAAATAATTACCAAATTATTTATTATAATAATCATGATCTCTAAAGTGTGACCAAAGTGTAACCATAGAAACCCAAGGAATGTACGTGAAAGAAAAGCAAGGAAATGCGAGTGAATAGAGAAAAGGGGAATCTTAGAAAGCATTAGGGCTTCTCCTTCCCTAAAGAAGACAGGTCGCAGCCTACGGCGTAGTTTCGTAAAAAAAAGGTGATGGCTACAAATGGCACTAAAACTCACATTGAAGTAATGCTTAAATTTTAGTAAATCTTACCTCTTTTTAGACGTTACTATTAGTAATAGAATTACCTTTCCTAATTCCAGTATGTTTTTTTTTTGTAGGTACTAAACCAGCCCCTCATGAAGTCGTATTCTTTAAAGTTAGCCAGACTTAACGGTGGCGATGAAGAAGCCCTCATCAATCGGCGCTTACCCAAAGAACTCTTCCTAAGGTTTTAATGAAATAATAAATAAATGAGTTAATTTCACTATAAAATCTATTTTTTGAAGAGTTTTCTCCAACCTGGACGTGGTTTCCCTCTGTAGATGTGCTCAAGTCTCCAAATACTGGAACGTATTAGCCCTAGATGGTCTTAATTGGCAGAGAATTGATCTCTTTAGCTTCCAGAAAGACGTAGAGGTAAACAATTCCTCTTCATTTGCTTGTTCCTATTTGTGACGTAAATTCATGGATATAAATGGATTTATTAGGGTCCAGTCGTAGAAAACATTGCCAGAAGATGCGGGGGCTTTTTAAAACAGTTGAGCTTGAAAGGTTGTCAATCCGTGGCGGATACAGCCATGAAAACGTTCGCCCATCACTGCAAGAATATCGAAGACCTGAATTTGAGCGAATGCAAACGGATTTCCGACAGTTCCTGCCTCAGTCTGAGTCGCTGTTGTGGGAAACTTCAGAAGCTGCGCTTAGCTTCCTGTCCAGCCATCACGGATGCTGCCCTCAAAGCTATTGGAGCTGGTTGTCCTTTACTCCAGCACCTGGACGTCTCTTGGTGTGAGATTTCTCATGAAGGTAAACATTTCCTTTATCAATTCGAATGGCTTTTAAACGCAGAATTCTCTCAGGAGTTGAAGCCATAGCCTGCGGAAGCCGTAATTTGAAACTTTTCTCCTGCCAAGGCTGTGTAGGGGTCGGAGACGAAGCCTTGGCCTGCCTAGCTCGACATTGCCATGCGTTACAGACGCTAAACGTACAACGATGCCTGGTAAAGTTATGTAATTAACATAGGCACATATAAATTTGTTTAACATTTTCTAAAAAAGGAAATTAGCGATGATGGTATTCAGCAAATTGCTCGTAAATGTCCGGATTTGCAGTTCTTGTGCGTTTCGAGCTGCTCCAACCTTACGGATACTACGCTAGCAGCATTATCGCAGCATTGCCCTCTTTTAACTACCTTGGAAGTTGCCAGATGCTCACAGTTAACCGATGCAGGATTTCAAGCCCTTGCCAGGGTAAATTTCAATGCAACATTGAATTCTTAAAATTCAATGGTCATTTATTTGTTGTTAGTTAATATTATTATTTATTTGTGTGATTTAGAGTTGCCATATGTTACGGAGAATGGACCTAGAAGAATGTGTACTAATTACGGACGCTACCTTAGCCTATTTGGCGGCTGGGTGTCCAAACCTAGAGCATTTGGTAAGCTCGGAAATAGAATTTCAGATCAATTTTACACTTCAGTGCTAAAATGCAGCAGTGGTTTACTGTACTTGGTTTAAATGGTTTACTGTACTTCAGAGTGCATTGAAAACGTGCAAACACGATTAGAAAGCAAAAAAGAATCGCGAATGCAAAAGTTAAAATCCTTTAATTCAGTGCAGTTTTACACTATTAATATGTGCTCTCGAGTGCACTGGTGCACACTTCTTGCGTTCAAACGTTCACGCTTGACAAAGACAGAAAAGGTCAAAAAATAAGTTCCCCGGGAGAAATTTTGATCGTTTGGTGCGTTGCACTGCTAGAATGCACCCCGGAGCACTGGTTCACCGTAGGACACAGAGGATGCGTGCAAAGATTGCACTTGGTAAGGGTAGACAAATTCTGAGGCGAGACTATTCCAGTGACATCAGGGTAGTGAAATTCAAACATTTAATTAACACTGTTTTTCGGAATTTTTCTTTTATTAAGAGTTTGTCCCACTGCGAACTCATTACGGATGAAGGATTGAAGTCGTTGGGTACTTCGCCTTGTGCAGCGGATCATTTAGCTGTGTTGGAATTAGACAATTGCCCTTTAGTCACAGACACCGCATTGGATCATTTAGCAGCGTCGAGGGCGTTACAACGCATTGACTTGTACGACTGTCAGCTCATTACTCGTGCAGGCATAAAACGTCTTCGGGTATTTTATTTAAATTTTTTTCGCATTTTTAAATTAATTCAATTTAGACATATTTACCGAATGTACGCGTTCATGCATATTTTGCTCCTGTGACGCCCCCGCTCTCGGTGGGCGGGACCCGGCCACGTTATTGCAGGTGCTGCGTCATTTTATAAATAGGTGAATTGGAGAACAAAAATAAGTGACGAAAACGCAATTTGATGTTATCCTTCTTCTAACGATTTTTGTTGACAAAGAAAACAAACAAAAGGCAAATTATTAACCTCTCGGACCTGTGATTCGCTTGATTTCAAGCTACCTTTTTTATATTAATTTAGTCCATCCATTTTCTTTCCTTCCTTTTTCTTCCCTTTTCTCGTCTGTCAAAAAGCTACGATCCAAAACTTGTGTAGATTTGGCAAACTTCGGGGACTGAAAAGGTTAAAAGGGCAAAAACCTTACTATATTATGAAGGAAAACAGAAGACGCATCTATTTAGGAAGTAAAAAGCAATTATATTTGTGGATTTTTCACAACTGATTTACTATATGCACTGTTGTGTAGCCCGCGCTTATCTTCCGTGTGTACCCATTGTAATTTTTTACACAATCGGCGCTATTTGTTTAGCTCCCAGAGGTTTTGTATCAATAAAAGACGGAATTTTGGGGCTAACAATTTCCGTTTGAATTCACGTAGGACAAAAGTCAAGGATATGATTCGCATTTAGTTAAATCTTTAAAAAATCTAAACAGTAACCATGGCATAAACGTTTCTCGTAGCCACGACAAACTTTGCGTGACATCACAACCAAAACTTTCTGAATCAATAACCTTCGAAATATGTAGAAAACCAGACATTAACTCACTGTTCGTAGATTAAATTCTCACATACATTCTCATGTTAACGCATAGTCAAGCAAAAATGACAACTTGAAATATTATTTCAAGTGCCATCTTTCAAATATCAAGCACTTGTCTAAGAAACGGCCACTTCTCCTCACCCACTCTCGCACAATGCGACGTAGACTAGCAATTAACTACTCTTGTTGATGGCCAAATGCGAATCAACGAGGAAAGTTTTAATGATTCTTCTTGCCGACAATGCAATAAATCGCAGTGTAGTCGGCATGTTTGGCTTGATCGCTACAAACCCGGGGTACTTCCTTGAACAAAACAATTTGCAAGCCCACAGTTTGGAATGCGTGGATCAAGAATTCCTTGTCCAACTTCAACGCAGGAAAACATTGCTCTCTGATGTAGTAGTACGAGTTCTGAAGGGCACCTTGCAGTACTAAATAGCCCGATGGGGTTATTAGAGATATAATACGTTGCAGTGCTTGGACATAATCCGTTGGCGTACACGTCGCGAATTCCAGACATAAGGTGCTGACTACGACATCAAAAGCTAGTTTTTTATTAAATTCCTTCGTAGAGGGAACCAGAGCCAGATTGGACTGATAGACATCAGCAAAGATGACATCTCGCACAACGCGACGTAGACGATTCTCCAGCTTTCGAGTGTCCCTACAGAAAGTTGTAGACAGTTAATAAACATCTACAGAAGTCTTTTTAAGATTTATATTTAAAAATATATCTTGGAATTAAAGTGACGCTAATTTGAATTTACGAGGTGCCCTCTAACGCAACCACATAATTGAAGAAAGGAGCCCAACTGTCGTCACTTTGGCTGTGCAACCAATCAAGCACCATATGTCGATTCGGTTCCAGAAAATCGCACATCAAAATCTCTGACGCCCAACCGCTTGCCGAGATTACTGAAGTGATTGTGGGACCGCAACCAAGTTCCAATACTTTACGACCTCTACAAACTGTCAACATCTCTACAAAGATACGGACAATTTTCAGTCGCAAATTAAACCACATAATTCAAGTTATAATTGACCTACTAAAAAGAGATATATAAAAATCTAACTTTTTATCAGTGATTCTTTTAACTTTGGTGAAGAAAAAGATTTGCAAATTCAAATCTCTGTAAAACAGTGGAAGAAAAGAAAACAGTGAAAGTGAAATAAAAACGAACCGTCGGTGAAAAAGTTGTGAAGATTCTGCAAGAAGAATTCCACTTCAGGGTCCAGTTCGCGGTAATACACTTGGAGGTAATCGTCCGCATTGAAACTTGCTTTGTACAGGTTAGAAACTTGAAGATTCTCCAACTTGTCTTGCACTTTCTCAGACATAATGCTTCCAGCTGCTTGCTTGTAAGGGCCAAAGAACGAACTCTTACTCCAACATGACTCTTTATAGAGCTCCTTTAGAAGGCTTAGTACCTCTTAGTATGACAACTATTCCCACAATCAAAGCCCCAGAGATGATTTACTGTCATGTTAGGAAAACAAATGGTCAAATCTTAAGTTTTTGCATAATTCATTTGCTCCTAATCTCAGTTATTTAATCTATTCCAATGTATTCCATTGAGGGACGCTGCAATATGTCCCGAGAGAAAGAAATAACCACCACAAAAGGAGTAAAAGGAAAGAAAAAATACTCCTTTTCACCCCCCCCCCCCCCCTTTCAAACGGAATCAGGTGGATCGTCAATACACTTGGGGTCTCAAGTTTCCTGGAAACGTAGATAATGTAAAGGGTTCCTAGAATCATATTCACTCGTACATGCGCGAAATTTCCTTGTGTGCACGTATTCTGTGGAATGAAGAGAGGGAAAATTGAAAGAGTTTTGAGAGATTCTAGAAAGCTATAAAGTTTGAACGAGGATGGAATGCCTATGCTAATTATAGCTAATTGGGTAAACATGACCCTAACGCTTGCGAAGTGGAGTAAAAGCCATGTGGTTTATTTAATTGTTTAGAAAAAACTTTGAAGGTGTAAAAGTTTTCAAAGTCGCTTTAGGGGGGTTACACGCCCCCTCTTTGGAGGAAAACAGGTCGCCTGGCTCATGTTAAACTACTTGTAGACAGGTTTCTGGGAAATTCACATCAGTTCAGGGTCTCTCAGTTCTGAGAAAGGGTTTTTGTTGGGTTAAAAACCCCGAGTTTTACTAAGCAAACTCAAGTTAAGGTTCAATATTAGCGCGTTGTAAGCGTTTGCAGCGCCCCCTCACGACCAGAGGCGTCACTTTGAGTTATTTTGTCAAGGCTTCTATGACGCTTTAAAAGTTAGGGAGCGAATTTCCTGTGAATTTCACCCAAGATAAGCACAAGATCCTACTGTAAGTTGTCACCAAACGTTTATATGATCGTCGGTTTGTTACTTAATTCGTTAGTGCCTTATGCCATGTGTTTAATTCACAAACTGCTAAACCTTTTTTTTTACTGCTACTCGTTTTTCTGAATCCTTTTTTCTTTCCTTCCTATTCCTTAAGTGAAACGATGGAAAGTTGCATCGTGTCTATAATGAAAAGTGTCTATTATGATTTGCATATAGGTAAGGAATTTAACTTTATACTTCAAAGGCAGTAATAAAAACCGAGTCTGAATGTTAAAGTGAAAGTATTTTGGAGTTTTTCCTGCTTGATAATTTCCCATAAATTTCTAGGAATATTAAGTGATGGATTTTTAAGATTTTTCATGTTTTTCGTGTGAACTTTTAGTATGTCTTTGTGGACGAAAGCGCAGCAATCAGGAGGAGATGCTTGGCAGCAAATCCGGGCTATTTATGGAGAGCATTTTCCCATCGAAGTTCGCCATGTTTTGGCGCCATGGATCGAGAGCAAGATGATGTAAGTACACCCACACGTTTTTATCTTCAGACTTAAGTTTTAAACTCTTTTAATCTTGTTTCTGTGTTTATCGTTGTAGGAATGAGATTGATCCAGATAATCCCCAACATGAACAGTACGCGCGAACAATTGTTGGCTCCTTAATCCAAGAATTGGAGACTAAAGCTGCATCCATGACCAGTGAAGAGCTGTTTTTGACCAAAATTAAGCTCCAAGAAGCCGCTAATACATTTAGAGTGAGCTTTTTTAACCTTGGAGAAAATTTGAAGTAAACTGAGATTGTCTTTCTTTGCTTAGGATACCTACAGCCAAAATCCGTTAGATCTTTTCCGTACAATTCGCCACTGTCTAGCTATGGAAATGAAATTAGTACAGCGAGCTGAAGAGGTGATTAAAAAAGCGAAATATTAAGACTTTTTAAGGCTATCTTTCTTGTGGCTTTTTTTTAAATAGTTGGGGCTTGGAGGAATGGAATCTTTGGCTCAAATGAACGTGACAGACACAGCTATGGAGATTAACCACCAATTGGAGAGTTTACGACACCGTACCCAAGAAACTGGGGAAGAACTGCGGCGTATGGAGCAAGAATTGGAAGCGTTGGCGTTGGAATACCACGAGTTTACGAAATTGCAAGCTAGTTTGACTCATTTGCAAACTCAGCCTCCTTCCCAGCACAAAACAGACTTGGAGAAGCAAGTTCGCCATAAAAAGGAACAGAGCGAGCAGAAACTTAACCAAAAAGTATGATTCCGGACTGAATTTTCCTTTATCTTTCGGACATTTTAAGCGGAATTGTATGTTTTGCCAGTTCTAGACTAAATTTCGTTTTCACTCCTAGACGTTTAAATACGATTTAGTATCGGTTGGTAACGGACAAATATTGACTAGGTAACCGAATTGTTGACCATGCGGTCGAATTTGACGGATAAACACAAAGATACAGTGTCACTATTGGAAATGTTGCAAGCCAAAGTCTTGGACGAAGAACTGATTCGTTGGAAACGAGAACAACAGTTAGGAGGAAATGGTGTTCCTTTCCAGACGACGTTATTGGACGCGATTCAAGAATGGTAGATTATTTCCTTCCTTCTTTTATCGAAGTTAGTTAGTCTTTTAGTCTTTAGTTAGTCTTTTATTTGTCAGTAGCTTTTGTTTATTCAAAATTTGCAATTGTGCATCAGGCATTATTTGCAGATTCATAGGAAAGGGGCGTGAATTAGGTGTAGGGGAGGTTGGGGCTAGTTGTTGTTTTAGTCATGTTGGCAAGGCCTTCCTTCTTTAAAGCAATTTCGTTTTATTGAAATTTTTGGATTACTCAAAATATACACTTTAGGTTTATTTTCGTTTAATTTCAATTTTCGTTTTTAAGTTTTAATATAATTTCGTTTAATTTTATATTTAAATAAGAGTTTATACGTACTTCGTCTGAAATACAAGAAGATGGTAATGTATTTTCTTATTCCTTTGTCTTTCCAGGTGCGAAGCGTTGGCTGAAATTATTTGGCTCTGCAGACAACAAATCAAGGAATCTGAACGGCTCAGACAAAAGCTGCCTTTCCCTCAACCTACGCCTGACATTTTACCCACCCTTAACACGCAAATAACACAATTATTGTCCTCCCTGGTTACCAGGTACGTCTTAAAAACTGAATTGAGACCTGATTTGAGTCTAAATTTGGGCACATTTTATGGAATTTTCAGCACATTTATCATTGAACGTCAGCCACCGCAAGTCATGAAAACCAATACTCGGTTTACAGCCATGGTTCGGCTTTTGGTTGGAGGCAAATTAAACGTGCACATGACTCCACCTCAAGTACGATTAGTAAAATTTTTTAACAACTTGTGGACTTGGAGCTTTCGTATCTTCTTTTCCAAACTTATTTTTCCAAACTCCTTGAAACTGTAAGGATTTTGTATGATGTTAGTGCGTTTTTCTTTGCATTTCCCTTTTGTAGGTCACAGTTTCCATAATCAGTGAAGCACAAGCCAATACTTTACTGAAAAACGACAAAATGGCTAAAGGAGAAGCTTCAGGCGAAATTTTGAATAACACGGGGACTATGGAATACCAAAAAGCTACTCGACAGTTGTCTGTCTCTTTCAGGTAACCCCTAATTTTTATGTATTAATATAGTTAGCTTAATAACTGATTCAGTTTAGTTGATTTCGTTGTATTTGATTCATTAATTCAGGAAATGTTAGTAAATTGTGCTAATTTTTTCGATTTTCTCGTATAGGAACATGCAATTGAGGAAGATCAAGCGAGCAGAGAAGAAAGGGACCGAATCGGTGATGGACGAGAAATTTTCATTGCTCTTCCAGTCCAAATTCTCTGTTGGTGGTGGCGAATTGGTTTTCCAAGTAAAAGCATTTCGAACAATATCTATATATCTGTAGATGTAGAGATAGATATAGAGGTATATATATATGGATTAATTTTTTTGGCCTTTATTGTTCAAGGTTTGGACGTTGTCATTGCCTGTAGTGGTTATCGTGCACGGCAACCAAGAACCGCACGCTTGGGCGACAGTAACTTGGGATAATGCCTTTGCTGAAACGGGTCGTATTCCTTTCGTAGTACCAGACAAAGTTCCTTGGGCTCAAGTGGCCGAAACTTTGTCCGTCAAGTTTAAATGGGCTACTGGGCGAGCAATCACTGAAGGAAACATGCGATTCTTGGCTTGTAAAGCCTTCAGGTATTTCTGCTGTTTTTCTTTTCAGCCAGTTAAAAGGTTGCAAGTGGTAATCTATGTTTATTTGATCCCCTTAGGAACACGAGTTTGACCGATCCCAATAATTTGTTACTAAGCTGGTCCCAGTTTTGCAAAGAACCCATCCCTGATCGCAGTTTCACTTTTTGGGAGTGGTTTTACGCCATTATGAAGCTCACCAGAGAGCATTTGAGGAGTCCTTGGATAGATAAGTAGGTTTTTTTTTTACATTAAAATAAATTAAGTAGATTAAGTTAACCTGTTATATTTTGTAGCTTGATTATTGGATTCGTGGGACGCAAACAGACAGAAGAGATGCTGACACAGTGTGCCAAAGGCACGTTCTTACTCAGATTCTCAGATTCCGAGCTCGGAGGAGTTACGATTGCGTGGGTAGGAGGTAAATTGCCTAAAAAGTTGCATTTGATAGTTCTACTGTTTGTGTTACTATCAAGTATTACTCTCTTTGAAAAGAAAAAGTTTGATAGCCGATAAGTGTGATTACATAATTAGTGTTTGTTTTATTTATAAGATCAAAATGATGTCGTGATGTTGCAGCCTTTTACCAGCAAGGATTTCGTAATTCGCTCCTTGGCTGACCGCGTATCTGACCTAAAGCACTTGAACTATTTGTACCCGGATATATCGAAAGATCAAGCCTTTGGAAAGTACTACACGCCTATAAACGAGAACCAGCCTTCCAGCAATGGATATGTGCGACCACTCCTAGTGACACACGTCCCTGGGTAAGACATTTTCTTAATTCATTTTCCTTTTGTTTAAAAACTCTTCCTTACTCGGAATCTTAAGTTTAACAAACTTTGCTGAGGATAAACTAAACTTTTGAAGTTCAGAGACTAGAAAGATTTTTAATTAAGAGGTTTTTCTTAAAACTTTATAATTTAGAAATTTAAACGAGTCCACAGTAGGAGGAAGAGAACCTTAAGTAACGTTTCCCAAACCCGGAACTAAAAATGAAATTATAATTTTTTATCGATTAAGTTTAGAAGGTTATGCTACAAACTTAAATTTTTGTAATTTAAGTCCTTGAAGTCCTTTAAGTCCTTGAAGCATACTCTGAGATGGCTAGTCAGAACTTGGAAGTCGACTACTTCGAGCCCCGCTACATAGCCGTAGTTATCTAACTTCGAAGAAAGTTGACTTGGAAGTCGACTAGCTGTCAGAGTGGCGAACTAGAAGGTCAACCAGTAACGCTAACTTTAAAGTTGAATTTTGAAAGTAAATATAATAAAAAATGAAAAGACAATCCAGTTTATAGTTTGATAGTTTTCACTATACTTGTTCACGTTTTAGGAACCTTTGCCACTTGTATTCAAATTTTAATCTTTTACATCTTTTTAAAGATGGAGTGGCGCGAATTCCAGTGATAGTTACCCTGCTACGCCATCGTTCTACAACCCACAGTCGCCCGAGACAAGTTTTGGTCGCGATACCCCCGTTCCGTCAGTCCAAAGCGTGATATCGGAACCTACTTCAGTTCCGGGACCCAGGCAAGTGACGAATCCTTGTTCTCCAAGTTATATTGTGCTTTAACCACCCCACACCCCCCTCCCCCCCCAGAAAGGAAAAAAAGCAAATCTAACAATCGTTTTGTTTTTTATTTTTCTTTTTGGACAAAATGTCTTCCTCTCCAGCAATTGATGACAATCCGCGTTGTGAAACTTATTCCCATATTTTTTTTAATTCACTGATGTTAATCACGATTGGTTTTGGCTTTTGGAAGTACGGAAGGACAAGATAGGAAGTCTCTGTTTGGTGGGATGGGACGGGACTAATTCATGGATTGGCGGCTTTTGTGCTGTGATTTTTAAGCTGGCAAAAAGAAATTTTATAAGTTGGAAGCTTTTGGATGAATTATTGTGACTTTAGAAACCGGTCGGGACAATTTTTCGGTGCCATAACATGGCTTATTGTCGTAATTTTATTTTTCTATTTTACGTGTAAGTTTAATTGTTCGAGCAGATCTCTGGTTACGTTATAAGTTTCTTAGAGGATATAAAGCGATAATCTAACATTCCGGCTTTACCCTTTTTTGGCTTAAAATAAGGTTATTCGTTGTCGAGTTGCTTTTCTGAGTGTCAGTTTTTGGAAACTTTTTTATGCCCCAGGCGTTCTTTTGAAACAGGTGTACCTAAAAATAAATCTGAAATAAAGCCGATGCTGTCTGGATAGAACTGGATTTTTTTTTTTTTTGCGAACTTCGCTGTTTTACTTTAGAAAGATCGAGCCCTTTGATTTTTTTTCCACAGAGTTTTGGGGGTTTTCTTTTGGCTCCAGTTTCTATCCTGGCTTAGCAACGAGCCTCTAAACAATTTTTGGAATCTTCTGGACAATTCTTGAATAATTTTTTTTGTATGCAAAGGGCTCGATTTTTAGGATACTAAATTTTTTTTTTTCTGTTTTATTTTATAGTAGCGTTCATATGGGTCCCGAGTTGGAGTTTCAGGATTTTATGGCCAACGTGGAAGTGTTGGCGAATTTGGACGATTTTAATATGGAGTACAATGGAATCCTGCCCGAGTACAAGCACAATTAAAAATAGAAAAAACGAGCGACAAATTTGGGGGATTGAAGCTGCAAAAAGTTGTTAAATGACAGTAAATCAAAACTTTTTCTTCGATTCTTTTTTGCCCTTTTTTAGTTCAGTTTTATTTCTTTTCTTCGCCAGGACAAGAATTTTTCTGTTAGTATTTTTTTTTCTTAATCCTAAAATCTTTTACCCAGTAGAAACGAAAGGAAAAAACGACAAGGGCTTCGGAAGAGTTTGAGAGAAAAAGTTTTGGTTTGGGCCACACTGCCCGGAATTATTGCCGCTTTTTCTTTGGGTTTCAAAATACCGACAATTTTTTGGGAAAATATTTTTGCAAGTTACAAAACTTCACTGTTTTTCGTCTCTCACCAGTTGAAAACCGAAATAGAAATATGGAATGGAAAGATGGAACTTTAAGAGCAGTTTTTCTGTGATGAAACCGCTCTTGAAATACTACCTTTCATTCTGAAGATTTTTCTTGTTTTGAAAAAAAAGACGTTCACAGGGGTTAGGTTTTTTTTAATGTTTTATTTCATAGTATTTACTCGAAATAGTTTCTTTTTCGATTGTGGATGAGTTGTTATGCTGTTTCTAGTAGAATAGACGTGTTATCTTTCAAGAGTTCGTTGTTTTGCTCTTGCAAATTCAATATATTCGTCTTACAGATTGAAGGTTTCGCAATATAAGCCAAAACATTCACTTATGTAATGGATTGTTTACACCATTTATTTTCAGTTTGTTTGAAAGCTTTTTCCAGTAAATACAGAGTATAATCATTGAGCCAGACGATTTTGTATAGCTAAATATATATTTTCAAGCCAATTTTAATTTTCTTAGCGTAATATATATGACATTCGTCAAGTAAAGAAGAAAACTGCGATATGTTACAATTACAATTAATTTACTTATTTTAAGAAAGCTAATACACCGGTTTTAGCAGGCAGTGGGATAGAACTCGGCATTGTTGCCATCACCAATGGCGACGTATTCTTCGTTCACAGCACAAGACTTCCAGGTATGGGCTAACCGATTGCTAAAACAACATTCATGACATTAATTCGTTAGATAGGTCTAATTTTGATTAAAATTAAATCCAAAACCGAAGTCTAGTAACCATTAACCCGAATTAGTGTATTCTAATATTGAAATGGAAGAAATATCTTACGCTTCAGTGTAGTGATCCATTTCGGAGACTTCAACGCTGGACACGTAAATGTGTTTGTTGCAGAACAAAGGGTCACAAATAGTATTGGGATCCAAAATATTGGCGTCGTAATTCCAGTGAAGTTCTACTCGCTGAATCGTTCCCACATCCACGTCAGAAATGAACAAAAAGCTCGTTTCTTGCCCATGGTAAAATTTCTCACTTCCACTATAAAGCAACAGTTAGTTTTCGCAATTTAATCGAAAACAATTTTTCTCTCGCAACACAAACGTACTCGGTTGTAAGGAGGGCGTCTGTTAACTGATCTTTGGTACCGTACAAGGAAATCCTCATTTTTCCGTACACCCATTTCTCAGCCGAATTGGGGTACGCCAAGGCAAGTTTGACGTGGTGGTGGTATTCTAAATTTTTAGTTTTCTTATGCAAGTACGTAGCTTTCCTTAGAATTTGTTTTAAAACTCAAACGTACTGCAATAAGGAGCGACACTGCCAGTGGTCAAATACATCATCACGTTGGTACGGTCACGTACAGGGTACTTATCACCTTCCATACCCATGCGACCACAGTTGGTGTCATCGGCTCCACAGGAATAGCAGTCCCCCTAGCCAAGCAAACAATATACGTTTATAGTTTTGATTCTTCGAGTAGTTGAATAACTTACTGCCAAGTACGTTTCATAGTCAGCGCATTCGTAAGCGACGTACTCGCAAGTGGGAGTCAAAGAATCAGTGAAAAAGTCAATTGACCTTTGGTGACTGCAGGCAAAGAGTTCCCGACCCGCGGTCTCGAATCCGTCAGTGATGGCAGTAATAGGTACCAATACAGGCGAGCAACCAGGCTGGCAACATCCGCCATTAACGTAATAATCAACGTGTGCCACAGCTTCCTTCATGCCATAGCCTACAACACATCCAGTTTAGTAAAATTAATTTACGTTTCAAATTAGTTAAGATACACATATTGTAACTAATACCCGCCGAAGCCAAAGAAAACGAGAAATTAATATTAACCAATCTTGTTTAGCCGCCGTCTTGGAAAGCTGGCGCCATTTAGCGGCCCTGTACGAAACTTGACAATGAAAATAACAAAAACGAATCCTTAGGCCACCAAGTTCCAAGATGACTGTAGAGACTTAAAGAAAGATAACTAAGCATGCTTTTAAGTTATAAAGCAATGACCAAAACGTTCGTATGTAAAAATCGTTCAATTTTAAAGTTAATATAAAACGTGAGCTTATGTAAGGTATCGACATCTCTAGGAAAAAGTAAAACTATAGACATCTACAATTTGAAAATTTGAAAATTTGAAAATTACAATTTGAAAGAGTTGTTTTACCTAACAGAAGAATAGTTTGAGCATCAGTATGAATAGCTTCAACGAATTTAGCATCAGTAGGGTCCAATCGTACAGTAGTAGGCATCCATTCGAAATAGGGGCCAGCAGGATCCAAACCTTTTAATTTTATATAAAAAATAATATTATTTGCTACTCACGTAAGAAATCTCAACAGGCATTAATCAAATACGAAATATTTCTACCTGTGATACGGCCCAGGCCAGGAATCTTTTCGCCAGCATAACCAGCAGTGTGCGCGCCTAAACTATGTCCAATCAAATGAATTTTGTCTGCGTCAGCCCCAAAACTCGCCTGGATAAGAAATTGCATATGAAATTATTCTTACTTATAGAAAGTTAAAAGTTTAAATATAACACTAGATACTCACAATCAAAGTATTGACCAAATGGGCGATTTCCAGACCCACCAAGCGAGTATTAGCGGTAGCTTGGGTGTATAAAGGCAAAGATCCACCTCCCCAGTTGGTCACGATTACATTGTAATCGCCGTATGCTAGCAAGTTTGTAGTTAATTTCTGTTAAAAAAAAATCCATTTTAACTGTAGTTTTACTCGTTTGAAATTATAAAATAAAAAATGACATTACTTTAATCCAAGTGGTGCCACCATTGTCGATAAAACCGTGGATAATAAATTTCGTGTCCCTGGACGGGTTAAACGTAGAAATTGAGATGGATTCAGGATCATTAGCGTATAACATGTGATCCTATTCAAAATAAAAACATCAAGTCAAGTATGTTACTTCAATATCAATTTCATCCAATCGAATCCTTTGCATTTTTTTAGAATGTATTCTTAAACAAAAAATTAGAACTTTATAATTATCTTCATGACAAGATTACATTACGTATCGAAAGATCAGTTATTTCATAAAGGAAACAAGAATTTTACGATACCAATTTTTCCAGTTATTTACAAATTTCTGCGTAGAAATAATACGTCACTGTCTTAACATCCCCGTGGGCCCCTGGGCCAATTCAAAATGTGCCCCTAAACGGGTCAGGATGGCACCCTAGCCTCGTGGGGCCCTGGGCCAGTGCCCCGTTGGCCCATGCGATAAGACGCCTACTCATCATTTGTTGCTTACACATTTGGTGCTATCTTTGTAAATAGTGGACAGTACGCAAACAAAAAGCGGGAAATTTGAAATCTTTGTACCTCTCTAGCTTCTCTAGTGTGTAGAATGAAGCGAGTGTTAATAAAATCTCGTGGCAAAGGCAGTAGATTGATGGGACGGTGAGTCGGATCGTAGAAATCATCAGTAATCTCCACACAGCCCAAGTCGTCATAACACACTTTAGGATTCTCCACTGTAAAAGTGAACAAATTGTTTAAATCTGAATAATTCGCTTTTTTTCTTTACTTTTTTCTTAAAACTCTTAATATCCAATATTATCCTTAACATTCTTTTTTGGGAAGCACAATACGTAATCACAACTTAAAACTACCCTCAAAAAGTAAAATAATCAACGTACAAATGGATTTTAAGGACTTTAATCTTTAAGGAGACTCAGTAAGAAATCAGTAAAAAGTAAGTGGGGAAAAAATAATAAAGAATTTATATTAGAAAAAATACAAATAAAAATATATTAAGAATTTACTTGGAATTGCTTCGCGATTCACCAAACCATGAAAAAGACGCCATCTTTCTAAATCTGCTAAAAATGGCGACGCTACAGCACAACTCCCGCCTAAACATAGGCAGAGGATCAATTTTAACTTCAACATATTTAAAGCCGAGTGCTCCTAGGATACTAATATTACTCAAGCGGGACAGCCAACTGAGCCATTTTTATACCCTAATTACCCCTCCTCGATAAAAAAACCAAAAAGCTGTTTACGGAAGTAGCCTCCCAATAGGAAGAGGTACCTCCCAAAAATAAGATATAAAAAAGGCAAATGTACTATAATCTAATCAAGTTATCCTTGAGAAAATTGTGTGTTGGCATTTATGATTTCCCTGAATTAACAAAAGGAGAAATAAACAAAATAAATAAATACAAAAGTATATCATGAGAAGCTTATCACATGTGTTTCTTGCTTTGTGATTGGTCTATTCAGTTTGATAACGCCCTGTTGTGTCCCACCTGAATAAATAGTCTCAAGTTTCCCTGAAATGACGCTTTGGGTGATTTAACCTGTTGTGTTTCTTTGTAATTTTTCCACACTGAAAAACAGATTACATTCATTGGGAAAAACCTTAAGTCTATAATAATGACTGTGCTAAATCATAGAAAGCATTGCTCTCCTGACAACGGGAAATGAAAGGAAAGGAAATTAATTTTTCCAAAAAGGGAAATTTAATTTTCCAAAAAAGAAAATTCGACACGGTAATTAACTCATATTATATTTTCCTTCAATTTCCCCCAAATCATTTCCGTTTGAAGCCATGTAAAGAATAATACGTGTTAACGCTACCTATACTACCAATTGCGGTAAGAACGGTTGGCAGGAAATCAGAGTCCTTTGTAACGTATCCGGAACTCCCAATTTCAGGGCCGTAGAAAGGTAACATTATTATAGCATGGGGAAATTGTAATTGCTTGCGATATTTTAGTTAATTCTAGTGCTATTTAAATTTACTTTAATGATATCTTAATTGATTATGTTGTTGTTCTGTTTTTAGTCAAAACTGTGCCATCTAACGGGCACATTATTGAGTATTTTTGACCATTTAATATTTCTGATTTTTTTTTTTTGGAGAAAGGTTATTATTATTCTAAAACAAACTTTCTATTGACCTTATTATTGATAGAGAAAAGAAAAAAATACAAAAACAAAATTACACCACTTCTATCAGTTTAGTATCTTTAAGTTAGTCTACTAGACAGTTTCTTAACTTATATTATCGTTCTGGTTAAATTTTCCCTAATCCTAATACATTTTCCATGTTAAGGTTATTCCGATCTGTTCTACTCTTCCCCATTTTTCTCTTTCGTATCCGTATGATGGGCAATACAGCACCTGTGTTCCACTGTGTCTGTTTGTTCCCTATAGTTTTCAGATATATCTGTGTCTATAAGCTTAAATCTCTTCATCCACCAACCCACCTTTGCATGTTTGCTTCTTATTCTTAAAAGCGCTACGGCTACTCTTCTATTCGGGTGTTCCATGGTCGCGGTTTGAGAGACCTTGCCGCTTGTACCAATTCTTGTTCAGTTTGAAGATTTAGCGTTCTTAAAATTCTCTTTTCGTTCTTTTCTTTATAAAATGACATTATTTCCTCACTTGTTAATCCTCTATTTATAAAATTTTCTAATCCTTTTCCCAGCTTTGCTGCTAAATCTGCCTTTTCATTGCCCTTAAAACCCTCGTGTCCTGGCACCCATTGTATAGCTACGTCTTTCCCTTGAGTTTTTAAAGCCATAATTGACCTTTGAATTTCCTGAATGACTCACCTATATTTCTTGTTATCATAATTTTTTATTGCCAAAACTGCCGCCTTTGAATCTGTAAATATTACATATTTGTTTTTCTGTGCTTTATTTATAAATTGTAAAGCTTCCAAAACTGTATACAGTGATGAAAATTTCGGTAGAGCGAGAGCCACCATCTTGTCTTCGTACTCCACATATATCCCTGCTCCTACGTTTCCTTCGTCGTCTTTTGAGCCATCTGTAAAGATTCTTTTCCTATCTTTGTAACGCTTCTCAAAGAAATCTTAATTGTTTATAGGTAAGACTCCATAGCATGACCTGTTACTCCCCAACTCCCGTGAGGTGGCGTCACATGGTTTGCATGGGTGTATATTAAAGCGCATGGCTTCTGCGCGTGAAATGGCGTGAACGGTAACTCTGTAATCACGTACTCAAATTTGACTGCAATATTTCTTTTTAAAAAAATTTAAAGTAATGTCTAGGGGATGACAGTTTCCAGTTTCCAGATTTGTAATTTTGCTTTTTCGCCTAGGTGGAAAAATAAATGTACATTTCTCAAATTAGCGAAAAAGAAATTTAACAAACTAAATTATTTTACCCTCCGAACTCACATTAGTTACATTACTGTCAAGAAACTTTTTGGAAATGTATAATTTTCGGGTGCGAGTCACAGTACAGAGGTTTCACAGTATGCACAGTATCATCCAATGTTAAGGTTTTCTGAAGACCTTCTCGGTCCCCAGAGTAATATTCAGGTAAAAGGCCAGAAAACGAAAGGGTACATTCGCAAATCTCCCGGTGCAGTTCAAAATAGGTCACGACGGTTTACAAAGCGCGTAATTTAAATCTATTGCTTTAAACTATGTGAGCTTAAAATAAAAAATGAATTAACTAGGTCAAAGCACAACACGTATACACATTATAGACTATTTCGCGTTATCCAGGTGGCACCACGAGGAGGCAGTCTATTTTGCAACCCATACATAGGTGTTTTATAGTATACAGGTTTAACCCCATATACTATAAAATACCCATGTATATTAATGTCTATATGTGTTGTTATGACTATTTATGTCTATATACGAGTTATCCATTACATTGGTACTTTACAACTATTCCTAAATGTTACTAACTTTTGCAAGTTTAGTATTTTTCTTAACACGTAGTGTAAGACTTATTACCAAAAAATAGCATAGGCATTTTCCCAAAAACACTTTCAAATGAGCGCGTTGCCGATAGGACCCTACGTCAGCCCCAAACTCCCTAGAGTGCCCGAGAGAAAGGTCACCAGTCCCCCGTTTTGTGAATGTTTTGTTCTCTTTTTCGAACCCTTTTTGTAGTAGATTTGGAATGCCTACTTCTGGGGTAGGATGGGCAAGTCTATGAATCCATCCCTCCTATGTTCCCTGTTACCCCCACATCCTCTTGAGCCCGAGAAAGTCGTCTTAATCCCTTTACATTGGAAGATACCCCCAGTTACTATACTGTGAAAACCTTCATACTGTGGTACGAGTGTTTCAGCTTTCTCCATGCTATCTTGCCATAGAAAACTAAGCTGTACGCAATTACAAATTTAATCAGAATTAAACTCTCAGAAGTACTTTCTCCAAAGGATTTGTTTTCTTATACTTTCTTCGTGGCAATTTCATTTAATACGTTTTAAAGTACATTTCGTTTAATCTACAATTCAAAATTTAATTTTGCGATCTGATTTCATTCACCTATTTTTTTTCTGGTTCAAGGGGGAGAAAGGGGTATCAAATCCGTATGGTGATCTGTTTTTTTCCATGCCATAAAATTCTATTGATGCGGCTATGCATGATCTTCAAGAGCTTGGAGAGTCTGTAATATTTGTTGTCGTCAACTTTCTTTGGTCCTCTATCAATAACTTATGTATCCAAATCGCATTATATCCTCGAGCGTCTTGTCATTTAGTCGTGTGCATGAGAAAAACTTGTATCTATGATAACCCCGAAAGAGATATGAGGCATATGCAGGGTAGGGGGGCCGAGTCAATGTGCATAATCGAATCCAAATCCATCATAGCGTCTAATTTGCTGGCCCTTTTGTACGCCAAAGTTTTGGGTATAAAAGGGACCCACCCTCCCCACCCTGTTAACCCTCTCCACCTCCGGCAGCAATACCCTTAAATCCTCCTTGTCCCTCATCGTCCGCCCAATTTCTTCCCCTTCCCTTCACCCCCAGGCTGTAACCTAGTCCACCCTGGAGCTCTCCCTCCCCTCCCAGCAGTCATTTCATCGTTATGCATGATGATGGACGTAGGAAACCCAAACCCAAACCAAACCCTGTGCCCAACAATTACCGTATTAGGCTATTTTATTGCTGATATCATAAAGTCGTTTATCCTTTTTTTCCTTTTCCCTTTTTATTTCTTGCTCGATCGGCTCGCTTAGCTCCACGATTGTGTCCCTTTTTTGGCAGGGTCAAAATAAAACCTAAAAAGACACAAAAAACAAGAACAATTGAGACAAGCCAAGAGCGAAGAATTGTTGTTATGGACGGTCCCAGTTCTCCCAAACTGATAAAAGATTTCGCTTCATGCCTCGACTTCATGGGCTACGGGTTACGTTAAGTCGACTTTAGTGAGCCTTAATAAAAAGTCCAGAAATAAGAAAGGGGAAGGGAAAAAATAAAATAAAAATAACGGCAAATCAGTGCGAAGTGCAAGCTCTTGCTCGTCAGCGATAACATTTATATAATTTGCCCCTCTTATATATACCCCAATGTTATATTAGAGCGTCATCCCCCTTTGCTCTTTTTCAGCTCCGTTTCCTTCTCTTCTTTCTAAGAGAACGCTTTCTTTTTCGGAACAAACGCTTGAAGGAAACAACCCCAACTGGCACCTCATTCTATTAAGTGGCGATTAGATGAGTGCGATAGTGGGCGGGGGAGCCATGCGAGTGACTTGCTTAGTAGAGAGAAAAAGGTGGCAATGACTCCCCCCACGCAGAAATACTGGTAAACGGCTCGCGAGACTCGAAATATCTAGACTCAGGTCTGTAAATTTTATTCGTGTCCAACAGAGTTCTTCACTATGAATATATTCGAGTCTTTCATCGCAGAAATTTCTTATATTTTTTCTTTAGTTTTTCCCATAAAATTTGTTCTCAAAATCATGTAGTGCTCCGTCCAGAATGAAGCTACCGAGCAATGAGACATCAAGCCCGTAGCATCAGGACGAGTCCCGGTTAAGTAGTTAACATTCGCTCGGTTTATATTTCATCATTTAGATCATTTAGATTAGATCATTTAGATTAGATCATTATTGCGTTATGGGTGCTATTGGGATAAGGCAAGCCACACTCATGCTACGTGTTCCCACCTAAAAAATGGGGTAAAGGTGGTGAAACGCTTATTGTTGCAACCTTTCGGAGTATGTACAATATTTCTTCTAGTAAATAAAATAGCTTTATTTTCTAAGGAGTTTCAATGTTTATCAGTACTTTCAAATGCTTTTTGATTTTCTCTTATTATTATTTTATTTTATCAGTAAAATAGAAAGTCTGCGTAATATTGCTACACTGGTACAGAAATACAAACACCAACAATATTACTAGATCAATTCAGTAGTATCCCTTGTATTTTGTAATTTTTAGTCAGATTAAATTTAAACGACTAAAATTGTGAACTAGAATTATTGCTTCCAAATTTCCTATCAAGAGACTCATTCTGCAGTAATTAGCAAGAAAGTATATATGAATAACAATAATTCCGAATATTATTTTGTTAGTTGCCACCGTATATAGCATTTACTTTTGATATATCTTCATATCAGTTATTTTTAAGTGTAACAAATCGTTTTAGCAGCGAAGATCAGACCCAATTCAGTTTACAAAAGTTTTGTAAGAGTAAGCGAAGTTCTGGACGGGAAATAAAGAGCTTAGCCAAAACTGTTAGCGTTTTCTATCGCATCAAAGTTGCAATGACGAAGAAAGTGTACGAAACTGGCCGACGATGGGGGCATGCATCACTGTCGACTCGAATCCTGAAAAACTGAGCGACTCAAATGTGTATCAATTCCCTTAACGTAAAGTACACTGAAGGTACGCAGCTCACAACCATATGATCCAATTCCCCCTTGGGTAGGGAGGTACATGGGATTGAAGGTGAAGAAAGGGGGCAAACAGGGTACGTACCTTTAGGTTATAGTTCCACTTATTAGTTTGTCTTCATAATTGATTAGTGAGCGAGTGATAACCGTTTGTGGCGTTCATTCATTGTCAATGTTGCAGGGTCAAGCATATAAGAAAGCAGGAAAGTATATCCTGGCAGCCAAGAGCAATCCTTAAAAAATTGCTATAAAGTGGATCCCTCTCTCTTCTCTCTCACTCATGATCATATTAAAGAGGAAATGCCCCTTTTGGACCTAATTCGATTACTCTTATAGGTATCCACTTTGCTTTGGCCTTAAAACTTTTGTGTTGTATGGATGTGTATGTATATGTACAATGTATATGTGTGTGGTCTTGTTGTGAAAGGGGTAAATGGAGGGATAATATCTTAACTTTATTGTCGACAGTGTTAATGGCATCATCTGTCTCATGGCAATGTGACACCATGCTCGGCGGCTGCAACAATGCTGCAAGGGTCGCTAATGGGTTATCATTTAAGGCTTCTGTTTTCCATCTCAAATCTACGTATTTTACTCTTTTCTATAGAAATAGCTTTTCATAACGTTTTGCAGGTTTTCACTAACCCATAATAATGTACAGCATCTACACTTTTACAAGCTTGTACCTAAAAACAACTTATAATGTACATACGATATGTACATTACATATATAAAACAGGTAAAAAAATGCGCATTACACATGCACTTGACTTAGTAATTTAGTTCAAATTTATATGTAAAAAATGTAAATTATGTAACCTGAAACATGTACGTTATGTACATAATGTACATCAAAACTTGTTGTTTCTACTAAAAAGCAACAATTATATTTTTGAAATGTAAGATTTGTAAGTAAGGCGTACTCGAAGTACATATATGTACATTTCTAGACATGTCTGGTTGAGGAAGACATTTCAGACACTTGGAATATGTTTCTTATGGAATTTTTATCACATTGCAGACTTTATCTAGATTTGGGGCAATTTTCTTAAAGAGTCCTTGTTGACTGCGTACTGAATAAGCGAAATACGCTTGGTAAGTGGTCACAATTGATAAAGCTGGTGGGCTTATTGGTATAGAGCAATCCCATCAACTTGGATCCCTCGAATTACAACCAAATTAGTGGGACGAAGACGGTGAAGGGTCATAAAAGGATATGGATATGGTAAAGATTCATTTATCTTTACACGTCGCGGAGGGCTTAATTGGATTAAAACTCGTCATTTGTTGTCCTCTTCATCCTTTTCTCTCCAGAAATTTCTCCCCTTTTTTTCTCTCTCTCTCTCTCTCATTTTTTAACCCTCAAGCTAAGTGGGCGTTGCCTTTACCAGGACTTAGATCGGACTATACGTGTATATTTATATATCTATATCTATATATCTACTCTCGTCTACGACGCAGCTTCGGTGCGGTCTTCATCTTCCAATCATCAGCCGACTTCCTTTTGGGAATACAAACGGTAGAGAGGGAGAAACTCTCCCACTGCTTTTACCCCATGGTCCACCGAGTTCTCGCTGGGAAGAGTTTGGAGGAAGATACCACAAAGACGGGAAGCTGCGTAGAACACACCCACTTCTATGTACCGCCTTTCGTACATTCCAGGATGTTGGCTTGCTTTCAGGGTGAGTGTAACTTGAACTCCTGTAAAGATAAGACACAAAAATTCCTTCAATCGCATCCTTTATCATCCAGGTGGGAATCCAGTGAAATCCCTTAATAGTGTTGTTGATTACTTCGATTTCTACCGTCTTAACGTAAGTACGTCAGAAATTTGACAGTTATCTGAATTATGCAGTTTAGAATTGATTAAAAATTTTTACTTTTTCTTACAAAAATCTGAATTAAGTAGGTTGTACGGAAATGTACATATATGCACTTATTTATAATTTCGTCTTTCCTAAGTGAATGACGAATAGTGTTAATAATTTGTTTTAAAATTAATTACAGGAATATGAAAATCTATAGTACACAATGAAGTACGATATATACACGTATATGTACGATATACGTATACGTAATTGTACCTTTTTTCTCAGTTTTCGCAAGTAAATGATAAGGTACATGTTCAATGTTAATTCCGTAAGTTTTGATTAATTTGAAAGTTTATTTCTATGAATTAAGGAAACAGTAGTTAGAGAAGATGCATACATACAAGTACATACAAGTGCATGCAAACGCACAGTTTTTCTTCTTATTCCGAAATTAATTGTTATAAATTGTGTAGATTTACTAGTTTCTGATCCATATAGCTTCGTTTCAACTAACAAATAGGTAATTGAGGTGATCGTGCAATTGTACGTGCACGTGTGCTTGTACATATTCACGATTTGTTTGTCGTAGATTTCGCGTATTGCATAAAAGTATAGTCACTTTCTGTAAGATATAAGGGAGTATTTGTGTACATAAGAACTTAGAAAGGTACGCAACTGATAGCTTATCCTTTTACATTTGGTTACTTATGTACGTAGCATTAGCTTGGTTAATTGGGTAACTAAACGCAAAAATACATGCTGTATATAATTACGCTTAGATACTTTGTCAAATTTTCTCTTAAAAAAATAATTTGGGGGATAGTTATGCCTGAGTACATATACCCATACCAGTAAACGTCTACGGACTGTACTGATTTTACTATACTACAAACACATATAACAAGTACGCATATCTGATTCTAACTCTATCCTCACATCTTACTGATATCTCGATACTGGTATCGCCACATAGGTACGTTAAAGTAGGCATGTGGAGATTCTACCGAGTATACATCAACATGCGCGAATCATGATAAAACGTTATGTTGTTTCTATTGAATTTAAGCAAATTTGCATTATATTGTATACAATTGTATTATTGTACATGTAGTACTAACTAAACAAAATATATTAACATTTTGAAACTCGTGAAAAAAACGAAATCAGTAGGAACAAGACCATATTCACGCCCAAATATTTAATAATTTTATGTTTATAAAGATAAAACAAAAAAAAAGTAGAAACAAGGGAACATCTGTTTAAGGGAGGAGGTTGAAGTAGTGTTAGTACGAGCTTATGCATGATACGAAATGGAAGGTTTAATTTGACGCTGCTGCTTGAAACAGGTCCCCGGAGACGTTTGCTTGGGCTAGTAAAAAGCCTTTCCGGCGGTGGAAAGGGCGTCGTTGGAGATTGGCCCGATTCATTTCATTTCATTACGTAAATGCACGGTTAACATAGTGAAGTGTCAGGGGGTAAGTTTCCCTGTGAGGACAGTTCCAACAGCTCCATGGGGACACACTCAACAGCTTGAAATGCTAGAAGCAAACTTTCTACGCGCCTTCTTCTTCTTCTTTCCCCTCTCTGTCTCCCTCCCCCTCCCCTTTCACAGCTTTTGGTGAATTGAAACTCGGCTTCAAAATCAAAACTATTGCTTAAGACTCAGCGGACCTCATCCGAATCCCTTTTGGTGAGAGCCACGAAATAGGTTTTTCATCGCTTTTTCATCGGTGGGACGAAAACAACAAGATACCAAGCCGAAACATAGAGCGCATCATGAGCGAATTGGATATTTCTGCAGATTGCAAGCCATCTGGCAAAGTGTCTCCGCTAGTGGACGTCCTCACCGATACTTCGTCGGATGATCCCAAGTGTAAAATGCCTGACAGTAGTAGTGGTGGAGGAGGGCCACCTGGAGGAAAAATGAAACCTAGAAGAAGTCGAACAAACTTCACCTTGGAGCAACTGGCAGAATTGGAAAGGTTGTTTGATGAAACGCACTACCCTGACGCGTACATGCGGGAGGAGTTGAGTCAACGACTTGGATTGAGTGAAGCGCGAGTCCAGGTACGTAATTATAGTTTTGACCAAACAAAAATAATTTGAACAAATCAAGGATAAAATTTTGGATTGACCATGTCATATTCTTGATTCTGTATGAAAAGGTGTGGTTCCAGAACCGGCGAGCGAAGTGTCGCAAGCATGAGAGCCAAGGTCAGAAAGGTTAGTAATGCAGTCAATACTTTCGGGTTGCCTCAATTCGCATACTCAAGAAAGGATGCTTGAAGATGAATTCTTGAAGGAAGGATTTGTCCTAGTTACTTTTTTAGACCTTAGAAAATAACTCAATACCTTACTTTTAGGTAGCGGAATACCTGTCTCGAATGCCAACATGACCACGTTTGAGCTTCCGCTTCAGCGCCCGTCTTCCTTACTCAGCAGTTGTTCAAGCTACCACCATCATCTCAGCCATAGTACAACACCCATGATGTCCTACGAGCGCTTAAATCTGCCCCCGTTCCACTTAGACCCTGCTCTCCTCTCCGCCGCTGCTCACCAAGTACGTAGACGCTCTTTCTTTCCTTAATTTAATCGTGAATTTTTTTCGGTGAATTGAAGTTTCTTGTTGTAAACAGTATGCCAACGGCTTGAACACAACCTCAGCCTCAACCTCGTTCACCGCCACGCTGAACAGCATCGGAACCACCTCTACTACCATAACCAAGGTTCCGCTCCCTACCAGTCTTGCTACCACCAACAGCAGCAACCCGATCTCTCCTCCGACCCCTACGTCAACTGGCCCAACCACAAACTTGTTGCCCTCACCCGAACACAGCAACTCGCACCACCATCCCCTCTGGCTCTTCCATCCCGCAATCTACCACTCCTGCTGGCCCTTTTCCCTTATGCCGCCTGTACCTCCCCCGTCCCTGCCCCCGCCTGGGTGTCTCTCCAGTCCCCCAGACCTTCTCACTCGTCATTCCAGCATCGCAGATTTACGTCTCAAGGCCCGCAAGTACGTCGAGTCCCTAAGTTTACCCGGGAAAACCGCCTGAAACTTGATTAGCATCAAGTAAAAAACTACAGCGAATACGAAGGATCCCCTAGTTCCATCCGTGAAGGCCAGGACAAGTTCCAAGTGACTTAATTAGGTCCTCCCAATTTCTTCACTGATGTGTATCCATTTTAACCCTTCCACCTCCCTTCTTGCTAACAACTCCAATGCCCACGTCGGCTTGATCTCAATTGCATAATGTGATTAAGAAAGGCTAAAACGAGAGGAGGGTTGTGCCCATCCCTCCCCTCCCCCTTGAAAACTTCAATGGTGCCAAATTGCCTTGACTGTTAAGAAGGCAAAGGAGTTCGGGCGTATTCTACGTGGGGCTAGAGGGAGTTACCTTTTCCAGTGCGGGTATGCTAGTTCTGTTTACTTTTCAGGAGCGGTGGCAATTCATTAGGAATATCCGTTTAATCCTGCTGCACTATACTTGCGAAGGCTGAAATAGACCCAGAGCTCCCTAAAAGGGTCGAAACCTAAGACGAGAAAGGTCGCAAGTACGTGTCACGGAACTTGGGTACCACTTGATTGGGACGAACGGCTGCAATTGGATGGATTAATTAAAAGCCTAATGACCAACGACTTTTTCTTTAATTTGTTTTGGTTCCGGTTGGTTGTATAGATACCTTGGGTTTTCGTTTGTTGGAAAGTGTGCAATACATTTTTGAGTTTTCTTCCAGAGTCGTCTTTTCCCCTGAGAATTATGAGTGTCCGTGCCTCCTTAATCTGAGCTGTCCTTCACCTCGCGTATTTCTACTAAATTGTCAAGTAATTGAATTAAGTACTGCAGTTTCCGAGGGATACGTCTTCTTCCTGCCTTCCCATTCCGCTTGCAGTGGAGCACAGAAGCGTGGGGAAGGAGGGGGTGTTCCAACGTATAAAAAGGGAGGAAGAGTTGGAAGGTTTAATTGTAACTTATGACCCGTGTTATACCGACTGTATGTATGACCTCCGCCACCCCTTGGTCCCCACCCCAAGTGCAAAAGATAAGGGTATGTTAGGAAAGTAAAGTATAGGAGAGAAGCGGAGAGGATGAGGTGAAGCGTGTATAGTGCTGCCATGGAGTTGGGTTGGGGAATGGGAGAGTTCCTTTAGGTTACGACCTGTCACAGGAATCGCTACCTTTTCATTAAATGCGCTTTATAGACTTGCCTTCAAACGTTCCGGATGACCATTAGCTCCAGCGGAAAACTTAGTGACTGCCTAGCAAGTCCAAACATGTCCGTAGACACTTCCACTAAGTAAATTCATTTATTTGATCTCATAGATCGCGTCTAGCTCAGAGAAACACAAAGCAGTCGTTCTAATTGCTATTCCTTTGCTAATACTACTAAATATCTATAAACTTCAGTTCTCCACTTCTCTTAAATCGAAAGTTAACTTTTGGCAACGGCTGAGAATTTAGATCGACGATGGTAAATTTAAAGTACAGATAATGGAAGACGGACATTTCCAAATTAAGTCTTGTTACAGATTAGTCCATTTTGTTTACATTTTAATAGGTTTTAGCTTTACTACTTAATGAAATTCTACTAGACAGTACATGACAGTTGTCGAAATACCCGCCATCATACTATACAAATCGGCGGCAGTTTTCTTGATCTACGGAGCAGTGTTTTGGAACGTATCCAAAATCGCTCCGTCCGTTCCATTCCGTTCCGTGCATTTGAACGGAACGGGATGGAACAGCACTTCTTCTTAAACGAACGCGAACGAAACGGCATTTCGTCAAAAATGAAGGGAACGGAACGGCTTCACAAGGACGTTTATTTCGTTCCAAGCAAGCCATCTATTGGCCATTGAATGAAGCTATGGACTTCACGAACCAAACGCTTTCTGAAACAAAGAAACGTCACGAATATAGATGCAACGTGCTTCCCTTCAAAACATTAAAATCATTAAGGGTAATTATTGTTTTACTGATATATTATAGTTCATATCATTCACTATCTGATGAAAACGTTCCAGACAGATCTGTTTTTCAGACATTTAAGACATGCTAATATAGTATTTCCACTTCATTTCCACTTAATTTTCGCTGCATAATATTTCTTAGAGATACTACTAGCATTTTTGAATTAATGTTCATTATTGTTGTAAATAATAATAATGTGATCATTATAAGATTGCTTTTTTGTCAAATATTATTATTTTAAATTTTCTGCTTTGGAATTAGTAGAAGTACGATTTTCTATCGATATTTTCTTCTGAATTAAAAATCAACATTTATATAGGAACGGTATGGAACGGAACGGAAATTTTTGAAAATGCACCAGAACGGAACGGAACAAAACGGTGTAAGCTGCCAGAGGAACGAAAACTGAACGTTCAAAGTTGCCGTAGGAATAATGAACGCCGTTCCGGGCGAGACACCCTTTCCGAAACACTGTTACGGGGACACCTATGCCTCCTTGTTTTTATCGTCAAGCTCAAGGTGAGTTGAGGTGGATTTACATGGAACTAATCTATTGAGCAGTACCTTGTGTTCTAGTTTCGTGATAAGACCAACACGGGCAATGATACTTCCATTGTTCATTTGTTATGCGGTTAAAAAGAGTATGATTATTCATTTCAATTAATTCCGTTGGTGCGTGGTACTCACGCCTTGCCGTCAGCGGAACTGCAGTAAGCGGTTTGTTATTTTGTACATTGCACGAGATAAACCGCGAACGGCTAAGATGTAAGCGCCAATTTCAAGTACTTGCAATATTATCATTATTTACTGTTTTCCTTAAATTTGTAATAAAACTAAGTCTTCTCAATCTATAACACCTTGATAGACAATTAAACCTGTTAAATATAACTACTCTTCTTCTTCTTCTTTGTGTTGTTGGAGACGACAGGCGAAGTGGCATCGCATCGTCGTCTGCTGCATTCACGATAGGTGTCGCTGTCTATTAAACTCTGGTTCACTTTGGTCCGAACACGAATTTACACTATTATATTGGGATGGGCGTGCTTAGGAAAGTACATGTTAAACAAAGGTGATAGGAATTAGACCGTCGCCGAACATTTAAATAATATCGACTAGTCCTATAACTCTTATGTAATCAATTAAAAATGACTGGTCTAAAAATTGCTTGTATTCTGTAAGATTGCCAAAATCCAGTACGTTCTCGAGCTTAAATTCGATTCCCTCTTTTATCATTTTATTCTTCAATATTTCCCGTTCAAATGAGTGGTACAAGCATTCCATAATCTCGTGTTCCACCGTATCTTCCCTCTCTCCACACCTATCACACGTGCTATTTCTTTTTAGATTAAATCTGTACATCCATGATCCTGTTTTTCCGTGTCCACATCTCAATCGCAAACGAGCAACTGATACTTTCCTGTTTTTTTGTAATAACCAGGGTGCTGTTCTGATGTTTTGAGCGAATTGTACAAAATTTTGAGAAGAGCTCTTTTTTAATCGCTGTAATAGTTTTCCCTCTAGTTTTTGTTTAAATACGGCCGAAAGCTAGTGTCTTGTGAGGTCTCTTGACATTATTTGATTAGAATCTTTGCCAATCTTTGCTGCCGTATCTGCTGCTTCGTTTCGTGCGATTCCTACATGAGCTGGAACCCATTGCCACGCGATGTCAAAATTGTTTGCTTGTAAGGTCATTATTCTACTCTGGATTTATTGGACTATCTCGGAGTATTCCCGCCTTCCGTAAGAAGCAATAGCGCCGAGGGCCGCTTTTGAGTCCGACAGGATAAGATAGTTGCTTGCGCTCGAGTTCTCTATAATAATTAATGCTTCTTTGATGGCGTACAACTCCCCTGCCATTACTGATGACCACCGAGGGATAGCAAAAGCGACAGAGCTATTTTCAGTTTCAATATGTATCCCTGATCCCGAATGCCCGTCTTCGTCTCTGGACCCATCGGTAAAAACTTTGGTGTGGTTGGGGAAATTATTATTTATGTACTCGTACACGAGTTGTTAAAGTCATTTAGCAGTTCTTTTTTTCTTGCTTAGTTTCGGTATATCTTTAACTATATTCTTGGGATCAAAATTCCATGATGGTATTAAATTCTCAAAAAAATCCCCTTCTTTTGGTTTCGCAATTTCAAAAGACTCGTACATCTGTTTAAACGACGTCAATAGTGAAGAATTACGGTTGTTGACAACCCTTTTGGCTACTAGGTCGTGTTTGTGGCACTCGACCATTCTATTGATATAGTTAGTAGCTACTAGCTCCCTTCTGTCCCTCAGCGGTATGCTGCCTGTTGCGCACAATAAAACTGCTAACGGTGTAGTTTTGGTAGCTCTTAGAATAATCCTTAGGGCTCTGTTCTGAATTACCTCAAGGCATTGCAGTTTTTTATAATTGATATTTTTTACTACTATGGAGCCATATTCAAGCTTGATCTTATTAGTCCTTGATAGAGGGTTTTCATAACATGTTGGCTACTCCCCCAACTGGTCCCTGCTAGTCTACTGAGCATCCCCATAGCTTTAATACCTTTTTTCCTGATGGCTTCCAAATGTTCTGAGAAGGATAAAGACTTGTTAAAAGGTATCCCCCAAAATTTTGCCGACTTCATTCTCGTTATCTTCATCCCATTGACTTTTAATTTCCATTTACTTTCTAATTTTCGTTTTCGCGTGATGACCATGTAATTTGATTTTTCAGTGGAAATTCTGAAACCATTTTTATCACACCAAGAGTTAACATCCCCGATAATTGTAATAGCCTTTCCCATTGCTACATCTACACTAATCCCTGTAACCCATAGTGCAATATCGTCTGCAAATATCGATGTTTCCGTGTCCTAACTTACTTGACAGGTCTGCCATCATCATATTAAATAGCCAGGGGGACATTACAGATCTTTGTGGTATTCCTTTTTTCATGGGAATTTGCGTCGACAGGTGGGCACCCACTCTGACTTGGAGGGTTCTTCTGTTAAGAAGCTACGTATTACCGCTAAAATCTTTCCTCTGATGCCTCCTTCACCTATCTTTCTGAGTAGGCCTTCAATTCATACTCCATCATTTGCTTTCTGTATGTCGATTAATACTAATACTGCGACGTCTCCTGATTCGTACGTCGTTTGACAGTCGTTTTTTACACTGACTAACTGGTCTACCGTACTTTTCTCTACTCTGAACCCTGTCTGACATGGGGACATTATAGCGTTCTTTTCTGTAAACATTGATAATCTTCTGATTAGCATTCTTTCAAAAATTTTGGCTAAGCATGATATCAATGATTAAATGTAACTAAAATATAGAACTAAAAATAAAGCAACAGGTTCTCCAGTTTCGGAAATCCGAGATAAAAATGACACTAGTGTGTATTATGGTTTCAAAACGTTTTCGGAAAACGAATGACAAACGGGTGTCACTCGAATTCAAAAATGGTAGTTGGATTGTAAATACATTAGTTTAGGTTAGGTTAAGTTAGGATAGGTTAGGTTAGGTTAAGTTAGGATAGGTTAGGTTAGTTTAGGTTTGATTAGGTTAGTTTAGGTTTGATTAGGTTAGTTTAGGTTTGATTAGGTTAGGTTAGCTTAGGTTAGGTTATTAAGTTAGGTTAGCTTAGGTTAGGTTATTAAGTTAGGTTAGCTTCACGATTCTCATGAATTTTCGTTGATGAGAGTCGCTAAAATTTGAATTTTCTTTCACTCCACTAGCTGAAAAAAGAAGAATTCATTGTTGGCCAATGACACAGTAGTGTCATGTTTGACACTTTACGTACGTATGTAACTAAATCCGGAGAATGTGTTGAAATAAAGTTTATGCTCAACAGCGCCATCTGTTCAGTTGATTTTAAACCTTCTCAAGGAATCCAAATTTTTTCACGTGGGGTAAATATTACATCAATATTGCCGGTTTTACTTTTGGCTTATTTATTGCAGAATTAAATATCTATGGCCAAATATCTTGTGCAAATTGTAGTCCTTGGGACACAGGTAGTTATAAGTAACACATAATTTTAGTAATTAGTGTTTATTTATTTTGTGATTTTCTTGTTCTCTTATGTAAGGTTGTGGGCAGAGCATTTGCTCGAGCACTAAAACAAGAATTCCAAGCAAGTCAGCAAGCAGCAAATCGAGCTGGTGGTGGAGCGGGAGGAGCAGCCCGAGCAGCTGCGAATGCTAAAGCTGGAATCACATTAGAAGAAGCTCAGCAAATCCTGAACGTCAATAAACTGAACCCTGAAGCGATTCAGAAGAACTATGAACATTTATTTCAAGTTAATGACAAGAACAAGGGAGGCTCTTTCTACCTGCAGTCCAAAATTTACAGAGCCAAAGAACGACTTGATGAAGAACTGAGAGTTCAAGCTAGTAAACAAGAAGCATCGACGAGTAGTAACGCCAAGACGGAATAGCAAAAGTCCTTACGTCGAATATAGGCCACATCTATCGAATTGTAAAGTCAAAACATTTGCTTTCTTTTCTGTACATATTCCCTCCGCTAGCTAATGAATACAAAAGTTCTTAGTACTTTTTAGTAACAATTTGCGTTATTTAGTCGGGAATTCTAGTTGAAAGGTTGATACTTTATTTATGGTAAGAAATTTTGTGAGCATAATTCGTTTCAGTGCTAAAATATTATCATTTCTTCAACAGGAGTAAACGTAGCTTTTAACTAAGCAAAAGCTCTTTTACGCGTGAAAGTAATTATTATTTCTTAAAAGTCGCTCGTTCTTCAGCAATTCTTCGCGTTTCAATTTTTCCTATATTAATTCTGTGAAGCCATCTATGATGTGAAATCGGCAACTTTACTAGCAGCCGGCGTTATGATCTTGTCGTAGCGTGCTTTGTTTTGATTCTCCCAAATTCGATAAGTTGGCAATAAGTACATATTAAAGTGCTTAAGCAGCGTACACTACAAGAATCCGTTTTTTTCCCGAAGACTTGTAAAATATCTATGAAGTCGAGTTTTAGAAATAATGGACTCTTCGCGACAGACATTTAAAGTTGGCGAAAAAGTCTTTGCCAAAGTAAGAGGATATCCTCCATGGCCTGCCAAGGTGTGAACTTCTACTTGTTATTCACTTTATTTATTATTATTTATTCTAAATATCATTAATTATTTACAAATTTATTTTCACATTTTTTCTTGCTGTCTTTCTCCAAATTTAGGTTGTTCGCCAAGACAAATCCTCCACAAAGTCAAAGTACAAAGTTCTTTTCTACGGAACCTACAATTCGTAAGATTTTTTTTTTTTTTAAACTTTATTTGTCACTTATTTTCACCGTTTTCGTGCGACTTACTTTAGAAGTGAACTGAAAGCCGAGCAAGTCTTTCCCTTCGAGGAACACAAAGAGAAAATGGCCTCCGGAAAAGCGCGAAAGGGGCGTGGTTTCATGAAAGCACTCGAGGAAGCTGAGGACGACGATTCTACCTTTAGTCGAACGTACCAAAAACCTACTCTCATGATGGAAGAAGCTTTAGAAGACTCGGATTGGGAAAGTACCGATACCAGACAAGACCCCAAGGAAGGAACACCCCTGCCCAGCCACCAAGACCCCAAAACAGAGAATCCGGACTCAGTAGAAGAAGTAACGGAGCCCGAGTCGTCTCCATCTCGCCCAACAACGAATTCTTCCTCCGCGTTTCCACAAGAAATAACCAAAGCGCCGGTTCTGGAGGCAGATTTAGCTCAAATATGCAGAAGTCAGTCGCCTAATCTCGTGCTAGACACGGTAAAGCAACATACCGGGGATAAAAACCTCCCGCAGAAAGTCGTTGACGAGGTTAAGGTCTTGATGAAGCCAACGGAGGTTCCGAGGCGCAAAATTCCAGCTGCAACCACTCCAGCGGTTGCCATCGTGATCAACAGTGTCGAGGAGAGTGACAATCCTGCGTCCCTGCAGTACTTGGGCTCATTTGAAGTCCCCCGAGCAGAGGATCTTGATGAATCCGACGTTATAGAACTAACTGAAGGTTCGGAAATCGACGTTGCAAATAAAAAGGAGTCGCAAGTAGTAGAAACAAGTCGAAATGAAAAAGAAGTACTAGAAAATAGCGGCACTGAGACAGACATAGAAACTACGCAAAGAGATGCAGGATTGAGTAACGCGAGATCGGGCCACGATGATGACGTCATTGGAATGACACAGTCAAGGAGTTCAGAAGTACATAACGTTTTTCTTAGGTTTTAGAGGCTAAATTCGTGATCGTTGTTTGTTTTCTAGGAGTCGAATGCGATGGATAGTGGAAATGAAAATATGGGAAAGAAATACAGGACAGTACGCAGAAAGAAGAAAATTATTCCCCAGAATTGCAAAAAAAGCTCGCATCCAACCAAACATGATAACACGGAGAGAACAAAGCGTCAATGTACCCAAAATGTATCATCGTACAACGATGGTAAGTTATGCTGCTCAAGTTAGACTTAAGTTAATATTAATTCAAGAATTAACATGAAGTTAATTCTTAAGGCTATATTTGTGCTTAGACACTATAATTGGTAAAGTGATGTTAAAATAAAGAAAAACTTTTAAGATTTGAACTTGTTTTGTTAAGGCCCAGCAGCAGTCACAGATGAAGAAAACAATGGGGAATCTGAAAACTTAGAGGAAGAAACGTCAAAAGAGAGTTCGGCTGATCTTACCGCAAGCGGTGTGGAACCTAGTGCCAAAAAAAAAAAATTGCCTACGAAAGAATTAAATCAAAACTCGGTAAGGTTTACAATATTACAATACTGTATCACAAAACCGTTGACGAACATTGTCGCCATTATTTGAATTAAGCGCGCCAAATTATCAAACGGTCGTTTTTGCTTTGCCGCCTATAATTTAAATTCACTTTGCGAATTTTTGGCTTAAAAAATAATAATGCTGGGATGTTCAACCATGGAACTCTTTTAAAAAAAAAAACAAGAAAAGAATTAAGAGAAGGATTTCTCCCGTTTAATTTCAATCGGGTAATTACTCAGAACGCCGTCAACAATTTTCACGCTGTCGCACTATCGTTCGTTTTTATTGATAGGATTATCAAACATAGAAAATTAGAAACAATAATATAAAATCACAAGCTATTGTTAATTTCAACACATCTACTGTAGCAATCGTCTAACGCGTCAGAGGAAGCAAATCCTACCAAATCGACAGAAAAGTCTCCAAGCGTCTCACAGCGGAAATCGGCATCACAGAATCGTATCATGTCTGACGCAGATTCCGAGTCTGATTTTCCGCTTGATGAAGAAGAACGTATGGTACCACCGAATTGTGTCGACCGAAAAAGGTAAGAAAAATTATATATGTTATCAAATTTGAAAAGCTACTAATGATCAAGACATGGACGTTAAGATTTTTGCGCGAGGAAAACAAAATGGTGAAAATAGAGGGAGATATTAGGAGAGTCTTAAACGTCAAAAATCCCCAGTGCAGTAAAGCCATTGAGCATTTGGAAGATTTCAACGCATTGAAACTGGAAGCACTCATGGTTAAAAAACACCCAATCATTATAGACACAATTCGGAAGCTCAGACGCTATGTTGGGCCCCATCCAAGCGTACTGGAATCGAACTCTTTGAAAGTTAGGGAACTTGTTTATAATATTACAATATACCATAGATAATCTTATATTTATTGTTAGGATTTGTTTGAACGACAGTCGAAAATTATTCGCAAAAAGGCGGATGCGATTCTAGAAAAACAAATTAAACCCCTGTTCGCTCGTCCTCCTGCCGGAGTTACATTTTGGGACTTCTTCTACGATTCACTTGAGAAGTTTAGAACAGCGACGAAAAATTTAAGTGAGAATCAAGTAGCCTTTCTAACTCTAGAAAATCAAGGCAAGATTGCTTAGATTTCACGTTTGCTTTGGGATGATTGTGTTTACAGTAAATGTCTACCACTTTTCATTACTTTAGAAATACCTAGTTTGGATGTTGGCAATCATAATTCATAAGCAGCCATAAAATAAGCCTGGGAGAACTCTTGAGACCTGTTACGTTACGTTAACATGTGCTTTTCTTTTAGTAGAATTGGAGAACGGAGAAAAATGCTTTTACACTGATTATTGAGTCTAGACAAAATAGTAGATTTTCTGAAGAACACATCTGATTGTTGTAATACACATCTAGATTTTAAACTAATTGATGTTAAATTAGCAAATTTGTATGGTTTCTGTACTTGATGTCTGAGATTTCTTTTCTAAAAGCGGATTGGCCAGGAAATAGGGAAAAAACCAATGAGAACAAGTGCACTGCTATATCGATATTATTTTCATATCGATAAAAACACTTCAACATGTTTCCAGTAATATTAATAATAAGTGTGCATAGATCTCAGTTAATTTAATAAGAATTTAACTGGTTCTATGTACAGTTGAATGAGTTTGATTAGGTGAAGTTGGTTTGGTTAGCTGTGAATATATCGAATGTACTAAATTAAAAATTAATTTTGCCCCGTACTGCCATCTAGCATTCGTCATTCGTTCAGTTCACATCTCCCACCGCGTGAATAACGCCAGTTAAGAAACAACAACAAAAGAGTCCAAGCGAAGCCAAACACTGTGCATTCCATATATTTAACGCCTTAAGTTTCGTTTTCCCGTTCGTTGTATCATAAAAAAAAAACTCAACGTGATGTCCTCGAGTGAGTTTAACGTTGGCGAAAAAGTATTTGCCAAAGTTCGCGGCTACCCGCCTTGGCCTGCCAGGGTGAGCTAATTATAACAACCTTGGCTTTATATTCTCAAAATAAAATAAAGATAAATAAATACTCACAACTTTGCAACTCATTCAGGTGGATCAAGTTCTATCCAAAGGCACTCGTTACCGCGTATTTTTCTATGGAACGTACGAAACGTGAGTATTTTGCTTGAAAATTCCCAGAATTAAAAGGAAAAAATATTAAATACACAAAAATTGGACTTCGATCAGACTTCTCTGCAATTCAAGTCTTATTGCAGAACTCAAACGAGTCTAAAAGCAAAAGTTTAGGCATCTTGCCCTCAAATTGAGCAGTCTAGGACAGACATAAGTTCTAAACCAAGCCAATATGTGGGGCTGACATTCTTTTGTGGGGCTTTAACCATCTGTGTATTAATAACCTCTTTACAATTTCTCGTAGTGGCACTGTAAAGAGCGACGAAGTCTTTCGCTATGAAGAAAACGTGGGCAAGTACGGAAATTCAAGGAAACTCAAAGGTTTTAACCAAGCCCTTCTGGAAATTGTGGAAAATCCTGACATGGGCCTTCAAATGGACGATTCTTCAGACACAGAGCAACCAGAAGTAGTTTCAAACCCTCACTTAACTGCCTTATAACCAATTTTTTTCTTTTTTGTGCGTTTAGGAGTCATCAAAAGAAAACGTCGATGAATTGAGTGATCAGAAACCGAATGTACCAAGCAACGAAGAACCTAATCAACCTTTCAGTAGCATTCCTGTTAAAAAAGACGCAGAAGGAACGAAAGATACGACAGATAAGATCCCTGAAGGCTCTGCACCCCAACTAGAAGTTCCACAGCCTTCGACGGTATAAAACATGTTATGTTCTGATTCTTTTGTTCTTATGAACGTTAAGTCACAGGAAAAAGCTAAAGAAACGCCGCCTAAGAAGAAAAAAGCCCCAGCTAAGGCTTCCACGAAGCCTGTTCCTCTTCTGGAGGTCAAAGAAGCTCAACCTCCTCTTCTTTCTCCTCCCCAGCCCGAGGAGGTTCACGTACCTACCAGTCCTAGCGTTGCCGAGTCGCCAAACAAAGAAAATGCCCCTTCGTCTGAGTTATCAGACAAAGAAACCCCGCCCACAACCTCGGAATTGACGACCGATAAACCCGAGCCAGTAGCCACCCCAGCCGTCAATCGTCCCTCAGAACTTCAGTCAGAACCAGGCGAGCGAGTAAGTCGCAGCGGTCGCAAAATCAAACCGAAACGGTTCGCCGACGACGGCGAAGATCTGCCGATTTCCCCCGATCGTAGTCACACAAGGCAGATAGGTCCTGCCGATCCCGAATCTCAAACGGTAGTTTCCAAGAGACGCAAAGTAGTCCAGTCCAAAGTTGCAAAAGAGAAAGAACAAAGTTTGGGCGACAAACCATCCCATGACGCCAAAGAGAACCAGCCCAACGAAGAATCAGGCGAAAGAGGCGGGGCAGAGGCTCTTAGACCGGAAGGCTCCACCCCGAAAGTGGCCAAAAAGAGCGCCAAAACGAAGGAAACCAAGACTCCACAGTCGGTGAAGAAAAGTAAAGTAAAAGAGAAGGTAGAAGTTGATGGAGACGCTGCGAATCCAGCCAAAAAAGTGAAGCTCAAGGAAGAAAGTTTGGTAGAGAATGAAGAAAGCAAAAATCAGGTAAGCGATGACGAAAAAAGGGCAGATTTAACGAGTTTTAATAGTTACTGTAAGGTATATTGTGGTTTTTCGTTTTTTCTAGTTGTAATTTGTATTTTCTAATTTTCTCGTTTGGTTTTTGTTAGAAAGAAAAGGTGAAATTGCAGTGGGATCCTGCGAGTGCGAAAGCATTGTTGAATGAAGGAGATGATTCGATGAATGAAAGCGTTTTGGCTGTAAAGGGGCAAGTGGAAACGAAAGTGAAGTACGCGCGAATGGATAAGAAGAAGCATTTGCTAATTGAAAAGAAAAAAACGGAGTACAAGTACGATTTTTTCAAAGGACTTTTGTTATTTATTTATTATTGTTAGTAAAACAAATGCTATTTAAATGGATTGGTTTATGTAGATGGCTGAGAGTAGAGGGGCGGCTATTGCAACTGGATATTAAATTGAAGGAAGCCTTAGTGGTGGATCACCCACATTGCGAAGCTGCCATTGAGTATTTGGACGAAATGTATAATTTGAGTGTAGCGTCACTCATGTTAAAGAAATACCCTTGTATCATGGATACCATTCGAAAGGTACTATTTAATATTTTCTAAAAAAATACGTGTTGGTGGGGACATAAGCTAATTGTAGTCGTTCTCTTTTTGTAGTTGAAGAGATACGTTGGGCCTAAATTTGCTGGAGAACTGACAGATCATCAAGTTTGTTATTAATTGATTCCATTTGAGGAAGATTTTAATTGAATTATCTTATTTTTGTTTGTTTTTTAAACTTAGAAAACAGTTCGGAAACATGCAGAAACTATACGTCAGAAAGCAGAAATGGTTTTCCAGAAATTTTCTTTGCTTTTTACGACGTTCGATGGTCAAACCTTTTGGGATTCCTTTGCAACACATGTAGAGAACTTTAAGCGAGCGACAAAGCATATGTCGCAGGAAGAATTGTTACGTTTAGTCCGAGAACCGTCACGTAAGTTGTTTATATAAAATCTTACAAAGCTTTATAAAACGTTGGTTAATTTGTCATGTTTTGTAGTGAATTCTGGGGTTTTAGAAGACGGCGAAGAGAAAGAACCAGAGGCAGGAAGTTCTTCACAACGGCTTTAACTTGATAGAAGTGTTTTATTATTTTTTAAAAAGTTTTTACATTTCTTTAGAAATTCTGGGAAGCACAGTTTTGGAAGGCAAAAGACAGGCATTTGTTTTGCGGTACTTTTTGCCATGATTATTTTACGTCTGAATATGCTTTGGGAATGTGGAAAATTGTCTGTGGAAGGCGTTTAAATCATTACATTTGTTATCTAGCATTATAGATGGGCAGATGATTTACATCCAAGACAAGAAGTATTTAGGTATCGATGTTCCACTTTAATACAGATCATGCCAACAGTACGACAAAACTGTATAAAGAAAACTTAAAATTATATATTTTGTTTTTGTTATCTTTTAAAAAAGGTTATTATTATTCTTAAACAAAATTACACAAATTCTATCAGTTTAGTATCTTTAAGGTAGTCTACTAAACAGTTTCTTAACTTATATTGTCGTTCTGGTTCAATTTTCCCTAATCCTAATATATTTTCCATGTTAACACCTTTCTGCTAAAAACCAAAATGTGCAAGCGTTCTGTTTATAATCGAGAGATGGCGCGACTGAAGCCAGTGGGTTTTTCAACAGGTTCTCCAGTTTCGGAAATCCGAGATAAAAATGACACTAGTGTGTATTATGGTTTCAAAACGTTCTCGGAAAACGAATGACAAACGGGTGTTGGGGTTTTTAGTTATTTTCGTTTGCTAATGTTCTTTTTAGAAAAAAACGAATTCGTTAATACCAGTTTTGCTAAAATTGTCGTGACAAAAAAATACTTCTGTTACGATAAAGTACCATGGCTCCTGATCAACGACAATTTTCGGGGCTTTTTTTAACCCAATAGTTCGTTTACAGTAGAATCTCGCTATAACATACTGTTTTCGCTTATGGTGGACAAAAACTGAGGTCCCTTGAGGTTCACCACCAGCGATGAATACCAGCGATTCCGTGCGGTAACGCATGTAAAACACCAGCCGAAGAGGAGCACGGGCTCCTTAACAAAAGTTTTCGTGGTCGTGTCCCACTCAAACCCCTCCCACTGGCCATTTGCTATTTAAAATGTACAATCGGCTATAACGTCAAGATTTGTGTTTGCTCATTTGTGTTGCACAAACCCCTCCCACTGGCCGTTTGCTGTTAAACGTACAATCGGCCATAACGTACAAATTTTTCGTCCCCTTGCGTGTACGTTAGCGGGATTTTACGGTATTTAAACGTAATGCGCGCCCTGCTATTTACGCGATACGTCGGTACGAAACTTCGCATGTCGACAACTCGGGAGAGGTTTTTTTAGAAAAATGTTAATTCATAGAACTTAAAGTGATTTCTTTTGATTCTTTTGTGGTGTGATTTTGATGGCCGCTTTCCATTAACACTGGAAATGAGGTAACGATTACTAGTGTTTCCGTAAATGTTTAATGAATAAATTCCCAATCGTCGGTAGCCCGTTATAAATTCGAATAGGAGAAAATCTGTAGTATTGGGTCCCAAAAGTACACAAACGTAATTTAAAAAAAAAAGTACTAGAGTATGTTGTTTGAGCTTGTATATAGTATCCTCCCCAGTTTAATAAGGTGGGAAAACCCCAAAAGACAAAATTCTAAATGGTGGGAAACAAAAGGCCAAAAAAAGACGTAACAGGGTCTCGTTCGGTTATACAAGTTTGAAATAGTTTTTTGTAGTTTACACGGATGCTTGGGCTATTTTGGGAGTATTTAGTTTCGCTTGTTTGACTTCTTGCTTGTTTTAGTGGGGGCAACTACGGGTGCTGGGGCTTCGCTACGGATTTCGTTCACTTGCACTTCATTGGCGCCGAACAAATTCTCGCTTTCATAGGCCAATTTCTCCCAATCCTATGAAATAAACAAACAATAAATTAGCTCTCAGCTCCTAAGCTACATTTAATAAAAAATTAGAGATCTTACCTTGATGAATTTCTCAATGGAGGGGGAAGTGCAACGTTGGCATTGTAAATATCCAACGCCGTCTTTGTCGGTCAAACAGTCACAACGTTGGCAGTCGCTAGGGTCGGAAGTTAGGGCTACACGACGGACGAAGACGTCCACAAACTTTTTGGTTTGGAGCGGTTTGTCGGTTAGCATTTGGCTAAGGTCGAACAAGGTGCCGTTGGTTTCAAGGGCCAAAGGTGTGCAGAAATCCTTGGGGATGACCAATTGGCGGCGGAGGTCTTTGTCGCCGATCATCTTGCGGACGTCGCGTGCGCTGTAAACGTTCTCAGCATCAAACCCAAAAACGTACTAAAGCATAAGAAAAAGAGTTAGAGCAACAGTCGTCTTCAACTACTAACTAATTGTAGCCATCAGTTTAAGCTCAAAAGTTTGAAACACAAACGGAATTTAATTACTTTGCTTTCCTCGTTGGTCTTGGTGCGGAACTGCAGTTGTCGGGGTTGCAAGAGATGCAGGTTAATGTCATTTTCCAACAAGAGGGTAAGGGCATCAGCGTAGTTTTCGGCATCGCAATCCGAATCACACGTCAAAAGGACGATTTGTTTGGACACGCCAGCACGGAAGGGCAACTTGGCAGCGTAGCGAAGAGCGGCGAAAACGTCAGACTTTTCAATGCCATTGAACAGGATGCTGTAGACAAAATAAGAAAACGACAAGGTTCAGGAGGATTTTGACCACATTTTTATTCCATATCTACCTTTCAAAGGCCTTGATAATCATTTGCTTGTTGTTGAAGAGTTGATTTTCGGTCGTGCGGATATGTGGGTCTTGGAAGATACCTTTACCACCAAATCCGACGACAGCGAAACGGTTGTTGTTGATACCACGTTCCTTCAAAGCTGCGTCAAGGTCGCTGGGAAGGTTAGCGAGGCGGACGTTCTTCAAACAGGTCTTTTGGTCTACGAGGAAGACAACGTCGGCGGAACGGGGTGCATCGTTGTTGAATGTCTTGAGTTCGCCGGCTTGCATCACTTTACCATCTTCCAACTCACAGCGGACTACATAAGAAATTTAAAGGCGCGTTTAGTCAATTCTCATTAAAGATAAGATCACCGAGGAAGACATGGACACCTACCGCATTTTGGAGGCATCCACACGTCAACACCGGCCAGGCGACACTCGCTGACGTAAGCCGAAGCGGCAGTGCAGACGCCGAGTTCCTTCTTGGGACTGTTCTCCAGCATGGTCAGGTCGTTGGTGCACATGCGAAGGTAAGGAGTGGAGTCAATGCTGTTGAAGCAGGGTCGGAGAACGGACGAGTCGTCGGTAAAGAGTTCTTGGCAAGTGCGGTCGTTCTTCTGGCTGGGGAACTGCGTGTCCACGGCGTAGTTCTTTACACGGCAACGAGAAGTGCCTACCTTCCAGCTATTGGCAAAACTGTCAACCTCGGTATCGGCGCGCAACTAAAATTTCAAAGTTAGTTTTGTTAAATAAAAAATATGATGAAGAACTTTAATAGATAATTCTTTTACCTGGCGAGTGGGAGTTAAAAAGTCGTCACTGGGTTCGTTGTTGTACACACCAAAAAGACCACCGGTTTTGCCGAAAGTCCATCCGGAGACCTGGACGGTGCAAACGTCGCGGTACAGGTTACAGTCGATTTGGTATCCGGCGCGATTGTTGAGGACGATGTGATGGCCGTGGCGGATGACGCTAGTTTGACCAAACCGGAAGGGTAGTTCTACCTTCTTGCCGTTAAGAGAAACGCGGTAGGTAGAGTCGATGTCCATTTGTCGTCCTTCGAGTAGAACCGTCAAGGATTTCTTGGTGACTTGGCCATTTTGGCCTTCGTAATTGACGACGACCGAAAAGTTGTTGCTCACAAAGTCGCTGACCAACAGATAACTGCATTCACCGGCGAATTCGTAGTATTTCTGGTCGAAAGTCATGTAGTGCTGGCTACCAGCAATGAAGGCATGGCTACCAAAAGGGGGCAGTATGTTGGAAAGCTTGAAGTCGGGTTTGTAAGTGGCCATAGCATCCATAAATTTATAGTAATGGGGGGTAATGTCAAAGTTATCTAGGACCTTTTGCTTGGCCGAAACAGACTTTTGGATAAAGGGCAAGTTACCGAACTGCGGCAAAGATTTGAAGTTTTCCCACTCAATAGGCAAGTACTGGGTGTATTCAATGCGACCATTTTGGGGTTCGTAGATGAAGATGCGTTTTAGGTCGAAGTCGAACGATCCTTGTAGTTCTTGAGCCATCTGGTTGCAAACCAGGTCGATGTACTGGAGCGCCTCACGCAGAACTTGACGCACTTGGATCTCCATCTGGTAGTATTTGGTCAACTCGGAGATCTGGAAATGGACGCGCGAAACAACGTTGGATACGAAGGCGACAATGGGAAGCTGTTGGAGTTCTTGATACTGGCCTTCGACGGCGTGTACTGCAGCTTCAAAGTAAGGCCTGTACTGGGCGGTCATGGTTTGCAGTTTGGCGAGGTTGGTGGATGCCACTTCGTTAGCCCAGACCCTGACCTGTTCAACGTACTCTTGGAAGTGGAATTCCTCCAACCAGGAAGCGTACCGTTGGTAGAGTTGAACCATGCTACGGACGGGCTCAAAGGTCAGGAAGTACTGACGTAGGCGGAGACTCATTTCTTGCATCATTTGTTGGGCGTTGTCATATTTCTCTTGAACGTACTGAACCCATTGTTGAATCTTCTTCGCATAGATTTGCGAACTGGCAGTGTAGCTGTTGATAAAACTCAAAGCCTTGGAACGCAAATCTTCAACAGTGTTCATGACAGTCTCTTCCATGCGGCCATAGTAGAGGTCAAAAGCAGTTGTTAGGCTGCCATAGTAATCTCCGAAAAGGCCCACGATATCTCCGTAACGCTCATTGAATTGGGTAGCGTATGCTTGATAAGCTTGACCGATTTGAGTAGCGAACCTGGACACGGTGGTCTGGATTTGGGTGTAGGTTTGGGTGGCAATCTTAGCTACTGTTTGATAGTTGGTCTTAACCATACGGAGAGAAGTGTGAAAAGTTTGGCTGACGAATCGATAAAAGGGCAAGAATTGTCGGAAAGCGGCGGCTATCTTAGGAGAGACGGAGTCGTACATTTGCCGTCCGACTTCAGCGAGACTACGAACGTAGAATTCGTTACTAGCGTAGATGTTGTGTGCATAGGTTTCCAAATCGGCGAAGTCGCTTTTAAGGGAGGTCCATTCTTTAGCCATGAATTCGGCTAGACGCATTTGGGTTTCGGCGAAAATGGGGGCAATTGCAACCTGACGACTGGTCAGTTCTTGGACCAAGCCGTTGAGCCAGTCAGCGCCGATCATGTTTTGGACCACAGCGAGTAAATCAGTGGCATGGTTAAGGAAGATAGCCTTGATTTCCGGTGCGGATTCGGTACGCCAGTGCATGCGCTTACTTAGAAGTTTGGTGGTGTTGAGTTTCAAAGAAAAGAAAGCATCAGTCACAGTTTTACCGTAGATGTCCCTGTCGGACTTGACAAGAATCTCCTTGTCGGTGGGAAGACCAGCGTACACAGACCATTTCTTTCCAGTGGCGTAGTCCAGGTCGATCTTTCCAGCGGGTTGGTCGACGTTCAGTTCACCTTTAATTTGGAAGGGTTCTAGGTCATTAACGGCCGTGCGGCTGAAAACAGTATAGGATCCGCCTTCCTGCAACATGGAACCAGTCCAAGCTAAGGTGTTTTCGGTGGTCCTGAGTTCCATCTCGATTTGGTTTTTCAGTTGAGCGATGATTTTGCTTTGCAGCTGCAAAAACTGAGAGTTGCCGTAACGATCTTGATAGTCGAACCGCAAGTTACAGGCGGTTTCGTCCGACTTGGTGTTAAGGCCAGTGGTTAGGCGAAGGTCGGTATTAGACGCGGGGTGTTGGAGCGCCCAGTTCACGTCGTATTGTTGACGGCTGGGGGAGGAAAGGTCCTTGATGTTGGTGAGAACCACGAACCTGTGACTCTCCAAGGGTGAGTAAGTCACTTCGACTTTGCCGTTAAACAGGTCGTTACCGGTGCCTTTGGCATATTGGCCGCTGAGGACAACGTCCTGCAGGAGAGCGGAATGTACCAGGACAAGGTTAGCTTTACGGGATTGGATGTTCCATGAACTCAAGTCGCTTGTTTCTACGCGGGCTCCAAAGCGCTTGGTGCGGTCGCGGGCTGCGTCCCATTTGAGTTCGGCGCAGGTCGAAGACTCGCCGTTGGACATAATGTGGTGGGACTCAATTTCAAAAGAGCGGACTGGCAAGTCGAAACGGAAGACTGCGTCAAGTTGTGTGCGACGACGACTGGAAGCATCTTCTATGGCAATTTTGTAACCGGCGCTCTTGCCTTCGGCCCAGGATACTTGGATGGAGTGATCCAACTTGGTAGACGAGGATTCGAAGACGTAATCCAGTACCATTGTGCGCTCAGCTGCGGTGGCTTTGCAGCTAATTTGTTGGCCAAAAGTTGTTTTCTTGAGGGAGAACTGAGTACCCAAAGTAGAGTCTGCTTTACGGTTCAGGTCCCAGCAAAGGTAGCCTTGAAGGTTAGACTGCTCGGGGGTGTGTTCGACGGCAAAGGAAATCGAAACGGGTTGAACTGGGTTGAAAATTTCAATCGTTGTAACGCCTTCTTGTTTGTTGACTGACACTAGGATGATCTTACGGCTATTGACAGTCAAACCCAAACCATTTTCGAAACGTTCGTCGCGGCGTTCGAAACGTAAGAATCCATCCAAGTTACGGAGGATTTCGAAGGGAGTATTGATGTTGACTTCTGTCAAAATCTGTTGGTTGGTCAACTCGGCGTTGGCTTTCATACTGGCTATGTGTTGGTTTAATTTCGCCTCGAAACTGGCTTCAGCGGTGTTTTCACGCCATACAGCATTCGAACTTACAGCAATGCCGTAGTTAGCAAAGCGGGCTTGGACGTTGCCGAGGTATTTCGAGCCCTGTTCCAATTGATTAGTAAATTCAATAGTGAACGATTCATAGTTTTGAAATGGAGTATGGACTGCAGCCTTGGCAACGAAGTCGGACTTGCTGTTGAAGACGTAATCGAACTCGACTCCCACGCGAGCACCAGGGTATTCAATTTCGGCGTGGACCGTCTTGCGGTCGCTACCTTGAAGGCGTAGGTTCAACGCAAACTTTTCATAGCTGATGAATGGAGTGTTTAATTCAAAGGTAGCAATGTAGGCACGAGGTTCTACACGAATGTTGGAAACGAATTCGATCTTTTGACCGTTCCAGTCCAAAAAGATGTTTGACTGGCCCCAATTTTTAATTTTAGCTTGGCCCTTAACGTCCCAAACGTAGCGCTCGTAACCTTTAAAGGGTGTGTTGACTTCCAAGTGGGCTTCGAAGACATCAGCCAATTTTACGACTAAGTTACTGCCCATTTTGCGACCGAAACAGTCGGCTTGGGCATAGATTTCGAAGCGGTCATCGCTTTCGGTGTACTTGGCACTGAAGGAGTGCTGGCCGCTGGGTAAGGAGACTGTCAAGCGAGGTTCGATGACGCGACCCGAGAGAGGGACGTTCAGGAGCAAGGATAGATTGTCGTAGTATCTGAAGGGTGTTTTTGCGGTGACGGACACGTCAAGCGAATCAGTGAGTTCGTATTTGACACTTAAAGAAGAGGGTGCGAAAGCAGGGTTGGAGGTCTGGAATTCAACTCCGGCATTAAGTCCAGCGTTGACTTTAAAGTGGCCGTTTAGGCGCAGCATAGACCACGTCTGGCAGGGTGTGTTGAGGGTGACGAAGCCTTCCATGTCCTTCCAGCCGTTGTAGCGGCCATTGACGAAAAAGCGGGTGTTATTTTCGCCGCAATTCAAGTTCAGTTCCACTTGCATGTCTTTCGAAGACTGAAGACGGGTCTGTATTGTAAAGGATATGACCTTGGATTGAATCAAGGGTGATTCAAACTTGGCTTCGCCTTGGAACGGTCCCGTCAGCTTAGCATTGGCGTTCAATTGGTGGATGTTGCCAAAAACGGTCAACTTGACATTGGCGGCAAATTGCGCACCTTTGCTGCTTTGCATCTCGAAGCTGATGGGTTCGTTGAGTAAAGGAGTCTCCAACTTGATTTGGAAGGTAAACTGGTCAACTTCGGTAGAAACCTGGCTGGTAAGGACGTGGGTAGCTCCTCCATACTGGAAGGATAATTTGCCCTGAACTTGGTCGTTGCCGGAGGGAATGTAGCTCAGCTTGATGGCGAAGTTGCCTTGTTCTAAGTAAGGCGAGAATGCATCCAAGGTCAATTCAAAGCCAGATATTGTAGCAATGTTGTAAACGATGCGGTGAGTTTTGTTCGACCATTTCAGGTCAATGTAACCGTCTGATTCGCCAGTTACCATGTTAAAACTTGCGGAGTGGTCTTGTTTAGAAATCCAGGGGCAGCTTAGCTTACCTTCCACGGTAAAACGCTCGCCGTCTTGAACCGAAAAGGTTAAGGAGTGCTCATCTTCGCCAACGTATCGCAATTCGAAGGCGACAGGAGTAAAACCGACCTTCAAGTTTACGGAATGTTTAGTGGCGAAAAGGTTAGTGTAAAGCTCAGCCTTGGCTTGCAGTTGTTGGTTGGCTAAGGTGTAAGATAGGACAATCTTATGCTCACCCTGGGGACAGGTAAATTTTAAGGTAGCGTCTATACTTTCAGTGAAGCGGTAATACACTTGGGTATTCAGCGTGAAGCTTTGGACTTCGAAGTATGGGAAGTCGGCTGTTGCTTCAAACTGAAGATTTTGTTGAGCGTTGTTGAATCGGAGCGTGACGCGATTGTCCCATAAGAAGGCTTCACTCTCTACTTGGGAAAGATCCTGGGTGGCCGAGTAAGAGAAACCAACATTAACAGGTCGGAAGAATTCAGGAGAGGAAACGTCCAAGCTGGTTCGAAAACTGTTTTTCTTAAGGACATAGGAGCTTTGTAGCTGATAATTGCCAGAAGGCAAGGTAAGACCCAATTCAGCCTTCACGGTCCTCACAGACGGGATTTCGAAGAAAGCAGTCAGGCTGGCGGTAGGAATAGCGTTGAAGGCTGGGATGTTGTAGTTCAAGTTACCTGAATAAGTGCTGCCTGATGGTTGGTTCAAGGATGCTTTCACGGAGGCCAGTGTTTGGAAGGTGGCGAGTTCAAAAGAACCTTCGAACAGCTTGTCTGCGTCATTGGAACCCTGGGCGGCGATGGTCAACGTTGGTAGTTGCTCGAAAGGAGTTTGGAGCTGGAGCTTGGCGTAAAGCTGATCTGATTGGTTGGTGAAGTCGAGGTTAACACCCAGGTTCGACACCATGGCAAAGGGCGTGGTAAGCTTGAAGTAACTCTCGAGTTTGTTTTGCTCGTTTTGGAAGTAAAAGTCAGAAGCTACGATGTTGCTGTTATACTCAGCTTGGACTGAGCCACCGAAGCGGTTGTTCCCGGTCAAGTAGCGGCCTTGGATGGAGCATTGATAGTCGTTGTAAGTGACTGAAGTTGAAACGGATTTCTCAGCGGAAGTATCAGCCAACAAACCGGCAAACTTAACGGTTCTCAGGTAGGGGCAAGGACTTTCCAGAACAACGCTGAATTCATTTTCCTTCAACAAACCAGAAACGGACAAGTACTTACCGGCCGACCACTGGAGGTAAGCCTTGGCGGAACTGTCGTCGTACTGGGTGTTAGCTTTGAAGTTCACTGGCTCAAAAAAGGGCGTGTTTAGGGTAGATTCAAAACCATAGTTGTTGTTTTGGGGTTCATAGACGTAATTGCCCTGAATTTGAATTTTCTTGTTGCGAGCGTACTCGAAATCAAAGTCGACGTTGCTGCGGTTGATCTTACCGTTGAAGGTCATCTTCTTGAATCCGGCAAAAGATGTATTGAGGGTCGTACGCAGTTTACCGTTGGAGCCGGAGAAAAAGCCGGAGGCATTCAATTCAAACTTTTGTTCACCATATTCTAGGTTAAGGCGAGCACTCTTTTCGGTGGATCCAGTGTCCGTGTCCAAACTGAAAGTCAAAGTTTGGGAGAAGGATGACTTGAAGGTTATTTGAGCGCTAACGTTGTCCTTGAAGCTGCCAGATGCTGCGAAATTGATTTCGTGATTGTCTTTGCGCAAAAAAACGGAGATGGTCGGTTGGTTCGAGCTAACATCGTACTCGATGGTCATGGACAAATCTTGCATGGATTGGTAGGGCGATAAGAAGCTGATGTGGGCTTGGGATCCACCGTTACTGGTAGTGATATCAGCATTGAGTTCGACGAGGCGGCCAGCTTGATTGTAGTAGGAGAGGCTGGCCTTATGACTTTGTGCTGAGTTGACGGACCCACGGAGAGTCAGGTCTTCGAACCCCTGGAAGGGAGTTTTGAAGTTGATGCTGAACTGATTCCCTTCTCCGAAGTTCCAATAAGCCGTGGCTTGGACGCTTTTTTCACCAAAGTTAATAGTGACCTGAACTTTACGATCGTAGTCATTCAATAGGGTGTTACAGATCAGCTCGAAGTTTTCAAAGCCAGCAAAGGGCGAGGTAAAGTATACTTTTTGAACGGTATCCTCCCAGGAAACGCCCACTCGGAGAGCTTTATCGCTGGTCCAGCTGAAACCCAAATCGCCAGAAAGACCGCCAAGCGTCTTGTAGTTGCCATTCAAGTTGAGGTCAACACCATTGTGACCAGTGCAGAAGAAGTTGGTCTTGAAAGAGCCTTCGGAGTCTCCAAAATCAGCGTTGAAACGGAACTCGGTACGCATAGGGTCGGTGTTCACTACGACGTTCAATTCAGGCGAGCCTTGGAAATTGTATAGTCCGCTAATCATGGTAGACTGGAAGCCTTCGAACGGGGTCAACAAGGATACTGAGATTTCGGCGCTCAAGGGGTTGGGTAGATTGTAAGAACCTTCCAATTGAACGGTTTGAGAACCATATGTACATACAGTGTTGAAGGTTTTTCCATCGTAGTTGCCCTCGATGGTAACCGTCTCAAAGAAAGGCGTAGTCAAGGTTAGTTTGCCTTCTGAGTCAGGTCTAGTGTTAACGGACAGTTTGATGATTCGGTCTGCCGCCCATTGTAGGTTGGCCTCAGCCGTCAGATCTTTCCGGAAATTGTAGCTGACAGAAGAGGTCAAATCAGGGGTGAAGGTCGACTTGAAGGCGGCGTCTAGGTTACCAAAGCTGGCCCCATACTTAACCAATAATTCGGTATTAAAGCGGCCTTTGACCCAGTCGTGACTGAGTTTGAAGGTTTCACGTCCTTTCTTGGTACTGTCGAACTCGATAGCGAAACTTTGAGTGTTAAAGTAGGGTGTCTGAAGAGTAGCTTTGGTATTGAACTGGCTAAAACTGACGAAACGGGACTCTTGACTGTAGTCTATCAAGTTCTTGCCTGCATAGTTGATAGAAAATTTGGTCGCACCTTGTGCTATGTCCCAGTCAATGGTGGCGTCTTGTCCGGCAATGTTTAAAATTAGGCTACCCATACGGTAATTGCGATGGTTACCTCGGACCTCTACGAGGTAAGGACTCAGTTTGAAGGTCCCTTCAACAGCAGAAAAGTCAGAGTTTAGGTTGTATTTGGCTACGAAGGAATACGTCTCGGAGGAGACCAACGGTAAGAGGAAAGTGGCTTCGATTTGGCTGTTCAGAGCAGAAACCTGCCCTTGGGCTGTCAGTTGTACCAACGATTTACCATTGCGTTCCACTCCAAAGGATATTAAGCGAGAGTCTAAGCTATAATGTACGTTAACGTCCAGTTCGTCGTAGCCACTGAAGGGGGTCTTCAAATTGATGCCGACCAAAGCCGAATAGTCGTCGAAGGAGAGTTTGAAGCCAGTTTCGTAACGTTGGAAGGTCTTTTCGACTGCAATGTTGGTGTACTTCTCGGCCGATTGAAAATCATAAACGAAGGATCCACCCAAGGTTTCCCAACTGCTGACCGGGGTCTGAACCTTCAGGGAGGCTTCGCCGCGTAAAGACGTGAAGCTAAAACGGAACTCGTTCTCGTAGCGGGAGAGTGGGGTAGTGATCGTGAAACGGGCGAATTTGCTGGGCGATGAGAAAAAGTCATACTCAACCAACGCAGTGACAGTTTGAAGTTGACGGAAGGGAGTGGTGGCTGTGATCTCGAACTGGTTATCGACCAAGCGGCCGCTGAAAGCCATCGTCTCGTAACCCTTGAACGGTGTTGTGAGGCTAGCGTCGATGTTGTTGGAGTCCATTTTGAGAGCAGCGGTTACATCGTAATGGCGACCGTTATGAGCTAAGACCATGGACGCCTTTTTAGCTCCGTAGAGGATTTCTCCGCTCAGGCCCAACTCCTCGTAACCAGAAATAGGAGACATTACACTAAATGCTACTTGAGCAGATTGCTTGGAGAGGGCAACTGAACCACTAACGGAAAAGCGAGATCCGTTGCGGACAATATCGGCGTTAAAGGTTTTGCTGCGTGTGGAAAGGTCGTACTTGAAGTTGAGGTCTATGTTTTCCCAGCCGTTGACAGGTAAAGTAAGATGTAATTCGCTCTGGGCCGATGCAACTCCCGCGTTACTAAAAGCCAACGTGGCAGAAACATCGAAACGATCCTTGTTCCGGACCAATCCCAAGTCAAAGTTTTTCTTTTTACCTTGCAGATTATAACGTAGTTTGGCAGTGACTTCTTCGAACCCGGCGAAGGGGGTACGCAAAGACACGAGAGCTGAATCTTTTTCAAAGTTAAGGGCAGCAGAAAAATCAGTGGATCGACCTTCTTTTTGAAGAGTCAAAAGGGCGGATTTGTCGTTCTCGAAGTTGATGAGACGACCGTTTATTCCCAGTTCACGGTAACCCTGGTAGGGAGTGTTGATGTTCAGACGAACCCCTTCCGTTTCAAGCCAGGATGCTTCAGCACCAAAATTTTGTTTCTGGCCGTTCTTTTCCAAGCTCAAACTACCTGACAAACTGTCTTGGAAGTCGTACTTGCCAGTCAGACCGAACGACTCCCACCCGGAAATGGAGGTCATGCCATTTAATTTCACCTCGGACTTACGGGTCACGAATTGGCCTGCAAAATTGAGGCCGAAGTTGAATTCGTTCTTGGATACCCTTAGGTTCGCGGTTTTTTCAGCAGAGCGACAGTTGGACTCGAAGTTGAATGTCAGAAGCTCCCAGTTCTGGATGGGCATACGGATTTCAATGGATGTGACGTAGTTTTGGGGATTTACGGTTCCCACAAAATTGAATTCGAAGCGTTGGCCGTTGCGTTGAAATCCGAATATGGCTTTAGGACGCGCGGTTTCGAGCAGCGAGTATTCGCCGTCCATGTTCACCCTCTCGAAGCCGTTAAAGGGGGTATTGACTTTCAAGTTAATCTTATTGTCAACGAACTCGAATTCCATAGCGATCGATTTGGGAGTGCTGTTGATGTCGATCACCAACGACGCAAGCTTCTTGGGAGTTTCGACACTGTATACCAGTTCGGTCATAACTTTCTTGTAATCTGCATAGGGCGTGTAGATTTTAGCCCCCATTTTACCTTCTTTAGCAGCCAGTTTACCGTTCAGAATCAACTGGAACTTGTCGTCGTTGCGGGATACAAGGACCTCACCTACCTTCTCCGCTTTACGGATGTCGTACTTGCCGTTGAATTGCATGGTATTCCAGTCGGTGAAGGGCGTTAGGACATTGACTGCGACCTCTAATTTTTGGATGTTACTGAACTTGGCAATAGCACTAATGTCAATTTTCTGGGTGCCTTGAGTGAAGCTGAGATTGACGTTGCGATCTTTGGAGAAATCGTAACTGCCTTCTAAGGTCAGGGTGGTTGGGTGTAGAAAGGGAGTGGTCATCTTGATACTAAAATGTCCGTTTGTCTTTGTGAACAAGCTTTTGGATTCCAAAGTGACAATCTGGTCGTTGACTTGGACAGAGAATTGACCGGTTTTCTGATCTTGATTGGACTCAAAGGTTCCGCTGAAGACGACTTGCTCGATGTGGTAGTACGGGGCTTGTAAACTGATTTGCAGATTGCCGTTGTTGGGGTTTATACGACTATCCAACGAGAATTCCATCTTCTCACTGTTCTTTGTGAGGACAGCGTTGCAGGACTTGCGGGAAGGTCCAAAATCGTACTGGCCTTTTAAGGACACTGTTTCGTAACCGCGAATGGCCGATACGAATGTAACCGTCATGCTGCCGGTGGTGTCTAAGTAGGCCAAGTCTGACGTAAAGCTAGTTTTTTGGCCGTTGACATTCGTAGTGAGTTGTAAGGACTGGCGACGGGGTTCACTTGCGTAGGACCCTTCAACCTTAATTGCCTTCCAGTCCTCGAAGGGGCTGCTGACCTTTAGGGTTAATTTTCCTTTATTGTAAGCCAATTGGAGGTTGGCTTGGACAGTAACGTCAATGGTGTTACGTTTGTATACGACTCGGGCAGACATATCTACCAAGTTCAGGGTAGCTTGGACGGAAACTGCCTGGAAACCTTCGATTGGGGTGGTCAACTGCGCTTGGGCTTCGTACAGTCCATCGATGTTAACTGCGTTGACCACTAGATCGAACTTATCTTCGTCTTGGAAAAAGGACGCTTTGCCGATGAGCTGGGGGATGTCGTACTCGATGTTGATTCCCAGATTACTGAAGTTAACGAAGGGAGTTTTGAGGTTAGCTTGGAAATTACCTTGATATTCACTCATCTGGCGACTAGCGGACAGGATAGCTTGAGAGGATTGGTCCCATTGGAAGATCGTTTCTACCTTTTCGGGCGAGTAGGCCAACTGGAAGCTAATGGGGTTGTTGTACGGGCTGTTTAGGGCCAAGTAGAAGTTTTGGCTGTTAGGGGTGCGTTTAGTCAAGGCTTCAAGTTTGACTGGCTTGGCGTTACCAGACCGCATGAGCAAAACGGGGTGGTACTGGGTCTCGTCCTGATCGTGTTGGAATTCGAACATCACGCTTTCCATTTCGGGAGCGGCAAACGAACCTGTGACAATTACTTGGCCTGGGGTTTCTCCTTGACGACCAGCCAAGCTTACAGAGACTTTCTGGTTGTTATAAAATGCTTCGGAGTCATGTTGGAAGGAGGAGGAAGCGGTCGCTTGCTTGTTTACAAGCCTTAGCTTGGACGAGGAAGTGGAAAACTCCAGCTGGCTCTCCCAGTTGGTCAGGTCTTGCTTTTTAAGCGTATGAGTCAAGAGAGCAACAGTCTGGGATTGTTGATTCAGGGCCAACTTCATGATGATGGCCTGGGGACGACGGGAATAGTCTAAGGTCATTTGGAGGCCTTGTAGCGCTGGGGAAGGAGCATTCAAAGCGCAGGCGAAGCGAAGAACGCGAGATGAACTGGTCACTTGGGTCTCGCTTTGGACTTGGAAGGAAATCTGGTCTTCATTAAATGCTGCGTTCAGGTTGGTGTTGAACTTTCCGGCTTGGAGTGCATTGTGGGTCAGACTAAGCTTTCCCACTTGCGTGTTCAACATCATATCACCTTCTAGGAGAATGTTGTTCACGTCGCTGGTCTTGGCGTGCACATTGAAGGACAGCTTCTGATCCATGTTCCACTGAGCTTGACCACTGGTCGCGAAGGTCTGACCGTCGAAACTGTGCTTGAAGCTTGCGCTAATCTCTTGGGTCATGGGGGAGTTGAAGGAGACCTGAAGCTCACCGTTACCGTTCTCGCAAATGGTACTAGCCGCCAGGCTCATCTTCTTACCGTTGAGTTCGGACTCCCAACTGAGCTTACGAGTATTAGCGGCGAACGAATATTGGTGCTTCAGGCTCAACGTTTGTAAAGCATCGTAGGTAGAGGTGACGACAAAGGTACCAGCCTTTTCCGACCCGGTGTATTGACCATTATAGCTTAAGTTTACCTTGCTCACGCGATTCGCTTGGATTTCTAGTTCAGTTTTGACTTGGCCGTCCTGGATGCGGTGACCGAAGGAGGTGACTAAGCTGCGGTAGCCTTCCAATGGGGTAGCGATGGAGAGGACCCCACTTACTCCTTGGCTGGTGCTCAGTCGTGCCTGTACTTCTGTCTTCTGGCCGTTATGGGACACGTAGGCGCCGACCTTCTTGACCGCGTAGTTATTACCGTACTCCATTCCGAAACTAACGTCTTGGAAGCTGGCGAACGTGGTAGTTAACGCAAACTTGCCGCGGATCTGATCGGTGTTCTGGATGCCGTTGACGGTGAAAGAGACCTTTTCTTGACGCCAAGCGACTGTAACCTAGTTTGTCCCGTAAAACGTTAGTTTCGGAATTTTCACACACCCACGAAACCCTAGCTAAATAAGACTTACTTTAGTGTCGAGGCCTTCTCTGTCGTTCTTCATGGACGTGTCGAAGGTAAACTGCTCGTAACCACGGAACGGGGTTAACAACCTGCCTTCGGTAACTAGTCCCTTGTCATTGAACTTGACTTCAACGTTCACGGCTATTTTCTGGTTGGGTGCCCATTCTACCTCACCTCGAATGGTGTGATCACTACCGGGAGTAATTGATATAACGTTCAATTGAATAATGATTGATTGGGATCCATGTTTCTAGTTCTACCAATCGAAAATGTTACTTACATTAGAGATGCTTGGAGGTTGATGGTACGACCAGGGTACTTGATCTGTGCGTCACCACTGGGTCCATAGGCTTTACCTGCGAAGCTGAAGGTCTGGCTCAAGTCTCGGTCTTTGTCCCAGAACAAGTCGATGTTCAAGTTCAGTGATTTGTCACTGGGAGTGAACTACAAAGCAAACACATTTGTAAGTACTCTGGCAATTATAGAATGAGCATGTACCTTGGCGTCTAAGGTGATGTGACGATTGAATTTCAGGTCGATGGATACTGACTTGGTAGTGTCATCCTTGAGGGCAATCGAGGCCGTGCACAAAGGCACAGCGTTCTTCTCAACGCGGCTTTTCACAAGGACGTCAGTCGAGGTAATTTCTTCGTAATCTAAGTACGCTCCGTATTTAAGGTCGCCGTACAAGGCTTCTCCTTCTAAGGTGGTTTTGGTGGCTCCCGCCGAAAACGCGGCGGAGAGTTGAGAGGTCTTGAAATACGGGCTGGTGGCCTTGATCCCAACGGAGTATTCAACCTAATATTTTTTAAAGACGTAATTGTGCATTCACGAATACATTAAAAATAGGGTTTCCTGTCATCTTACCTCTAATCCAGAGTTCACGTTCTTGTAGTTGGCGGAGATGATAGTTTCTGGTTCGGACTTCCATTGACTACCCAAGACAGCTTCCCATTGCTGAGGAACGCTTTCGAGTAGCTCGGCACGGAAGCGACCATTGGATTCGGGAGTGGTTAGGGTCCATTGGGCGTTATAAAAGGCAGGGTTGACCTTGGATAACAATTCCAATTGACTAGTATACTCACGTTGAGGGGCGACGCGTACGATGATGGCGTTGCTAATGGTGTTGTCCGTTTCCTATAACGAAGGCACGTATCATAAGTAACCAAGAACTGACACCATAGTTTCCGCTGTCTATTTCTGATCAATAGTACGCTACCTGATGGACCATGTTGAACAAGTGGTCGATCTTATTCTTGGGACACGACAAGCCCACGCGAAAGGTGACGTCACGTTGACCGCGCACGCTTTGACTGGAGTACAGTTGTTGCAGGTCCCATTGTTTCTTGCTCACGACCAAACGACCGTTGTTTTCCAAGTAGCCGGGGCTGCTCTGGACCTCCCAGGAAGCTTCGCTGTTCAGGGCAGGGAATTGGGTGGTCTTAATACAAACAAGAATACGTCGATTCAGTATTTTTTGGTAACTTTAAGCCGTAGGTGTCTACCTGGAGGGTCAAAACAGTGGTGTACTTCTTTAGAGTGCCTTTAGCCGCGCGGCTCAGTTTGGCCGACAAGTCAACTGTCTGGGTAGTGCCTTCGAGGACAGAGTAATCGGCATTGAACTTGGAACTAATAACCTTTTCGGACAAACGTAGGTTCATGCGTACGTTTGAGTCCAAGGGATACGATTTGATAGCAAAAGTCAAGTCTTGTTTGTCTCCATCTTTGTTCAGGTCGGCTTTGATTGTCAGGAAAAACAAAATTAGGAACGTTTAGGATGCAGCAAAAAGTATTAGACATTACCTGAAATTTTGATGGGTTTACCAGTAAGTTGTTTAATCTGTAAGTCGAGGCCATACTTCGAGCCAGCAATGTAGGTGTAGTAGCCTTGCAGATCAAACAAAGTTTTCCCTTTACGAGTAAGTACCAAAGAAGGTTCGTGGCGACCACTGGTCTCCTTGATTTCGCTGCGGAGGGCGGTGCGTAAAGCACCGTACTCTTTGCCGTCGACATTCAGTGTTAAATCAGCGTTTTTCAGGAAGTCGCTATACTCATACTTTCCGTGTACATCGGCTGTCTTGAAGGGACTTTGGAGACTCGCTCGGACGGTCTTTCCCACCGGGTCGATATGTAAACGTGCAGCTAAGCGACGGTCGATGCGAGATTTCGGGGTGTCTAACATGACAGTCAAGGTACGGACGGTTTGACGGCGGACATTCTCGTTACTCCAGCGGTACTCAAAGGAGTAGCCAGTGTGACTGTCGGTCTTCAACAGGTTCAATGCGACGTGCACAGGCCCGGCTAACAAACCGGCAGGGCTGTCGCTCTTCGATACTGGGTACTCGGCTTCCACGCAGATTTGGACTCCCAAGACAGTCGCCATTCTGTCGTGCGAACAGCTTTTCTTGACTATGGCCGGGGCGGCGTTGACTAGGGCTTTGATTTGACCTTGTTGGATGGTGAATAGTTGGGAAGTGAAGTCGAAAATCTCGACTTTGTCCTGAGGAGTATCCAACTGGAACGCGACAACTTCAGCGTTTTGGATTTGGATTTTACCTTGCAGACCGCTGGACGTGTGGAGGTTATTGGTCAGCTGGACTCCGCTTTGAGTCTTGAAAGCATCGACGAGCATAACAGCTTGGACGGCCATTGCAGCGCTGGGTTGCACATGCCCGGAGATGTCCATGCTGGTCAAGCTACGGTAGTCGAACTTACCACCCATGCGGAACCCGATGGTCGCGGTTCCATTGATGCTCAAGGTCAAGGGTAGACCCACGATGGTAGGAATGGTGTAGGAAGCATCAACGAAAGTGATAGATTTTGTGTAATCTACAATATCTTTCTGGTTCTGTGCCAATTTCATGAGTCTTTCAAAGACATTGCTACTTTGGAGGGTCATCAGCTGGTCCAGACCCTTAAAGTTCTTGACGGCTAGATCGTTACCAAAGACACGCATGTACATGGTACCTTCAGGGATATCTGAGCTAGCTGTGTCGAATGTGTCGGACAGTTGGGACAAGGCATTCTCGTCCACTTCGCGTTTGCCGCGAATGGATTGCAAGACGCTTTGAAGCGTCTCGTCGGCATAGAGACCACCTGGCGCGAAGAGAGACTCCACCAAGCTTTCGAAGCCTTCCACGCGAGCACCGATCTCTAGGAAATTGATCGACTCGCCGAACAGGTCGACGGTCAAGTTAAGCATGGCTGAACGAGGCAAGTATGATTTGGAAGAGAAAATGAGGTTAGATTCGACGGTTCCGCCAACGTTAATTTCTTCCCAGAAAGTGGAAGCCTCAAAGTTTCGCGAGAACTTGCGAAGATCGGTGTTGAACTTGTTTTGCAAGAACTCCGACGCCAGTAGTTCTTTGACGTATTGCTTGTTGGGGTTAGCCGACTCTTGTAAGTTAGTTAAGTGAGTCCAAACGAAAGATCCGACCTGGTTGACTGATTCGCTGGTAAGGGAAGACTTGATCTGGTCCAGAAGTGGGCGGGAGGGGCATTGCATGAGGGCCAAGTAGGCGGCGATTCTCAATTCAGTGTCTTGGTTCATGGATTGGTACAAGGCCATAAGTGAAATACGCAAGTCGCTGTCACAGCTACTACGGCGGATGGCGTCAATGGCGGCTAAACGAATGACCATTGGGTTTTTCTCCTGTTCGAACGGAAGACGATCATTGTTTTGTATTTTCAAGAAGCTTAACTCTGTCGACGCGGGTCATGGATTAGTCTTACCTCGTAACAGCGCTGGAGGACCGTCGACGCGGTGATCACTCCGGCATTACCCAGAGCTTTCAAAGCCATCAGGATTTGCTCCTGGTGTTCGTCGCTCGTCACGCGGCAGCCGCTACCTAAACGTTTCTCAACGCTCCTAATAACGTTCTGGATCTCCATTTCCTGTTCACATGCGGCGTTCGACCGGCAGTAGCTATTGATCATGGCAGAAATGCCCAAGATTGCCTTGGAACTCGGGTTCGACTCGTGCAAAATAGGCTAATAATTACGTGATCGACATTAGTAATAGGTAAATGATTCGCAAGAACGTGGAGACTAGGAACTTACGGCGACGGCGGTGATCATTTCCAAGTTTGGGTTCGTCTTGAACGCCAAGGATGCATACCAGGTATTGGCTTCGCGATCAGACACTTGGTTATCCTTGATGAGGTCACGCATTAAAGCCATGGCTGCCGCTGTTCCGACTCTCGGAGTAGCGTCAGCGATGAAACGGCGTGCGCGGCTGTCGGCGGGGATGCTGAAATAGATTTGGGACAAGTGCGAGTACGAGAATGATCGGAGAGAGTTGACGAGACGAGAGAAGAGAATGGGAACTTGGGAAGACACCTTTACGTTCGACTCTGCTACCAACTGGTTCAAAAGCTCGGTAACCTGAGCTTCCTGAACGGTGGTGAACTTGGCGGCAGCATAGTCGAAGAGCAAACTCGCTCTGGATATCTTTGCATCTGTTACGTAAAAAATACAAATTGTTTAGTTCGAGGTACCTTGTAAGTACTTTATTTGAATTTTCTACCGAACGACTGAGAGTTGCGTCGCTCCTCACGTGCGTAGGTCAAGGACTGCACGACGACTGTTACAGCGCCGGACATTTGGTTGGAGAAGGGGCGGAAGATGTGAGTCTCGCTGCAGGTTACCTTCTCAACCTTCTTGTCGCGGATCGTCTGCAGACACTCGTTGTCGCATCTGAGTGGCGAGTGCATAATTGGTAGGAAGGTGAAAATCGTTACGATACAAGAGTTCAACTTATAGCATAACAGAACAGGTTGGCTTACTTGAGTAACGGCAACGATTGGACTTTAGAAGCGGAGCTATAAGGAGTCGACTGGAGGAGGGACACGTGCGTGTTACGCCCCGTGCAAGCCATCAGATCTTTGGTACGACGCACGACGAGTCCCTTGCGCGAGTGCGAGACGAGGGTGTAGTTCGCTTCGCAATGGCCGGTGACATCGATCTACAAAGGCGACCAAGTGGAAGGGAACTTTAAAGAGGGTTTTGGAAGAGTTAAGGCACGTACTTCGTGAACGTTTAAAGGTCCAGCAGGGACGTCTGGCATGGTGTTCTGTATGGCGGAAAGGACACCTCGTTTGATGTTGAGAGCCCAGGCCTCTTCCTCGGCGATGGGGCAGAGGTGTTCCACGGTACCGTCCTGGAAGGAGAACATGAGCGGGTAGCGCTCCAAGGATCCGGCGAACTCATCGGACGACCCTTGGACTCCAGTCAGACGAAGGACCATCTCACAGGGAGAGATGACTTCCAGTTCGGCTTGAGCTGAGATTTGCAGTTTGGCTTCATCGTCAGCGGTTCCCCGAATGGAAGTTGACGTTTCGGCAGAGTAATCGTAAACGTAGGTAATTCCTGGTTCGTAGCTGAATTTGTTGGCATCTTTGCAATAGGATGCGCATTGCTTGCTGGCACGCGAACCCCAGGGAGCTAAAAATAACAAGGTAAAACTTTAAACATCTCTTCAAGCCTTCAAATATCATGAAACACTCTATAATCTTCTCCTCAGACCTGTTTACCTCATTTCCTAGTGTGACAAACACAAGAGATCAAATGTGTTAGTGAAAACAAAATCTTACAGGCTTTACGCCATTCGAACAGTCCTAAAATTACGATACCCTTGTCCGTAGATTAAAGGAACTGACTTGGTGATACGGCAGTCGAACTTATCTATCACGAGCCGGGAGCAAGAATCTTATCAGGAAACCTTTTCATGTCACCTATCGACAACTTAGTTTGACGACTTTTTCTAGCTGTTGACTTTTCGGCTTGTTTGTTTTGGCCGGTAAATAATCGTCGTCAAGTTCCGATCAAGTCTGAGTTTCCCATAAGCTTCGATCAAAGGTATGGAGGGGTCTTTGGGAGGTGAAGGAGGATGGAAGGGAGCATTGCGTTGAGGGTTGGCGGTGATCCTTGATCCGAGGTAGGATAGAGATAAGCGGACCAAGCACAACAGCACTACCGCAGCGAAATCGTAAAAGGTGTCCAAAGGTTAAGAAAGTGATCGCTTCAGCACATCTGTCCTCAAAACCGTCTAAACTGATACATAGATTGTTGCTGACCGGGGCAAATTGTCCTGACCGGAATCTTTTCCTAACGTTGAAAGGGGAGACGGTAGAGCGAAACGAAAACGGCTTCTGCAGGCAAAACTAGAACAGTTTATCTAATCAGGACCCTAAACGAAGGTGACTACTGAAGTATATGTTGTAACTGGCGCAACTTGAGTCAACACTTGAGAAATTTCTAAGTTTCGGGTAGGAGAATTAGCGTCCACATTAGATAGGTAAAACTTTGAGGAAGTACTGTACAAAGAACCGGACGGGGAAAAACAAGATTTTGTAGCGGACTTACTTGCGGAAGCACCGGCGACGAATACCGTCACTGCGAAGAGGACGGCCGTCTTCATTTTTGTTTCTTATTTTTTTAAAAAACTCGGTTAGTAAGCGGTGGCTCACTCAGCGTTTGAAAGCTAGAGTCTAACACACCGGAACATCGACACGAATGTGAAGATGAGTGGGTACTGAGTAGTCCGCGAGACATACCCGGCTCTTATATACGCGGACATTATCTTTGTATGAACAGACGATTAAAACGTCGAGAAGTTTTCGTGTTTCACCTGAACCAGCCAGTGAAGTCCAAGTTGAGGAGTCAAGGTACAATTCAGGATAACGTTTCCTATACTCGATTTGTTACGTATAAACCATGACTCTGAGGCTTTTAGGTTGCAAGGGGACTATGGAACAAGTATATTAAGATTTCCTATCGCCATGAACTAAAGGTATACACGCATTAGAAGACGGAACTAAGGTTTAAAAGAGTACTTTGAAGTATTTTTTACTGTTCAGGTTTGCAGGAGAAGAGCAAGGATCAGCTAGAAGAAGTAGGGAGACCCTTGAACGAATGTTTGAAGTGTGTTTCAGTCAGCAGAAATTGGTTCTTGGACTTTGTGGCTGTGACGTTTGCTTATTCTTGTTAGAATTGTCACGTCTTCGAAAGGAAAATTAGCAAATTTCCCCAAATCAAGTTTCCTTGATCAATTTCCCCTTATTATGGACAGTAATTTTGTAATCAATTGTCAATGTTGACTAGCAGAACTAACTCAGAAGTGTCTACAAATTTTACATACGTAAAGGAAGTGGATAAAAGCTTTTGGTTGATCAAACTGAATAGAACTTGAAGTCGAATAATGAAACTCCAAAGCAGATTGAACCCAATTTAATCCTAAGGATACCCATTTGCATTGGTATTTCTTTTATTATAGGTTTAATACGGTGACAACATGAAGTCAAGTGTTTGGCAGTTCAATTGTCCCCGCAAAGGACACAGAAATTCATGCTGACACGTGTTATTCAGTAAGATTTGCGAAATAGTCCTCTCTGGATTGATTTAATAAGAATCTGAGATAATATTATGAGGGTACAGAGATTAGAAACCGATCAAGACCAGACCGTCTGTCCTTTATAGTTCAAAGCATGGCAAAAAACGGTTGATGTCTCGTCTGGCTAAGGGTTATCTCTTATCGTGAAATACATGATTTTGAACAACTAGCTGTCGTAATCACATTTGAGAAAAAAATTACAAAAGCTGAATCTTCCCAAGTGGTTTGATAAAGAGAAACTGTCGAATCGGCAATTGTTTTGCTTTTATTTCACAGCTTATTGTTAATCGTGAAAGGATTGGTAGATTTTATTACCTTAAGTTTTGTTATCACCAAGATTTCGCCATCTACGTAGCTATATCTACGAATCACAACCAGATTTATTTTCTCGATACCATTGTTTCAGCAGGGCTATCTTCCAAATGTTAAGGTTTTCTGACGACCTTCTCGGTCCCCAGAGTAATATTCAGGTAACAGGCCAGAAAATGAAAGGGTACATTCGCAAACCTCCCAGTGCAGTTCAAAAAAGGTCACGACGGTTTACAAAGGGCGTAATTTAAATCTATTGCTTTAAACTATGTGAGCTTAAAATAAAAGATGAATTAACTAGGTCAAAGCACAACACGTATACACATTATAGACTATTTCGCGTTACCCAGGTTGCACCACGAGGAGGTAGTCTATTTTGCAACCCATACATAGGTGTTTTATAGTATACAGGTTTAACCCCATATACTATAAAATACCCATGTATATTAATGTCTATATGTGTTGTTATGACTATTTATGTCTATATGCGAGTTATCCATTACATTGGTGCTTTACAACTATTCCTAAATGTTACTAACTTTTCCAACTTTAGTATTTTTCTTAACTCATAGTGTAAGACTTATTACCAAAAAATAGCATAGTCATTTTTCCAAAACACTTTCAGATGTGCGCGTTGCCGGTAGGACCCTACGTCAGCCCAAAACTCCCTAAAGTGCCCGAGAGAAAGGTACCAGTCCCCCGTTTTGTGAATGTTTTGTTCTCTTCTCGAACCCTCTTTCTAGTAGATTAGGAGCCTACATGGGGGTACATGGGCACTGTTTGGGAATCCATCCCCCATATAAGCCTTCGTACCCTCACATCCTCTTGGGACCGAGAGATTTGTCAGAAAACCTTAAGATTGGAAGGATACCCATGTTACCGTACTGTGTAAACCTCTATACTGTGGTTGTGTCCTAGCTGTTCACAAATTACTTGCAGAGCGTGTTGACGCTTTTAGTCCGAGAAGACCTAAAGGTAATTTTTAGCTCAAGCTTTGGGGAAGGGCTTATTGGAGAGCCTGTTCTCTGATTTGACGCTTATCTTAGCCGTGTACCATTTACTTGTAGTACTTGGGCTTTACCGTTATATTAAAATATAATTAAATTGGAGATTTTATACATTCAATTCCATATTTACTCATATTTTCTACTAAAAAGAAAACAATTGCTTTAAATTGCGTGCGCTCTAAACAAAAAAGAACAGTGTTTCTATAATTATGTAGGATTTCCCTATCCCAGCCATGTTACATTTTGAATTATACGCGCTCCTTGCGCTGTTTTCACTCTGAGCCGCGAACTGCATTCCAAAAAGAGTTCCATTCAAAGCCGGACAGAACTTAGTATTCGTGAACAATCCAAGCCTTGCCCTCTTCGGAACTGTATTCCCTAGACCTGTGTTAACAAAAAGGTTCTTACGTAAGCAAACAAGCCATGGGCAGCAAGCAAGCATTTTCCAGACAGAAAATGCTGGGCTAAACCGCAAGACCTGACTTTGTGGTTTGGTGGTTTTCGTGACAGATTGGTCGATTGCTTCCTTGCTTCCCTAAGAACCTTAAACTTCACTTCTTGTTAGTGTCATCTAAGTATTTTTATATATTGTACATAAGTTTCCAACACAATATATTGTCGCCATGCGATGTCTCATATTTCGGTCGAAAATAACTATCTAAACAAACTTCCTTGCGAAAGTCGTATCCGTTTTTTCGACTCTTACCGAACTGTTTGTGTTTGTTGCTCCGCGACATTAGGATAAGAAAAGAGTGCTGATGGTGTAACAATTTGTAGTTTAGTACAAAAAGAACGTTCCTAATTGAGTCTCAAAAAGAATCCCAAGCTCAAGAAACACCAACGTTAGCGAAAAATTTATGCCTGGATGTCTTCGTACTGCTACTGTGATACTTTACGTCGGACGTGACTTGTCGAATCTCAAGTTGTTCAGTCAGAGGATGCCCATTCGGAAGATGAGAAAGTTTTTCATCGGATCTGCCTTTTTAGTGGTGTGGCTTTTGTCTGTTTTAGTAATTAGGCAGTATCCTTCGAAAGGTAAACTTCTTTTTCTCCTTTCTATATGTTTATTTTATATTCAGCTGTTTATAACGTTTTTAATTTCTTTTTTGTATATTTCTTGAAATGTAGGAACCATGCACTTCAGTCAAGCCTTGAGAGAAGAAAAATATGTGCCCCTGCGAAACTTATCCGAGTTGGAATCGATACAGCAGACACGAAAAGCGTTCTTGAAGCGCGTTTGCAATATGGTCGAGTCAGAGAGCACATTACCCAGCATCTTAGCCAACATGGAGGCCCTCGACCATATCATTGTAGATGACGAGCACCAGCTACTTTATTGTTATGTACCTAAGGTAGTAATTTAGGAAATGATACAGTCATGGTTTTTTTTTATGAAAGAAAACGTAAACTGACAACTTTCATTATGCAAATCTTGCGTTTCTAAACCGGTTTTTACATGTTTTTCCTTGTTTTTTTTACTGCGAAAAAAATGAAAATAAACAGGTCGCGTGTACCAATTGGAAACGGGTTCTCATGGTACTTATGGGCAAAGCCAACTCGTCCGATCCTCTATCAATTGTAGCGGACGATGTTCATCGCCAACATGTTTTCAAGAAGTTATCTGATTACTCCCCCTCGGAAGCCGTCACTCGCTTGGAATCATATTTCAAGTTCATGTTCGTAAGACATCCCTTCGAGCGCCTCGTGTCAGCTTATCGCAATAAGTTTTATCAAAACTACTCCAGTTCAGAGTATTTCCGCTCACGCTATGGTCGGCTCATTGTCAAAACTTACAGGGAAAATCCTTCAGAAGAGTCATTAAGTCGTGGACATGACGTTACTTTTGCCGAGTTTGTGCAATACCTCATCGACCCTAGAACTCAGAAACTAGGGTTGAATGAACATTGGAAATCAATGCACCAGTTGTGCCATCCTTGTCAGGTAATTCATACTATTTGTCTCGTTTCTACTGATATGTCAACTTTGATCTTACTTTCTCTTACAAAGGCATACATAGAAGTTAACAGCGCTTCTTTTGGAAATAAAGGAAAGAAAATAACGGAATAATAACATGATTTATTTACCCAGCTTGGCCTAAAAAGCGCCTTGGAAAGTCAAATTATATTGTTAATGTTCTTGGATTCAACTATCGAAATAACATTGGGTTTTAAAAGAATTTTAAGTTTTAAAAAGAGTTTTAGAAGCTGTTCATATAGCTTAATAAGTTAGTGAAAAGCCTCGTTAGTTGTAAGATGAGAGTTTTGAATCAGATTTGGGTCGCAATGCATGGATTAAATCATTGTAAGTAATGTTTGGAATTTGGTTAGGTTAATTACGATGTCGTGGGGAAATATGAAACGCTGTCAGACGACGCTTGGCTCATCTTAAATCAAGCTGAAGTGCCTTCCAAATTGGGTTTTCCTCGAGCAGAAAAGCCTTCTTCGTCCGAAGGCCTTGTAGCTCATTACGTGGACGCCTTAACACGAGAACAACTTTTGTATCTGTACCATATTTACGAGTTGGATTTCCGGCTGTTTGACTACCATTTCCCGGGCTTGGATGAAGAATCTTAGAAGTGTAAACAATCTCAAGGCAAAACTTAAATTTCCGATTAAAAATCCGGGAAATAACTGCCAAGGTTTTCCTACAGTCTTGAATTCTTAAGAGTATACTCAACTTTTTGCATTTGTTAGGCTTACGTAACAAGCTAAAATGTTCCGGGAATTGTTTATAAATCCAGGCGAAGTTAGATCTGCATAATGTCCTTGTAGTGCTCAGTTTCCTTGGGCCCAGTCAAAAACAAGTGTCCCAACAAATTTTAATAATCGTGTGCACTGTAACGTCTCCGGTGGTGATTAATTTTAGTTCCTTTTATCTTAAGGAGATATTAAATTGGAAGCAGTTTTTAAAATTTGAACTGTAAAAAAAAAATACTTAAACTTGTCTTGTAAGAAGTTTCGAAGTTTTTAAACATACAGAGTGGCAGCTGCAATTACCCTTTTGACTGCGTCTGTTTTGTAAAACGCGACAAAGCAATGCCCAATGGGAAGTTAATAGTTCATATTGTATTTAGGAAAAAAGCGGGAAAAATTCAAATAAAAACTATCGCCAGCGCTTTGGGGCCCAATTTGTATGTATATATAAAAAGCGAAACTATTCGCCAGGTCTAATTTAGAAATTTTTTTAAATTGATTTTTTAAAACTTTTTTGTAAGGAGGGATTTTGTCAGTATTTTTTATTTTTTTTGGTCTTCTGAGGGAGTTTATAGTCTCGTATCTACGACTTCGGTATGGAGCTTAGTGCGCATTACTTCTTCGTAGGGCACGACCCAGCCGTCGTCGTCTTGGGGATCAGCAATCACATGTTTGTCAACATTGCTCGGATCCTCGCCTTCCTTGCAGACAGCATCCGGGGCTAAATCTTGACCTTCAAGGCTTTCAGCGTGCTGTGAATCGAAGGTCCTTCTTGCCTATTAAAAACGAGATTGCAAATTAATAGGATTTATTATAAGTCGTCAGCCGGAACTCACTAGTTATTATATTTGGAAAAAAAGCTCTTTGAGTTTTTAAGTCCTTCCACGTTGGCTCCCGTATAGCTTAAACCTTACATGGCACAATGGCATGAACCACTTTCGCGTGGAAACTGTAGGACATCTTTACAAAATTTCGTGACAGCAAAGTAGCTCGTTTGAATAAGCATGAAAATAGTGTTTCACTTTTAATATTTTGCCTTCAAAAATATTAAAAATTCTTAGAGCAATGCACGTCTGTATAACACCTTTGCAAAGCACGTGCGCCTCCTTGCGGTAGCTAGCTAAGCAATATAACAGGCTATGCTATGCAAGCTGATTTATGTTTTACCAAAAAATAATGGTTCTACGTTAATTTCGTACAAGGTTTCAGTAGTCACAATGTTTTTGAACATTTGAACTCGAATATTTCACCTTCAAATACTCAAGTTTAAAAAAACGCAAAGCTCTTGGTGAATTTGTTTACCTTCTCGTACACAAATCCGGCTGGAGGGTCCCAAGTGGCGCTACTTCGGGCGCGGACTTTGAGGCAAGCTAGGCCTAAAGCTAGTGCTAGACTGCAGAAGGCAGCTAAGAAGATTAACGCCACAAAGATATCTAAATGGCGTTCAAATAACGTCATGTTGACCATGCGTTCCATAGCGAGGAGATCGGAAGGCAATCCGCTTTGGATTGCGGTTAAATTCATTCCCAACTATAAAAAAGGAAAGAAATATTGTATTGAAATTAAGAACAGGAGGTTCTGAGAGGATGGATGTAAGAGACGCAAAAGTGATGGTTGTAAAGAGCTTACGAGCGTGTTGAGTAAGGGACGAGCCACTTGTAAGGCGGGAATGATCCACTGCGCCGGAAAAATTGACAGTGGCGAGGAAGAGGGTCCTGGTGAGTTACGTTTACGACGGACATTGATAGTGTGTGGGTTGGAAGGATGTTGGTGGTCGTTATGTTTGACCTGACTGATCCCCGCGCGATCTTGGATAATAAAACTGACCACCAAGCCGTCTGGAGTTGAGCGTGGGGTGGGAGCGATGTAGATTATGTCATTTGGAACTATATGGAGGGCTATCGTTGTCAGCAAGCCATCTTCCCCAGTCAACTAATGTTATTGCGAGCATACACACACATAAAATCTTTGTTTAGGGAAATTATGAATTTGGCATAAGTTGCTGTAATTCAACATAGTTAAAAAAAAGTTTTTTTTAGGTAATAGTAAAATGATCGGCGTTAAAGTTTTGATGTTGTTATAACTGACACCATGCAGTTGAATAGTTATTGTTATAGATGTTCTCGTAGTTGGTAATATCGGAAGTTGTACTACAATGCGACTTACCTAAGTTGCGCAACAAAATAATGGTAGTGATATCTGGTAAAGATGGTAGATCATGATGGTGGGTCTTAATGGATATCAGTTAGGAGATGAAAGGGGTAAGTTACGAACTGATGTTGTTATTGCATAACATTTTGGGTTCCAGGTGCAGAAGCAAAATATACGCACAGTGAAGTTGGTTGTCTTGATGATGTCAGCGATTGTCTGCCTAAACCTAATATCGGCTTCTACGATCCATTGCACTGCATCCGTGAGGGCATGGAACGTAAGCGTTACAACACCTCGCAATTCCGCTGGAGTTAAACTTGCCGCAGAGATTGCATATTTGCGTGCCTAGATAAGTATACGTTAATACCATCCACTCTTCTTTTCCCAAAGCGGTAAAAATAAACAAATCTGAGAATCTGGGGAAATGATCAAGACTGCATTATTTACTTTGGGCACTTCCGTTTGCGGGGGACTTGGGAGAAGAGGGTGGTCTGCTTCGTTATCCATCCGATCCATAGTGGGGTGACCCATGGAATGCTGAGTTGGAGTCAGGGGCGTTACTTCTCGTTCGCATACACCTGTAAGGCCACTGAACGTAAAGTTCAACCGACACACGCAAACATTGCGTTGATCAAAGTTAACACAATGTGCATTCGGGTCCGGACAAGTCAGATATGTCGTGCACATATGGAATTCCGGTTCGGGTGACTCTCTTCTTGGCTGATCTTGATGGCGATTGAGTAGTTGAACCTCGAGGAAATTGGGAGTCGTCAAAGTGTTCGATTTGGTTGTAAGAGTTTCGGCAGTACCACTTACAGTCCTTCGTGTCGATACTCCAGTGGTTACCGGCGGCAATGTTTGGGTGTGGGTAGCAGTAGTTACGGAATGCGTAAATACGGGTTGCTTCTCTGTACTAGCTAAAGTTGAAGTTGACGTTGGTTCATATGTTTCGGTTCCTTCCATTTGCAGGTTGGTCATTAGGGTCGTGAAGTACGTAGCATCGATGGTGCTAACCACTTCTTCTCTTTCGGTGGTGTCTGGGAGGGTAACAGCAGCCTCAGTTTGCGTTGCAGGTTCTGTTTCTAGTTCTGGTTCGACTATGCAAAAGACGGCCTGGGAAAGACAGAAAACTAAACCCCCCAACAAGGAACCGTTTAAAAGATCGTTTGTGTCTCAAATAGGCCTCCTGGAGTGACCCGTAATTCAATCGTAAGGGGGGTTCTTAAGTTTAGGGAAATACGACTAGAAACAGGGTGTTTTTCACCCCAAACTCACTAGAAAAACCAGTTGCCATCTGAAGTAGACATTGACCAGTCGAATGTGACAGAGAGGTAATGGTCAAAAAGGAGAAATCTTTAAGAACTGTTGCACTACTGACATATCTAAGAACTTAAAAAACTATTTAACCGTATCCTTATTAAGCAAAAGTACTTTGCTTACAAAAAAATACTTTCCTATTTAACTGCCCTCTTAGTCTTTTTTAGCAACCTATTTCACTAATTTACTAAATTTAATTATATTTACTAATTTAACTACAATTTTATATTTTTACTATTTTTATTATGATTAATTCCTATTCATTAGTCCTATTATAACTAGTTCCTATTAAATTAAGTTGTGGAAGTTTTGGTAATTGTTTCAAATTCGCATCATATAGGTCTATTGATAGTGTTTTAAGTAAGAACTATAAAGTGTTAAACCAATAAACAACATTTTGAATAACTCTTAACAAAACATACCGGAAAGGATGAAGTAAGTCACGGTTGGCTTTGTAACAGAGTTACTTGATACGGGAACTGCCCACTCGCGTCAGCTTAGTTGATTGAAATATAACTTTTTAAGTGGTGAAAACAATGCCTCGAACGTGAGAAAAGCGATATACAACATTCCAAAAACGCCGTTGGTTTTAATATGGATTTCTGTTTTCCAACTTTTCGACTATTTAACACGATTTCAGTATCTCTTGCCTCGAAGCTAGTTCCCGCCACTTGAATAGGATTAATGGTTCACCAACTACACAACCCATCCCTACTATTTAAGCAAAAAACAACTGACGTCAGTAGTAAAAGAATCCTTCTGTAGTTTGCTTTTATTTTCTTTCTAACTTATTTAAGTATGTTTAAAGAAAATACTGCACCCCAAAGAAAGGGTGTTGAGAACATAAATCCCTTCCTTCAATCCAAGCGAATAATACCGGAAATTTTTACCATTTCCCGCCCTTAGAGAGGGTGGCACGCTTTTATGCGCAGACACGTGTACATTTCCAATAATTTTCAAGAAAATCAATTCTACTTTAGTTTCGTACTTTTTCGTTTAGCTTAATCCAATCTAATAACCTTAAAAAACCTTCTCTACCAAAACTAAAGTATCAACTACTTTCAGCAATCAAGAGTTTCAAGAATTTACGGAGTTTCAAAGCTCAAAATTAAATTCTTACGGAAAGCGAAGGTAATCCACAAAGTTTCCATCGTATCAAATGGTCACCAGTACTTTCTGATGCGTACCAGCCAACTCCAAATACTCGTACGAATGTTATTCTTTGACGTACCACAAAAAAAGATACGGCACAGGGTTTTGACGTACTGTACAACGTCTAGGGCCGCGAGACTGCGAAGAAGGGATGGAGAAGCAATACTCTCACTAATCATGACCCAACACCAAACTGGAGCAACAGTTGTGTGAGACTACATGCCAAGTAAGGCACTCTCAACTTGTAAACTACTCCCTTTTTGGTATACATGTTATGTATACTCCTTTTCCACCTCCTCCTGCTTCCCCCTCCCTTTTTTCTTCTTTTTACACTGCTTCTCTTCCCCAAGTCTAACTTCATGTAGAAGTCGAATATGCCTCTTGGAAATTGGTCCCCTTACACCGTTTTCCCTTGTTTTCGCACGGGCATATCTACAAACATACGTTAAATGCATACGTTCAAAGAGTCTGTAATTGTAACCTCCGGCTGGCAGACACGCGTGAAATGGTAGGGAAGGAAATGCCGGCTGCTACAGGTACAGACTATAAACACTTTTATAACGTTTCTTTCTCTTTTTCTGAAGGGTAATGGTAGTAGGTATATAGTCATCAAGTTACCTAGTTAAAAGTATAGCAGCGTTTTGGGTTTTATAGAGGGGGCGTCTTTGTATGGGGTTCAAATTTTTGGTTTTTATTCGTTACCGTTATAGTTTCAGAAAACATTTACAATAGATCTTCCCTCCTTCCTTCTGGAGTATACAAAGTTAATACAAAGTATACCAAGTCAATAAACTTTGTACCACCAAATTTGTTTAAATAAATGGTCTCCGGGGGGGGAGAATTTAGGAGAAGTGAGAGAGGAGCTTCATATGAGGGAGGAGGTGCTTCAAGGGATTTCGACATAATGTCAAATGAAAGTTATATAATGTAATACTGAATCGCAAAAGGTTGATTATAATGAATTTGTTCTTTGTTCTTTAATCAGCCCTTTTTGTTATTTTTCTATTCTCTCTTCTAATTTTCTCACTCTATTCTAAGGTTACGTTAGGTATGTAATGTGTATGTGCAATTGTTTTGTCTCGAGAGTAATACGGTCACAACACTTGGCATTTTAAAAACGTAATACTGCTGCCCCTATTGGTATGTACACACGTTATACGTACAAAATACAAAACACTTTGGCTTTTTTCTTCTTTTTGTTTTGTGTTTTCAGCAAAAACATGTTGTGGGCCATGCAAACATATCATGTTTGAAGAAGAGGTTGCAAACTTCGGAATTGACCCATGACAGATTTGCGAGAACCAAAATGAAAAAAGCACTGGCTTGCTTATGTAGTTTTTTCTTCTCGTCTGCGTCTTTGCTGGCTTGGATTCCCAACACTTCACTTGCACGTGTGCACGTCCATCATAGTCACACATGTTTTGCACTTGACGTTGCAACACCAAACAAATCTGCAGTAACAACGCTCCACAATTCGCATTACCTAAAAAGAGGAGGCACACATAATTAATTCCAGTTTAAGAATTTCAGCCTAATTTAGTAAATATTAAATGTTTTAGCGACTATTAATCTTTTGCTTAAAAAAATTATATACGGTAAATTAACATTTACAGTTTAAATGCTAGAAAAAATCTAGTTGCTAGTTACGTGTTACTTTTCATCTGCCTGGAATAGTAATTAAGTTACCAAGACTCTAGTATACCGTAGCTTTAAAATTATGCGAAACAGTCACAGATGGCACTGATGCACTGTTTGGTTTTGTTATGGAATAGCCTTGCGTAAGACATCAAGAAAAGAAATAGATAGCTAATTGCCGGCAAAATTTCTACGCTTGTTTGCTTATGAAAAGTATGATTTGTCACCAGTTTGCTGTAGCAGCACAATGTACCAAATCAAGTCGACAAACTTTCGGAACAAGATTTTTCGAAAACAGCTTATGAGATTTGAAAGCAAACTAAAACAAAAGTTTTCTTTTATTAGTAGCTAGTGCACAACCAAAGGACAGACTTTTAGGTAACGTATTTCTCATAGTTCCAAACTTCATTTGCATATTGCTAATTTAGTACTCACTAGAAAAATTTTTGTGTTGGTTGTGCACTACCTGGTAGCAAGCTCAAGAGTCTTGTCAAAGAATTTTTTCATGAAATGCACTAGTTTTCTCAAAAGTGTTCCGAAATTTCCCATGTTAATCGTCTATACCGAGCTAAGGTATACGGGAGTGCTACTGAAAGTATCTTTGAGAAAATTGGTGCACGTGCCGTAGCTACAGTCACAGTATATACTATGGTGATAGTCAACTTGGTATTAGTGTGCTTGTTTTATTATTGTTTACTGAGCTTGAAAATAAACAGCAGTGACCATGGTAACAGGCTAAACACCACGCCCTATTACTTCCACTATTATTTGACGTGACAAACCAAAACTTTGCATGTTATAATAGATCGTGAATGGTTCTTCAGAAGAATGTGAAATTAATTCGCCAGTCTGTAATAATGTGTGCTATCAGACATTCCTATTTTTTTGTGAAGAGTGCGTTTAACGGGATCGCATTTAGATGAAAGGTTGGAATAAGTTAGAAATTAAGTAGTTTACTTGAGTGTTATAACCTCTTCCACAACATAGCAAGTCACAGCTGTCTGAAGCGGTGGATGTTTTATTGCAAATCCTGCCTGTAGTTCCCAAAATGCCTTTCTTGGGATCTTCCACGCAGTAATTAGGCGATTTATGTAGATGGACCAGGTCGGTTTTTGTGAGGGCGACTTGGCGTTTGATTTTCTTAGTCTTCAACTTGGGTTCTTTGGGGTTTCCAGCCACCTAAAAAATTTTTAAAAAAATATAAAACAAACTCTATAATAAACATAGGTGTATGTTTACCTGGACGGCAGATTCATATTTGTGCTTGAGAAAATCTCCCACTTCTATGAAACCAGGCATTGTTCGCCAGCAAGTTTTGAGTTCGCAGGAGCCTGACACTCCATGACAACGACATTGCATCCTCATGAGTGAAGCAATCGCCTAGAAAGAAAGAAAGAAAAAACCCCATAAGTAAAAATAAAACCAAGACAAGGCGATATGGAAAGGAATGTTCCAGGTCATCATGGATGACAAGCTATATATGACTCCAAATTTTCTAGAATAATAGTGGGCTTTTTCATTTTATAGTCTAGGAAACAATCCTTTTGGACTGTTCATTTTCAGTATTCTGGGTGGTTTTGGAAAGGAAACGCCAGATTTAGTAAGGCTGTGTCATCTAACATGGTGGAGAGACTGTCCGCTGACGTTTTATGACACACTATATGATGTGCATGTCCATAAAACCTTTTGATGACAATGGCAGAGAATAGATCGCCTTCATCTTCACTTTGCCGCATACTTTACATACAAGAACCCGTGTTGGAGTGGCAAGGGGGTTAGATATAGCTTACAGATAAGGATTCTAGATGCTCATAAATCTGGGAAAGTAGCGCTGGGAAGTCAAAAAGCTGAAAGCAGAAAGGTTGACGTTATTTCATCGCTATAACAACCTTTCTTATTATTTTCATTTTTTTTCTAGTTCTTGGTTCCTGCCTTCATTCCATAGAGATTATGCTTTGCTCATAGATTATATAGACGCTGACATGTTAGTGGTAATGTTCTAGGGTTATTATGGTTATTATACGTACTCGCCGTCCTGCCTCGTTGTTATGCAAATTCATCAAATTTCGCACTTTTCTATCTTTCTTCTGAGGCGAGCGTTCCGGGGCGTCCACAAACTGCCTGGCAAACTGCATTCCATAACGTAAGTTATCACTAAAACGAAAAATATCAAGATTTTAGTGCATTTTCTTACGTTTTTGCTTACGTCTAGCATTTTTATCTAATTTAAGCAACCGTAAAAAATTCAAAGTAATATTCCAATTTTGTTTTGGAATTATCACAAAGCTTTAAGCATGAATGTAACTTAAGCGTTTCACTTTATATTTTTCCTATCTCGATTGTTATAACAAGTTATTCATCAGAAGCCGTTAGATTGCCAAAAATTCAAATGAATCCGCTTCGTGGTTCAAGTACTGAGTTCGCCGTTCCCTGTTTTCCTCCAAGTTCTCCTTTAGGCGTGTGTAGTGATTATCGTAATGTTGTGAGCAGTTAAAACCCGCTAAAAATGACTTATTTTGATCTTTAAAACTTTGCCTTTTCCTTTAAGTGGCTCCTTACATTAACGACGTCGTCTGTATCTCGGTCAAGACTGCTCAAACCCAGTGATTAACTCCAAACTCCCTTCAATCTTATCGCACGAACATTGCTACGTTTCTTTTGCCATGTGTGGCCCTTGACAGTTTTCTTCTAAAGTCCTCTTTTTTACGAGTCAACTGGATTACCCTTAAGAGGCCAAAAAGATCCCTCCAATCCAGGTATGTTCCGCAATTTCGCTATTTTAGCGGTATTCGACCAACTCTTAAATTGCTAAACATTACACTATTAAACCTCGGATAGGGCTGTATAAAACCTTTTCTCGTTTCTCAATCTCTTAAATTATCCACCCTAGCCAAAACCTGCAAACTCCTTGCAATTAATGAAAAGAATGATATTTAAGCTCTTTTAGCCTATTAAAACAGTGAACAGTCTTCATCGCCTTGGGCTCTCGCGCGACTCAGATCTAGCGTCACAAGCTTACAACTATAAAAACAACTACCACAACTGAATTCAGCTGCAATTTAACTCGATAATTATTCAACGTACAACGCCAGCAATTCTGAAAATCAATTTTAAGCATCATGCACAACTCTAGCCTTCAAAACATAAAGAAATATATTATTCCCGCATTAGCTAACCCCGGTGTATGCGTTCCTTACATGTTTACACAGGACTTAAAGCACCACTGCATATAAATTTTGTTTAAGGTGAAAGGGTCCTTGATCTCAGACCTCCGATAAAACCCTTAATGAATGCCTTCGTGCTTTTGTTTTGTTTTTTACCTGCAGCCTCCCCATTTCCATCCCTCAGGAGTAGGTAGTCCTTGCCTTTGCATATCGCACGAGCATTCCGTTAAATTACCCAAACTACAAGCCTGGGTTACAGCGTGCACCACTCCAGCGCTGGTGATGGCATAAATGAAGGCAGTTTCCCGGCTTCCTAGAGGATCAACACAAAAGAGAACGAAAAGTTGTCCAATTAAAACACCTTAATTTAGATAGCAAATTCGCATCCACATTCCTTTACAAGTTTTTCAAATCACCCCCATATTGTATGAAAGTCACAATATGTATATCAAGGGATTTTAGTTTATTTTCTAAAAATAACGTACATAAAAAATGCAACGTTGAATAAGAAGGGTTCAGGTTTCTTAGTTTCTCAGGGCTTCTTTTGGCTATTGGTTACCTTTAGGTATGGCTTCATTGCCGCAGTCCTCCTCTCGTCCTATCTTTAGTCAGACTATCCAGCCAATCAACTTGATTAGCTAAGCTGATGTTGATGTCGATCCAGAGAACTTGAACTACACAAAAAAGAAATCGTCCGAGGACCTCACACGACTATACAAGATTTCTTAGACAAGGAAAAGGGTTGGCTCGCTTTTAGTCGCCTTTCGGCAAAAATAAAATGAAAAAATATCTATCTATCTATATTTATAAAAAGAAGTTATGTGCAAGGAGAACTTGACGGAGAGAGCGAGAGAGAAGGAATCAAGTTACACTATTTATTCCTGGGACAAAAGAGTGTGTACCCTCCCCTCAATCTTCTGGAGCCCCGTATTAGCCTTAGCAACGATAAACATGCAAAGCTCTTTCCGAAACCGGCTTTCTTTGCTTTTCAAAATGCTTTGGGACTAAAAATGTTCCTTCTTTATTTAACTTGTCATGGAAGCGTCAGAGGGAATTGAAGTTAAGTTTTTAAGTTAAGTTTGAGTTAGATAATAGAGTGTTTACAATCTCTCAAATTGTTTAGACAAATGGCTCAGGAAATTGTTAAGATTATAAACACTAAGTAAAAACTTTTAATAATTTTTGACAATTTTTCAAAAGGCAAAAATATGACATGACAGTCTAAATTATCTAAATGGTAATTGAACGCACAATTTACACAGTGTTTGATGATTGTTTGAATTTGTGGAACGCAATTTGTGCTGTTTAGTCTTAACAGAATTGAACGCTTAGCTCGTGGAGAATTTGTATCGATTATGAAAGTAAATTTAATTTCAAAAGATTTAATTGATATGCGTGGTTAGTTTCGCAAGTTCGGAACTCTTTTCCCCAATGCTGTGCAGTCGACGCAAATTTCCAAATTTTCAATTTTGAAAAAGTAACGGTTAGATTAATTCACCCTGCAAATGTCTGAACCCGATGTTCGAAACCACTCTCGGAACATGAATTAGCTTGCTGATTCCCCAACATTACTATCGGTGCATTTGGCTAAATTTCGAAAGACTGGCAAAGCCGTGCAACATTGAAACTAGCCGTAACCCAAAGTTAAGGGCAAAATGGCTTCTTAATTACCTCCCCACGCTCCATATTCGTAAAAAAGCTTCTGAAACTTCCCAAAGTTCAACCGCTTTAAAAGAAGCAACAATTTACGTCAATTTTAGCCCCCCCCCCCCCAACATGTGTCAGTTAATGTAGAGGAGACTCGGGTCAAAAGTAACGCGACGCGAAAGTAACAAAAATCATAACTCTTTAACAAACGGTTTCTAGAGGCTGTAAAAAATCACGGCCATGCCACATACCACTAGGCAGCACTAAAAAAAAGTTACATGTGAAACGAGTGACAATTAATCGAGATATTCAATAAAGTATAGTTTCGCTACCTCTCTTAACAAAATGGGTGGTACTTTTTTCGCTCTTAGGTGAACTACAGTTACCCAAAAATATTGCAAAAATATTTTTAAGCTCACCGAATGCTACAGAATGACAGACTAAAAGTTCAGACACCATAGCCCTACAGTGATTTTACAGGAGATCTAGAAATCCCAAGACACCCGTTTAAACGATTGTAACAGCAGATTTCTCGACCATGGGATCTGTATCGCGGAAAACGGCAACGTTGCATGACGTTGTTTGTTTTGAAGTTCAAAATGCCGGACGTAACGAAATCCACCGCCAGCCCCTAACAACGTTGCGTTTTTCTGTTTTTTGTAATTAATTTTTTCTTAGAATACCCAACTTCTTGATAAAAATGGTGCTAAAATGTTCTACTAAATGTGCAGACTGTAACTGTACATTTTCATTATAATCTGTTGTGGCTATCATTAAAAATTTGATCGGCAAATTAGATCGACAAAGATCGGCAAAGGAGGACCTCTTGGTTTGAAGGCTAGTTTGATCTTATTGTACGTTTTTGTGGAGCATACAGTGGCTTAATAGAGAGCAGAGATAAGCCTGCATCTATTGGTTCTGCATTCAGATAATAGTTAAGTTCGTGAAAAATTTGAAAACTAAACAAGCGGGAAATGTTACTTTTGACCCGAGTCTCCTCCACTAGTATAAATACGGCGAACCCACCAAGTGCTAAAATATTCATTAATTATTGACACCAATAAATGGACCAACTCCTCTCGTGACTCGACAACAATCAAATCCGTACTCACGACAGCAACGATATCAACGTAAGCAACAACTACTTGAAATCCATCCAAAAAGCTCGTACCCCGAAAACATTTAATTGCTTAACTAAATATTTTGAGAGTTTATAAAACTACGTGAAGAATGTTTTGAGTGCTATAAATGTAGCCTACACAGGTCCATAAGCTTCAGTAGTTTCACTAAAACCCAAACGACAATTTGTCCCCTTTTCGTTTTTGGAACCTCAAATAAAAGTTCCCAGCATTCTCAGTTTGATATTTAAAAAAAATAGTATTCCTGTAAATTGGCTATCCGTCATGGTGAGAGACTTTGATGGAAGGAAGAGAGAAGAGATCGGCAATGGGTGACGACAAGCGTGGGAAATTGAAACTCTGGGGGTGAAGACCACAGAGGTCCCTCTCTCGGCGTTTGGATGATTGGGAAGGAGGTGTTCTTTCTGGGAATGTTGCTCTACGCAGCGTCTAGTAAGCATGGAGTCTATATACCATGAAGAAAAAGCGTCTTCAAAGGCTCCCAAAGCTTAAAAGTGGGGTTCCGTTTGGCGTTTTTGGTATAAGATCCTTGATGTTGATGGCCCCCGTTGATGACCTAGCCCCCTGCAGACGCTATGATACCTTGGTACCTTTCTGCCGGACTATAACGCAGCATGCATTAGGCCTTTTTACCTGCCCAATTCGTCACGATTTCCCCCAGCAACTATAACCACACCAGCAGACCAACTTGAAGCTTAACAAACCTTTTTCCCTTCTACTTCTTCTTCTTTAGTTTTTACCTGCAAAAAGTACGCTCCTTTTGCCTTCCCTTTTTGGAGTGTGTGTGGCTGAACAGCTAGAGGTACATGCCATAGACTATAGGGGCTTCTACAGCGTTGAACTCTCTTAGGACGTTAGAAGCTTTGCAATTGACTTGGGATTCCTCCCTCCGAAATCAAACGATGGTATAATTAAGCAGGCGTTGGCTGAGGTGTTGCTAGCCTAGTAATTAGACTACGGCTTTATAATTTCCAACATAGACTGATTAGAGACACTTCCCAGCCCTCAGACCACACACTATACCACCGAACTACCCCAACTATACTGTCGAAGTATCATGGCTTTGGGAGTGTATAGGAATGTAAATGACTGTCTGTGTGGAGATTTTCTCAACTTTTTTAAAAAAAATTATTTATTCTCAGATTAAATTCTGAATTTTCTTCAAAGTATTTCTCTTGTGGTGGCGAAAGGAAAAGCGAAAGAAAGTAAATATGTTAACAAACTTGGGTTAATTAGCTAAACGTGAGTCAGAAGATTTGGGAAAGGAGGTTATAGGTTTCAAAAGAAAATCATAATTATTTTTTTAGGGGGGAGGAAGAAATGTTTGGGGGGTTTTAAGAGAGGAGATTGGATTGTTCAACACGGATTGGGTCGCGTTTTAATGATGTTGATAACTTTCTTGGAGGGAAACAAAAATAAAAAGGTTTGAATTTTGAGACTAATTAATTAGTCATTGGGCGTGGTTTAGATGGTTAGATCGTATACTGTTCGACCTTTGATTGGGAATTTTTTTTGAAAAATGAAATAATCCAATAAAAATGGAATAAGGGAGGATGTGCCGAGTCATGGGGGAAATTTTAAAGAGCGGTTTTACGTCCAGAAGGAATGGAAAAGGGTTTAAAAGGAAGTTTTGATTGTTTACAGTTTGAAGCCGAAATGTCTTGGTGGCTGTGACTCGCTAAGAATAGATGACTAAAGGTTTCGCAGGCACTGGCGATCACTCATCGGAGGTATAACTTGCCCATTAGCTTGCAATGCGGTGCCCTCGACACGTTTTCCAGGCAACTGTTAACTATTTTGGAACTTTTCAAACTTCCAACCCTGAAAACTGTTGGGGTTTTGGGTTGTTTAGGGTTTTTGGAAGTATGTAAAAATAATGTCTAGTTTGAATAAGAATTCGTCCTACTTTGCTCATCCTGTGAAAGATTTTTTTTAGAATTGAACAAATTCGAGCTCATTTTCATGTTTAGTTATTCGTACGCCCTACGGCCGTTTAAATTCTTTAAAAATCGTACGTGAAAATGAAGCCCGCAATGAACAAAAACCACACACGAGTGGAATTCTTTGTATTAGTGAGGTGATTTACATTAATGAATTAATCAGTAGAATTTATACTTATAATTATGTTAATATATTCACATTAATAAAGTACTAATTAGATTAAAAACAATTTTACCTTTATTTACCAAAAACACAAATTTTCTTTTGTTTTCTTCTCGTTTTTTAAGGAGCTATATAGTGCACATATATACACGAAGGAAGTTAAATCTTCAAAACAGTGAAGCCACTTGAGCAGAATTTATGAGTCCAGTGATCTGTCTTGCACCCAGTTTTTGCATTGGGGCCCCGCCTACTTAATTTAGGCGATAGGGATTTTGAGAAAATTATAGTCGTAAGTGCTTTTGTGGCTTGGGGATTTATGAGAATTCTCTTTGAGCAGCATCTCTATTCAGAAGAGTGAGCAGACTTTTTCAAAATAATATCTGGGCAACGGTGAAATGTGTTTTCGTGTGCGCCAACACTTTTTCGAAGCCAAATGCATTGAAACTTTGGTCAGAAATTGACAAATAGTCTTCGCGACCAAAGAATTATTTGTTTTTTTTTAAATTAGGAATCATTCTTTAATTTTAATAACAAATCATCAGAGGACCAGAAGATGAGTGAAATAGAAGAATAGTAGAAGATTAAAGTATCCAAATGGAAGTTGGGGGGAAAAAGCTGAAGGAGGTGGGCGTGGTCTCAAGATGTGTTTGCAGCCATAAAGCCCTTCTTTAACAACGCCAAGTTGTCTTGTTACTTACAAAGGTTGGGCAAGACACTACTAATTAGATCCTCAGGCTTTTTTGGGTTTCGCTCAAGCTGTCTTTTCTTTTTCTTTTTGTTGTCTTCCCAAATGAAAAAAAAATCGCCTTTCAGATTGGGGGGTCTGGTATAAGGTCGTGAAACCCGGCTCATCAACGTCTCTTTGGCATGCAAATGGCAGCAGGTTCCTCTCTTCTTTTTCCAACGTCCCGGTAGTTTAACATGTTGAACATGGCACTCGCAACCAGACTCCTAAAAGAGAGCTACTCTTGTTTCCACCGTGAGATGGAAGTTTAATATAGAAGGCGTGGTCCACGGCGACCCTGATGCAACCCCCCCCCCCCCCCAAGAAAAAAAACATGTTGACTTTTAATGTCTTCATTTCTGAATTTTGGCAGAATGTCTAGGGAATATTTCTAATTCTTTCTAACATTTTGTAATTATTTAAAAAAAAAATTCCTCTTTCATATAAACTAGAGAACCATTTTCTATTGTATGTCAAATAGAATGTAGAGCTAAAACTCATTGAAGGGGGGGATTGTAGATTGCCCAGGTGCATCTTGGGTGTAATTTTTGCCTTTTTTTATTTCTTTTGCTTAAGTTAATTCAGAAGAGAGGTTCGCGAAAGGAATACCAAAAGGCGGGGATCCTTATACTCCATGTCTTCATTAAGACCACCTGGGCAGTGGCCTCCGCATATCAGACAAGAAAACTGCGGTCGCTCGAGTATTACCCGTCCGTATTTATATATTTTTAAAAAATCGGTCGAAATTTTTTCTCGATTGCCTTAGGGGGACCAAATATGTTTCTGTCTGTGTTCCAGTAAAATATAGAGGATTTATTTAGCGTTAGATTACGGTAAAATGGCGTATTTCTTATTTTTTTTTATTTTATGAAAGTTTTTGATGCCGGATTTTTAGAAAATAAATGATGACATGATGATACCACTGTAGTTCAAGTGTTTCGATGTAAATATAAAAAAGCGCGAAAAATCGATACGGTGACATCACTACCTAACGGACGAATGAGCGTTTGGCTTGATAGTTTCCTGAAGCCATCACGCTAGAACTTAACTGGAAGCGGTTTTAGGTGTCCTTTTTGTCTTATCCTATGTGAAAAAGGGACAGGAAACTAGTAGTTCGTGTGCTATACTACATCGCAGAATTGTCGTGCGGTTAGCATTTGAGGGACAAAAGAGGCAAATTTCGACTTGGACGTCGTATTGTAAAAACCAATAACGCCTTAGCTCGATTAAACTTCCCGTGCAGAACGCTTCTCTTATAATCTAACCGTTTTTAGAAGGTTAATTAAATGTCAATTATCATCCGTTACCAACGAGAACAGTTTGCTACGGTTGAGGGTAGTAATGTCACCAAACTTACCGGTCTCCCGTTACATGTGACGGTGACTTGTGTCGTTCGCTAAGGGGATCGAATATATCCACGTCTCCGTGTCACCCTTCCGTGAGTGATTGTACTGTACGTATAGTGTATATTGTGCTGGAAGTAGTCAAGTAAAGTTAGGTGATGTATTATAGGGTCATTTAAGTTCTATTTATATTAGTGGAGGTTTTGTAAGCGAGCTGATGATGTTTTGCAGCTAATGATAGCCCACTCGCTCTTTTCCTTTTTTTTCTCTGGTTCTCTTTTACGTCTCACATGTCTGCTCTGTGTGGAGGAAAATCCGCGGCAATGTGTATAAGCCTGCGACACTTGAAGCAAGACTAATGAGCCCTGTGACAGGTACAGATAAAACTTTTTCTTGCAGGCCTTTTAGGAATCCTGAGAGAACGTTTTCTGAGGAAGCCGTAGGTTTTATATAATTAGATGAGGCTCTTCAAGAGCAGCTTTACGCGGTGTTTTCTCTATTTGTAATCTTCAAGTAGAAGTAAGTTAGCTTTATTATGGTGATACAACGTAGGAACAAGGGATTTTTAGTTTATTCAACGGTTTTGGTTTGAGTTCTTAACGCAACAAGGCTAGTTTCATTGTTGCTGTGACTATTTAAACATTTAGGAGTTTAGTTTCATTATTACCATGACTGTTAGGTTGTAACGGTAGAGTTGATTTCTTTCATTGTTTCTCTCATTGTTGCAACCTTGTTCTCATGCGAGGATTGTTTCAATGTTGGAACGTTGCCGCTTTGTAAGGAGAGTTTCATTGTTACAATGTTCGTTCTTGAAAGGATAGTTTCCTGGTTGTAAGGATAATATCATTGTTGCCTTGAGAACTTCTTTGTTGGAGTGGAAGTTCCGTTACTACAGTGAAAATCTTGAATAGTTTTGCGCGTACCGTTACGTTTCCATTCTTTTAATAACAGTCTCGTTGTTGAGATTCTTTATTCCTCCAAAAGGACACTTTCGTGGTTGTCATAGTGGTCTTCTTTTTGCAATAATACTGCCAATCTTGAACGCTAAATTAAAGGCTTTTTACAACTACGGTGGCAAGAATCTCGTCGCAACAATACTCCATTGTTTGAACTTCCGTGCTAACTTAATTATCTTACGAACTCCATTATTCCCATGAAATGGTATCCTAACATTCTCATAATATTACTCTGTGCTCTAATTTACTGTTAATAAAGGGATTTTCTTTGTAAAAACCCTTCTCATCCATCCTTCCTAGATCCTTCTTAGTTAAAATAAAGTTAAAGTTAAGAGTTATTCTTACGATAATATTTTATGTTAGGGTTATGATTTACGAAACTTAAAACCCTTACCGCGTTCCAAAGTGGATCCGAATACATTTTGTTCCGGTTTGGTTGTACAGTTCCATCGTTCGTTGCGAAATTGGTATTGGCATTGTTGGATCCCTTTTCGAGCCCCGTCCGACACGGAATGAATCGCATTTGGATGACTCTGACACACTTCGATTTGCCGTGATACCAGACCCGGTAACGCAGCACAAATAGACTTAGCTGACGGGGTCAAATCCATTTGTTGCTGATCCGGACCACCGAGCAAGCCACTAGGGTCTTCTTGCAAAGGTGAAACTCCTACCAAGCCCAAATACCTAGAAAAGCACGACAAAATATAATAGACATATGTGACTATAACAAAATCTGATAAAAGTTTGGAAACTCGAGAATTTGATTATTTCTCTTAGAAAAAATATAATATTAGGGTTAATTGAAATATACATATTTCCATAGAGACCTAATTGATGATCAAAAGACGCAACAAGATCTCACGTTGCGGCGCCAAGGATTGTCTTACGATATAGAAACGATCGTAGAACAACATTCGGGTGTCATTTCAGAGCTTTGCATCTCTACGCTGAAAAAAATACAGCGCAATTGCCGAAATTGATCCGTTTTAGGGCGAAACACGGTTTTGGCTCTAAAAGAGGGCAACTTTCACTCTGAAATAGAGCTTTACTTTTGCCCGTATAAAGATCATGGATTTCAAAGATTATTAAAGCTGATATGCATTCAAGTTTGCAATTTTTACAGCTGCAACACTTTAAAGAATTTTGAGAAATTCCCAAATTTAGTTTGAATTGTTTGAGAACATGTAATGTAATTTCGGCACGTTTTGCGCTTGAAATTTCTAAATGTTTTGAACTTAACGTTGTACGGAATGTTCCGTAATGGAATTCATGGCATGTTTTGTGTGTTTGTATCGTTTATATAGGGTTTTCATTCGGAGTTCAATCGTGTTAAGTTATTTTATTATTTGACAAGGGTTTTATTGTTTCTAAAAAAGATTTCTCGAGTTTGCCAATTTATTGGGTGTTTTGGTTTAAGATCCTCGGGTTTGTGGGCATTAGGAGGTCATTTGTAAGCTTGTAACATTGGAATTCGGGCTCTGTAGTGATACTTTAGTTGTAAAGCACGGGGCAGCAAGGACATCCTGGTGCGCAATCCATAAGCAATCAGGCATGAGAAAAACACAAAGAAAACAAAAAGCAAGGAGAGAAATCAGACAAGACCAGGTAATGCAATGCAACAAAAGACAAGATAGACCGAAAGCAAATTCCCTGTACGTTAAAGCTCTTATGGATTGTCCCAACGCAAACATTTGTGTTCAGATTTGACTATTGTCTAGATGTCTGTGATAGCTTATAGTCTAGGGAAAAGAAAAGGAGAAAAATGGGACAAATCCGTTCAGGTCCGAGTTATATGCTTCGTTGTGTACAGGTGCAACCCTTGGAAGAGGAAGTACGGATGTTAGAGGAGGAATTCCGCTCAATTCTGCGGTAGAAATTCTCCACTTCGTGTAACAATAATAATAAATAGCTATTGTAATAAATAGCTAGAAAATTAGAGAAGGGCTCCCCAAAACATCACTCTCAGAGCTTAAACTGTCTAAACAAAAGGCAACACTGGACTAAGTAAGTTTCAACAATCTTAACAACGCAATTTGAGTCAAGACTATTTAACATAGCAGCAAATGTGACTAATAGAGCCCGTATCCTCTTTACGTGAACGGTAAAGTTGTGTATCATTGTTGGTATCATAAGGGTTTCATTGTTTGTGTCGGATGGCGGTCAAGTGAATTAAGCATCATGAAAACTTGAGGAATTTTTAACTTAGTCTTACTTTTCCGTACTGCACAAAATAAAAGGAAAAAATTCATTATATTTCCCCAAAATTTCCCGCCATTTTTAGTAGTTTCAAGGATCCAGGCAATCTCGTCTATTGCAAATCTATTCGTCTATTGACTTTGTAATAAGTGTACCGAAACACTAAATACCACTGAGGTTACACTAAGAGTGCTTAAAACCTATCCCCAGAGTAAAACGAAGGTCCACTTTAAAGGAACAATCGATTTCTTTGGCGTTAATTCCTTCAAATCGGAAACAAAATCTAAATAAAATTTCACATGTAAATTCAACACTTCTTTCATCTTGAAAACAATGAGGATGTTATGCATGTATGAAGGGTACAAAAGTGTTATATTGCGTAAATGAAAAAAAGTATTATATTAATAAAAAAATAAAGTATTATATTGCGTACAAAAGTAAATATTGCGTAACTTACATCCAATTAGCCTGTACTGGTGGCATCGTAAGCAGCAGCGCTGACAGGATGACTTGGAATTGGAAATGGACACGTAATACGGTCACCGGAAGTGACCTGCACGTCAACTGTCTGACCATGGCACCGATCACTTTTTTTATTCCAAAGGTTTAAGACATAACTCGAAGCTTTTCTTCTGTTTTTTTATCCCTTCCTCTTCCACTTGTATCTTTATTTATTTTTTACAATTTCTCTCCAGTTTCTAAGTCGTGGGTCGTCGCCGCCGGTAAAAGCCCAGTAAATCCGGCATTATTTTCTTCGGCGATGAAAAATTTTGTTTGGTTTGATTTTGTGACCAATTTCCAAAACTGTGCACTTTGGGAGTCAAATCACACGAAAACGGGAATCACATAATTTGGGGGTTCCAAATCTAGGCAGACAATTAACAATTTTATTTTTTTTTTATTTTTTGGACATTTTAAGAAAAAGGTCGTTTCATTTAAGACTAACTACTGCTTTTCCCAAATGCGACAAGGACCTGTTTGAAACGCTTGATTTTTTTTTATTTTTTCCATTTTTTAAGTCGTCTAATTTTTCTTTTCAGTCTATTTGAATTGTTGTTCTTGTTTAAGATTTAAGGTCGTTTCATATAGAGGGTTATAGAATTGTCAAGCTTCTCTTTCAATTCCGGTTAATTTGGTCACTTTTTTCGGGCCCAAACCCATAGTTTCTGATACGCACAACAAAACCAACTGAAATGTAACAAAGTAATAATAAAAAATAAAAAAAACTGGATTGGAAGACTGGTTGCCCATCATGGGCAGCTAAGAGCATTGAATCTACACTTCCAGGGTGGTCTCCATATCCCATTATGAGTTGAAATGTGAATAGTAAAAACAAAAAACAAAAAACCTGAAAATTTCCCAAACTTTTTTGAAAATTCCCACATAAAAAGGGCAGAAAAGAAGACAGTCTTAAATAAACAATTGAAAATAGTTTATTTGTTAATTGTACCATTGTTAGCATTCAGATAAAAGTACTTTGTAATGATTATCTTTGCGATTCAAAGAAAACGTAATTTCAAAAGAGTTCCAAGATTCAAAAACCAAAGCAGAAAGTTAGCAACGCACCTGATGATTATCTGATGAATATTGTAGTCCGTTTGAGGAACTTGAATGGACTTTAAGGAACGCGATACTAGCCCGAAAAATGATTAAACCAGCGTTTGTTTTCGTTCTTTTTGACGGAAATAAATTTGACATCCGTTGGGGAATAAAAATAGTCGATTTTTCTTTAAAATACACCTTGAATCCGAGTTTCACGGGTAGTGTCTATAAAAGCTATGCGAATGTGGGTATTCTTCAGATACCATAGCACTATCGATGGCGGGGGGAGTTTCGAAGTCCGACGCTCATCGAATCCCAGGCAATACTGGTGAGCGTATAGCAAAGCCAACCATTGCGCTTGCCGGTCGGAAGGGTCCTCTCTAAAGGTTTCTGAAAAGGATCTGAAGGGGCACTCTTTTTGGGTGGATATCAAGGAGAAGCTCTCTACAGCGAAACCGATCTTGTGTGGACCGCAATAAAACTAAAAAAATACTCGTTCCTAGGCTTTTTGGGCATGCCATTAAAAAAATCTCGTTCACGTTCCATTTTCCCCAAAAAATTGTGTACATTTTTCTTTCGCTTTAAATTTTTTCAAATACTTTACGTTTTTTTTTATCTTTTTGGCTTTCGCCTTTTTAAAAGCGAATTAAAACAAATAAAACTAAAATTAAACATGTAATTTTTGAATTTTATTTGTTTTGAATACGGTATTTTTTTAATTCGTGGCAATACTGGCAAGAGTATTGTTGGGGTATTGTTGTTTTCTTGGGAAGGAGGGGGATAATCAAAGCGACGAAAAAAGGGAATCAGAGTCAGAAGGATTTGTCCTCAATTTCCGCGGATAGGGAAATTGGGGTATTAAGGGGTTTAAGTTTAGCTTTAGGGAAAGACGGAAAGTACAGGGAGAGATACAGAGAAAGGGAGCTTAGGGAGAGAGGGAGATTTTATTCTCATACTCAACAAAGCACGCGACAGATTTGTTTGCCCCGTAATTAAATTCCATGGCGTCCCTTTATGTCCCCTATTTTTTTTTTTTTTTGGGGGGGGGGGGGGGGGATGCGAAACAAAAACATTATTATTGTCATTGTATCCCCCCGTCTCTTCGGAAGATGGCAGTTAACAAACAGGCAGTCGAGATTTAAGATAATTTGGAGTCTATTATGCAGGATAATTCTAATGAATTTAAAAGCGGTTTTATTCTTAAGGGATTTTTTTTAGAAATCCTTCAGAATCCTTCAAGATCCTTAAAGGGAAAGACAACGAAATGAACTGCACTAAAAATCACTTACGTTTTTTGTATGATGTTAAAAAGATTGATTAAAATTGTAACCTTAAATTATATTTAAATAATTAGGTATAAATCCAGCTATAATTAGCTATAAAGTAATTTAATTATGATTTTGTTAAGAAAAATTATTTAGGGAAATTCGTTTCGTGTGTGGTCCCTTTTTGTGTTGCTGAAGAATTACTGGAAACGTTGGGGAACTCTTATGTTGCTTTAGCTCATTTAACATTTGCGTCTTTCTTACGGTACGTATTACTCAAAAAATCACATTTGCGTATAGTCCGGGTTTAAATCGGATCTCTTTTAACAACTTGGCTTTGCATAAATTGCAAATAAGCGCGTGCGGAGGCGGGGCTTTTGAAAGTACCCTTATAAGAAAGTTTGACTAAAATCTCCCACGTCAAAAACGTTTTAAAAATATAGGGAAAAATTTATGTATATACCCAAAAACTGCCCGCTATTAACCCGATCTCCACCCTGTACTGCCACCCTTTACCTGTCTAACCCACACCTCGTTTTTTTGGGGGTAAAAGAAGGATAGGTCATTCGAAGGAAACGCTCCAGCGGGGTTGAGGGTGAGTAGAGTAAAAAGGGGTCAATATTAGGACAGGCCATTTGCTTAAATGACCAAGGTGTTGTGGAACCTTAGAAGTGCAATTTGTCTATGGGTTGTTCGCAAGTTTTGCAAACTTTCCTAAAATTGATCATTTTTTCCTTTTTAAGGTTTTCAGGATTTTCAAGATTTTTCAGGGGTGTAGGAAGTGAAAGGTGTAGAGGGATGTGGAAGGTAAAAAAGGTGAAGGGTGAAAATCGTTTGTTCAAGTGAAAAAAGACCATCTAATTTGACCGATATTCTCTTTTTTCGCCAAATTTTTCCTTTCGAAATTCCAGATATTTTGATTCAGGATACCTGTTCTGTTGTTTGTAGGGTTTAAGGTCTGATTTGAGGGTTGAGGATGAAAAAGAAAATTAAACACTCAATATTAAACCAAGTTATTTTATTAAAGATTGAAATGTCAGATACAAGCGAAGATTGAATGGAAAATGAGATCATTCTAAACAAGCATTCAATATTTTCTAACTTGAAAAAATTTTTCTCTTTGTAATGGTTAAGGGGTGATGTTAAGGGTACAGTTTTTTTTAACCTGTGGTCGTTTTATTAATAGGTTACTGTGATTCCGGTAGTGGATTCGTGGCTGGAATCCGGTTTAATAGAAAAAAATCTAATATTTCTTCTGGAACTTAAAGTTTCTCGTAAATATCTCAAGCAATATACCACAACTTTAAGGTATTTAGACATTATTTGAGTCTTTTACTATGAGTTTGGGGGGTTTGCTATGGCGTTCTTTTTCGCGGTTCTGTCAGAAAGCCTTTTTTATTTTACAGGTTTTAGTTGTAGTCGTTAGGCACTTCCTGGTGTGGCGTATATATTAGTAAAAATTTCTCCGTCTAACACGTACAACGAATGGCGCAAAAAAAGTGCCATAGTGGGAATAATGACTGCTGGTAGACACGCAATGTGTCCAGAAGTGTCCTTTTGGAGAGAAACCTAACCGCAATATAGCTTCTCTGTGTGCCAGGACTTTGAATTCCGGCATTTAGGCCAATTGTTACTCTGCGCTATGTGGTATGCCTTCTTTTTTCCCATGTCAAAAGGTGACTTTGAAGGTAAAATTCTACTGAAAATAAACATAATAAACAAAATAAAAAAATAATAGAAAATCTAAAAAAAAGGGAAAGGAAAAGGATATGATGCCATGAATAGAAGACCAACCCATTTGGTTGAAATAGCATGCAAAAGGTCATTTCTTAGTTCTTTTTAAAAATATTTTTTTTTATTCTTTCAAGTGGCATTTAAGATTAACCATTCCCATGCACTGGGGCTATTAGCCCGGAAGGCAGTTTCTAATTAACCGTCTCAAAACCCACAAAGAAATGGATATAAAGGGAAAGGTTTTTGGGTACTTTTTTTTGTTGCTGCTCATGCAAAAGCTCCTTTTTTCCTTCCATCTTAAGTTTGAAGCACACCATTTACCTAACTTTGTCTGTATAGTTTGAATAGAAAGTGGTATTTTATTATCGTTTGACATGCTAGCCTCGCACACGCGTTTTTTCTCCTCCCAAAAAAGGGAAAATGGTACCAAAAATGAAGTCAAATTGAGCCAAATGAAATGCATTTTCCCGTTTTCGTCAACTTCTGTATTCAGTTCCTATCAATCCCGCTCTTTATCGCTTCAGTTCTGTGGAAATTCAATAGTGTGGTTTCTTCTCATGTTCAACAGTTTTATTTTAGGAATTGAATGTAATGTACTGGAAGGTCTAAAAAAATGGAACGCAAGAATCCTTGCAGGAAACCAACTTTGAGCCAGGCCGAACTTGTCTTTGGCCTGGAAGACCATTTTAATTAATAAAAATGATGCTTTTTGTTAAAAATCTTGGAATGGCTTCGAACCATTCCCATTTTTTGTTTTTATACCAAGTTTATTATTAGCTTTACTCGGATTCGGCTTGCATCGCAGTGGCTCAACAATGAAACAGGGAGAAGCCTTAATTAAGTATTAATTCGATATTCCTCTGAAAACTTAGTAGAAAGTAAGACTTTTCTGCTAGTATTGGGGCAGAGAATTTTAATATCACTCGACCGTATCCGTTTTCATCGCCCAAATCATCGCGCAGGTTCCACTGGTTTCACTCGGTCCAGAATTTTTCATTCTTGAGCAACTGCGAGGCAGGCCGGAGTAACGCTACGAGTCTGGTCTGGCTCAATGTTGGTTTCCCGCATTAATTTTGTGTACCTAAATAGTATACAAGTGGACGAATGTAGTATGTGAAGTAAATTCGTGATGCGAAGTAAATTGACCTATTTCTTTTTTTTTTTTTTTTTTTACAAAAGTAGCAACGTGTATGCCTGTTGTCGTTGTTTATTGCTTTAAAATTAAGCATTAAAGAGGTATACAGGTGTTCCCTTAAAAAGTTTAGCAATTCGGTTTTTTTCTTGCTGAATACTTGGTTCGTTTGCTCTTCCCAAATAGTTAAACTCTAATAGAATAAAACCTTTTTCTCTCTTATAGTTGTAATCTGAATGACTTAGTGAGTTAGCTTTATGAGTTAATTAGAATACGCAATTTATGATATTTATTATACTACATTTATTATATAATTTACGGGTACTTTAGTTTCTTGATTAATATTACAAATCAATTATGTCTTAATTAGTGTGTATTTATTTTCTCTCCAAAATAGTAGAGTGTATACACTTTGAATGAGATTCAAACGGAGATTGTAATTTTCATTTAGTTTTTTGGGAGTTGTTGATTTTATTTTTAAAGAAAAAAATCCCGTCTCTTAGAAGACCGTTATTGCAGTCATAATCTTCGGTGGCGGTTTTCCAGACCAGGTGGTTGTCAGATAACATCGCCATGCAACGTTCGAATTGAAGTTGAAGTTGCTGCATACTGTAAAGCCAGACCTCTCTCTCTCTCTTTCTTCTGACTTTTCTTTCCTTCTTTCCTCTCCCCTCTTTTCTTTTCCTTCGATCCTTGGCCAAAACAAAAAGAAAGGTCCTTCTGGAACTTTTGGTGGACCTATTAAAAAGATTAAGAAGACTTATCAATTTCCCCTGCTACAGAAAAGAAAAAAAAATACTAAAAACGACGAAAACAAACACGCCACACACAAAAATAAGGAAAAATCATGAACAAATTTTTAGAAAAAAATATTTTGGTCCAGATTGAAACTAAATCTTAACTTAGGAACTAGAAATGTTTTAGAAAAGTCAGACTTTGAAATATACAGAAGCATCTTCTGAAGCTCAAAACTGTCACAGATCAATTATCGAATCGAATTTACTAAATTATCCACTTTAATTTACCTTTTAAACCCAATGCTATTTTCTGTGAAAAGAGAAGAAAATCTGAAGGATTAGACTATTGTACGGCAATTACGTAATCTTAGCCCCCCCCCCCCCATAAAAAAAACTTTTTGCGCCCAGTCATCACACTTTATTTCACCTCGAGCAATCTAGCCACTCTCATCGCTTTCAAAGGTTCAAAGCCAAAAATCGAACATCTCAAGTCTTTTTTGTTTTCCCTTGTTTTGTGTCAACATTCGCAAAAAAACCGAAGGATTTTTTTAAAGGAGTAACATTGTAATACGTTCTTTTCGAAACTAAAAACCAAAATTTTTGTCCCGTCACTTGTAGAGCGTCAACGTTATCTATATCTTCCCTCGGATTAAAACACCACGACAAGTAAGATTTGGAATGTTTTTGTATGCGGGAAGATAGTTCAAAAGTTCAAATCATTCCGAAGAAAAAGAAAATAAGGTCGTCGAAAAGGTTTTTCCAAGTTTACACGACAACTCGATTCGAGTATATCGTCAATATACATGTTATTCATAAAAACTTCATTTTTATTAATAACCTTGGAATGACTTTGAACCATTCCCACTTTTTGTTTTGATACCAAGTTTAATGAGTGTCACGTTTCGTTGTCCCAACAATGGTCTTTGCATGAACGCCATCAGTTAACAAAACCTATAACACGCTAATATACACCCCGGAATTCAGTTGTTTTTCTTCGGACCCTTCAAGACATATGTTTAAAAGACTATAAAAAGAAAGAGTTAGCAATATATACAGTCTCTTCCAAGTGATGAAGGTCTATATAATATTATATAGCTCCGGCTTTTCAAGCGAGAGCCAAAACCAACGACAAGAAATAGTAGTAAACTACACCTGGAAAGGTGACGTCATCAACAGATTGACACTCACACGATCAATGTTGCATGAATTTATTTTTCGAGTTGGAGTTTTTTGTTTTCTTGTCTAATTTCAGCACTCGGTACAAAACTTGAAAGTTCAAGTTCAAAACTTTCGTGGCTTGTACTGCGTTATTACCTTTCATATATAATAACAATGACAGTGAGGATTGAGCTGAATCGTAACTCTAATTGACGCTCAAGTAGCCAATTTTGAAATTATAATGAAGGCTTTTAATTTAGAATTAAATTAAATCTTTCAGTAGAGTTCGAAGCCTAATAGGATTAGAATTAAAGTTTACAGCTAGATGTTTCAATTGCAAGTACAATTAGATTTAAAGGTCCTATTAGTGCTAACAGCCGGAAAAAAACAAATCTTAAAGCGCATTTTGTTTGACTGATTAAAGACGGACTTCCATCCGACTGTATCTGACCGCTGCATTGACGACGTTTTATGGATAAAAACAATGCAAATGGAGAGGGTGCATGGGATTACAGTCGACAGTTAACTTGTTTAACCATTCCCTTTGGCCAGGTCGCATCTCACCAGGAAATCAAATGAATAATATCAACATAGGACTTGTACAAAAATTTCTTGACAGTAATATAGCTATCTGAACGGAAAGGGCAAGAAAGTTTTAACTTTGTTCTTTTGGCATTCACTAATTTGGCAAGCGGCAAATAAATTTTCACGTACATGAAGGAAAGCAAAAGCGCCCAAATGGGAAATTGTCATCTCCTAGGTAGTGTATTAGTGCATATTCAAGAAAAATTTGCATGTAAAATTGAGTATATGGTTTATAAGTGATCGTGCACGCCGTCTTAAATGCGTTCATGGACGCTACAAAACGTTCGTTTTCTTTCAGCGAAATGTTCGAATCTTGTTATGTTACTAGGCAGAACTTTAAAAGACTTCCAAAGTGTGCTTTCTCCGCGAAACGCATGAAGCTCTCTGTCATGTATATCTAACCTGATTTAAGTTCTTTCGATAAAGTACATAAACGCCTCCTATTTCGCCTCCTAAGTGAAAAACGTTTGATTTGTTTGTTTTGGTCAGACTTATTTAACCTTGGCAAATAGTCTTACTGTTGACTCTCGTTGTCAAGTGACACAGCAAAATGCTTATTTTTTTCGTCTTTAGAGTGAGAGTCTTGCAACTGGGTTCTGTTAAGTCGTCCATTTTCCTGCGAATTGCAGTCAATCGCCAATGAAAGGAGAAGAAAGCTGCCTTGTTTTGCTTTAAGCCATGAAGGAAAGTAGCCTATATGTCAAACGGCGAACAGCTCTCCAATGTTGGTTCCGTATTTCTTAGAAAATAAGCAAACTGGAATTTGAGGATGAACGGCTTGGTGTGTTAGCAACTTTCGCCTTTTTCTTGCGAATTTTGATGATTAAAATGATTAACGATTGTACTTGCGTTACGATGATTAGCGCCAGATTGGAGCCATATTATATTTTGTATCTATTAAAGTTTACTATAAAAAATTCTGTTCATTGCTAGTGCTTTCAGTGTACCACTCGTGTAGTACTTTAGCAATAATGTTATTAGTATTCGTTTAGTTAAACGTAGAAGTAGTATACAGTAATTTCGTTTCCTTTTCGTTTTTTAGATGATGGGAGTTACTGTGCAGTTACTACACGAGAAACGTTCGTTTTCTGGAGCAGTGGTAGTAGCCTCGTCCGCCTTGGTAGCCTCCAGTGTCTCATCATATACATAGCCCATCGCTGGCGCCCCTAAAACGTTCGATTTTCTTTTGAGGTATGGAAACTTCGCTTACGGGCCCGTTGTTCTGTCAAGTGACTTGGCGCAAATTGCGATGGTTGTTCTTACGATGCGGAGTAGGCTTCGCAGGATTAAAAAAAATGGATTTCTCCTGTATTAGCGTTAACATTTCTTTGCATACATAAGCAGGATTCTAAAAAAATGGATTTCTCCTGTATTAGCGTTAATATTTCTTTGCATACATAAGATACAAGTGTAGGCTTACCAAGATGTATCTCTGATTCAAGCAAAAGATTTACCAATCCGTGTTAGACTGTTTTTACTAAATAACCATAAAGGTCATATAGCAGCTCGATTAAGGGTTTGGCTACTGTAGCTACTGTTAGGTTATACGGGATTGTAAAGCATTCAAAATATGTGTAAATGTACTCACTGGGTGGTCGTTTTTTCTTTTGTGTCGAAGGAAAAGCGATTTGATTTTATAAAAATGGCGGCTGCAAAGAAACGTTTTTGCCCTGAGCCAGTGCCAAGGCCCTTTTTTTCTAGTGGTCTTTTTTATTATTTGTACCTGTATGAAGCATTAAAAATGACTGGGATTGAATGAAGCCATGATCATTTCATCTTTTCCGTATTACAAGTTCTCAGGAACAAAAAAGTTTTAGGGAGGAGTAAAAAAACACACACTTTTTTAAAAGTCTTCTAACCAGCAGCGCAAACTCGTTGTATTATATAGCCGGACACACCTTTATTCCTATTTTTTATGCCAGACTTACATACCCAAAGGCTCTATCTCTCTCTGCTTTTTTAAAAATATTTTTCTTTTGTTACTTCATTTCAACTTTTGTCATAGCATTGCATTCGTGAGTCTTTTGCACGTGTATAACGGTTTGGATTACACATGGCAGAGTTAAAGTTATAGCGGAGGAAAGGAGACACTGTACTCAATCCCTTCTGGATTTCATCTCAGCCGGTATATTTTTACATTTTCATTTAGATATATTTATTATTGCCTAATTCGAGTATTTCTTAGCAAGGAGAAAAGTTATTTCGCAACTTCAACGAAGAAACCATATTTTAGACAAGTTAAAACTGGATTGGGAAATAAAATGACAACCTTTGAGTGGGATTTAAGTTTTTTGTTTGCCAAGGCAGTAGAATACCTAATATATACTAAGAGGTTCCGAAAAGAGATTCTTTGAATTTGGATAGAAGAGGAAGAAAGCGAAGAAGAAAATTTCATGGCGTTTTATATCATGTTGAATGTAGAACATTTTCCATGTTGCCGCATAATCTTTAGGGTATTCCTTGAGCACTACTTTGAGTAGCTTTGACTTTAAGTATATTGTTCTAGTTTAATATAATTTATGTACTATGTACTTTGTACTTTGTACTTTATGTATTATGTACTATATGTATATATATATATATATATATATATATATATATATATATATATATATATATATATATATATATATATATATATATATATATATATATATATATATATATATATATATATATATATATATATATATATATATATATATATATATATATATATATATATATATATCATTACATTCGTGTTAGTAAATTTAGTTTAATTAGCCTAAACTTTAATAAATCTGGCACTAAATTTAGCGAAATTAGCAACAAATTTAGTAGATTCGTTCAAGAATTAGATAGAAACCACTCTACAATGGATTAATATTTATTTTATTTTTTAATTTTTAATAATTTTGATAAAGTTTATTTTTTATTATTTTGAAATTAGACTCACCATTTCTTAAAACCATATCTATATTCTAAGGAATTTCGGAGGTTCTAACTTTTCTGGAATTTGGGAATCCCACTCCCCAAAGAAGTTTATCCTAATATCATCCAGACATGGAATAAAAGCAAGTATTTCCCTTTTAGCTTGGGGTTTCCCTCTGTATAACAGCTTTTGTTGCTTTAGCCCAGAGTTATAAGTGTCAAGTCCTCGTGACAAGCAGAACCAATGGATTAGCGAGTTAAGAAACCCGTGACTTGTTCTCATTGGCAGCCGTGCTTGTTGTATGCAACGACACACAAAAGAAGCCATTGTCCCCAGAGCAGTGTCACGATGGGTAAAAAGCATCGCCTTTCGTTTCATTTTCGTTTCCACGGCATTTTAAGCTTGTACATTGGGGCTTTCTACGGGGGGTTATTCAAAAACACACAGAATATAGAGAATGCATAGAATAGAATACCCTGAAGCTTCCAAGAGGTATATATAAATATATATGTTAACAGGCAAAGCACAAACCGAACGCCAGAGAGAAGCTTATCATATACTGTGATGGGCAGATGTGATGTGATGACCGTATAGGAAGGAAGACGCGCAACAATAGCCAATTGTCCTCTCCCTTGTCTCGCTTGTCCCCTCGATGAGTATTCCAGAGGTCATATAGACAGTATTATACGTACTCGCCGTCACTGGCTTCCGTTACAACCTACGATACAGAGCAGAAAACCTTGTAGTAAACAGGGTCAGCGGCAGAACTGCAAAAAAATTCACATATTTTAAGTAGTACATGTCAGAGCGTCAAAAGCAGTTTGGATGATTTGGGGTACCATTTGTGGTCAGTACGACTTGCAATTATCCGAAAGAGAAGCGCCTTTCTATGGCTTACAAAGCTTTACTTTCTTCACTTTGACTTTACAGTGCTAAAAAAGTGAAAACAGTTTATTGGCTTTAGCTTTGTCGTTGTCGAGCATAGCACACCAAGAAGAAATGAAAGTTAAAGAAAAGGAAACATGAAAATGAGTCTAGCTTGAAGTGTGAGATAATTGTAATCTTCGAAAACTCTCCGAACAGAGAGAAAGAGACTGCCGACAAGGTGGTAATCTGCCATGGCCGCCGTGAAGCCAAACCTGGCGGGGTAAAAAGAAAAAGAAAAATAAACTGCCGGAAATGACAGTTTCCGATGCTTTGCGGGGAGGTATACAAATTCTTGTACCGGTTATGGTTTTTACATGGTTTGTGAAGGGGGTTTAGATATACCAAGAGTGATCGTAGGCGGAATAAGGTGGGTATAGTCTACCATGGAGTATCCGCCAAACGACTTGACAAATGACTTTGGTTCTGTGTTGAAATAAAAGAAAGGAGAGAGGCCATTTTCACGCCCTAACAACACGGATGCTTGCCTAAATAGAGAGAGAGAGAGAGAATTTCCCTGGGATCGTTTTTCACGAAGTACAGATACTCTATAGTTGTGGGGCTATATAGGGGGTTGTTATGATTAGGCCGGTGGGAAAAGTGATTCATGACTGACTTGGTGAAACCGCCCAACTTTGAGACCCTCCAACACTATTATTACATTGTAAAGGATCGCTAATTAACTAGATCCTTTTATTCTCCTTCACAGTCTTAAACCCTAAAACCGGCAATTTAAGGAATTATGAGGTGGTGCTTTTGGTATAGGATAAATTCAAAGTTTGGAACCATTTTTTTGACAGAGTTCCCGGAGTTTTTCTAGACGAAATTTTGTTCGTAACAAAATATGACAATAAAACTAACGAAGATTGGAACTTAAGACACTGTATATTATAACTCTATTTCAATGTTGTATGATTTACTTCGATGCTAATCTTTGACACGTTCTGCTCTGGCACTACTCTAGTAGTAGTGCTCTACTGCTCTATCCCAGGTTTATGACTGTTCTTTTACCACACGCCAAGAGCTGGAATCTTATCCCAGAGCCTTTTTAAAAGTTGGGTTTAATCTAGTATTTCGGTTGCAATTGAGCCCAATTTGCAGGGTGGTATACTATATTGTAGCGGGGAAAAGACCATTTGTTTTAACAGGAATCCCAGATGTTGTTTGTCCAAAGTTCCGTACCGCAAAATAAAAATTTTCTCGTATATAGTTTATATTTGCTCGTGCTTATGCTTCACAAACTCTCTTATTTGAAAAAGTTACCCTCTATAGTATAACTAACAGGATTTGAGGTTTTCTATGTAAACGATAAACTTTTCGGAATATCTTATTCTCTCAATATTACGTTGTTGTTCTTTCTACAGCATAGTGTCCACATATTTCGCTAATTAAAATTTCGGTGTACATGGCATTAATGGGCCCTTTCACATGAAACGTTTCGTAATTGCGGGTTTCTTGGCTTCGCCAGACATTCTTGTTGGGTCGAACTGGGGTAGTATTGATCACCTGCAAATTACCAACGCAATAACGTTAATAAAACAACACAACAACGTTAACAAAATATAAATAAGAAAAAAAATTGCAGATTCATTTAATGCCATAACCGCTTTTTCTGGGAATTCTGTTACTTGATGGAAGTGACAGGCACAACGACCAGGTAAAAAATCCTGGGATCGCCCCGTTGTCATCGCGAAAGTGTCGACTACTCCCATCCCGTACTTTTTAGCCTCCTGTGCCAGTTTGAGCGATTGCTGGTACAGTTTGGGCACATGCTTCTGTCCCAACATGTCCCCCAAAAAGTAGGACCATCATCATAGAGCAACACAAAAGAAAAATAGAAAAAGAAAAAACGTTACCAGCATTACAAACATTGATGGCCTGAACGGAAAACTTTTTGTTTCGTTTTTTGTGTATTTTTTATTACTTGCGTCAGAAGATGGACTCCATTAACTGGTAAGTGAAAACCTGATCCCAAGGTTTTAATTACCACTTGGATCCCTTCCAATCCTTCCCTGTTGGGGTATTTCCAAAAAACGACAGCATAAGACAGCATAAACAACAAGAGTAACAAAGCATAACAAAGAAGTAATGAAGGTAGATGTATAATGCAAAACTATTCAAATAGTACTTATACAAATACTTGACACGGGAAACTCATACAAATACATGAAAAACGGAAGCAGGCATGGATTTGGATTGCTCAATATGATGGTATGGGTACTGATGAATCTGTCATCAAGTATCGATGCCAAGAGAAAGTAAGAAATATCTCCCTAAAGTTTGTCCTTTTGTTTTCATTGCAGTTCGCGTACATAACTTACGGTCGCCATTGTCCCTTTTCGCTCGCAACAATTCAAGTATTGCAAAGCACAAAACATCCTAACCCACTTGCCGATGAAAAGGGGGATGACGCGGGTTGCATTGTACCATTATGGTATACCTCAAGCCCCCTTGTCATCATGTTTTGTCCCAAAAAGAGCCGCGTCCCTTTTGTTTTGGACTCTTGCCTAAAGCTTTTCCCTTTCGATTTTGTCTTAATTAATAGAATGTCGTTGACTTTATCATCGAGCACCACTCCGTGGGGCTCAAGAAGCCCCTGGAATGCGTTGGCGAGTTTTCTCTTAGTTGTGTATCATCCATTCGTCTTTTTCATTTTTTGATGAGCCTAGCTTGTGTATGTTAATTTCGGTACCTAAAAAATAGTGGGTAATTTGAACAGACTATTGAGAGCTACACTTCTTAAACGTTAATGATGATCCACAACATATGCTAATATACCGTTAAAACAATCTTTGGGCTTTGATGACTGTGCTAATTTTGGTTACCGAGATATCATAAAAAGTATTCCTGTAGTACGAAAAGAGCCAAGCCACATGTCCAAGTTTTGATCTTACTCCATTATAGGGGTGAAATTTTTGTATAACCTTGGTAATGGCTTTGAGAGCTTTTTAAACGCTTCAGAGAATTAATCTTGGGGCATATATAACTGATTAGCTTGAACAGGGTTACGTGATTAGCTGTAACTTGCATTCGAGCATTTATTTTTTGTTTCCTTACGTTTGGGGAGGGGGTTGATGCGAGATACGCTTGGACAGTGATTGACGGGCCCCTGCCTGGTAATGAATAATGGATCAAGCTTGAAGCACCATACAACTTCGTTGTGGCTTTTTAGATACATCCAGACGCGTGGAAGGATTACAGGGATCGGAAAACCCTTTTAATAGAAAGGGAGAAGGGGTAAAGGCACACACACACAGAGAGAGAGAGAGAGAGAGAGAGAGAGAGAGAGAGAGAGAGAGAGAGAGAGAGAGAGAGAGAGAGAGACAAAAATAACAGGATGTGCGAAAGTCGTAGCCGCCATAATGTCGTTTATACCTGATTAACAGACGACGGATTATAGTGACGTGCGACGCTGCCATCCACTGGACTCCACCCACTACGAGTACCGTGTTGGTATTGTTCTCCAACGGACCAGCTCTGCAACAGATAATAGATTTGGAAGACGGTTTTAAGTTCCTAGGTAATGCTTAAGAGTTGGAAATTTGGGAAGTATCGCAAGCTGCAGCAAAGTTTTAGAGAACAATGATAGTTTTGTTTCTGTGTTCTTGGACATTGGGGGAGATTGTTTAGGGTACAGAGGGGGTATCACTTGTATTATGATACCATGCATCTGTGCGTGAAATGTCATCAAGCTACGCTTGGCAGATCAACTGCCATGTCAGGTTAGTGCTACACAATAGACGTGGATTTATCAACCCAAAAAGTTTCGCTTTGGATCTGCAGTTGTGCGGTTCCCTTCATTTGGGACGTAACCAGAACATCTACCATGCACGATGATTGGTAAACCCCCAACGTGACAGACAAGACGAAAGTTGCGTCCCTCCGAAAAAAAGGAACGGACAGTTTGCTTGAACTTTGCTTCCTCAGAAACCTGAAAGGAAACCCGGAAAAAGGAAGGTTCCTAGCTTTGGCCCGGTTTACTTCGACGCGAAGCTAGCAAAACTCGCGAAAAGGTTCTTCTAGTTGCGTAACGTCTACTGACCCGCGGTTCGGCTGCTTCGGTTCGGAACGCGACGGTCCTGACCTGCGGTGGTCCAGGTCCACGGCTGGAAGCTAGCGTTTTCGGTATGGTCAAAAGAATGTGTAACATGAACCTGCCCGTGTTTTTTTTCCTCCGTGAAGTCCCGACTTCTTCTTTCTCTGTCTCTTTTTTTTTTTTTTTTTTTTTTTTTTTTTTTTTTTTTACTATACAATGTATGACAAAAGGCGGAAGAATAAAGGAAAAGATAAGTGAAAAGAACTCGCTCTGCCGGTTAGGAAATGAGCTCCTCATCAGTAATACTGATGGTCAGAAGAAAAGACAAGGAGCTGGTAGAGAGCAGATACCGCACCGGAAACTATGTTACATTTCTTTTCCTTTTTCCTCATTTCTCATTGAATTATGTCTTGGTCGGTCTTCGTATCCCCTTGGTATTTCCAGAAAAAAATGGTTAGTCGTGGTTAGTCCACTTTTTTGTTGTTTTTGGGTCGTGTAGACATTGTAGAGAAAAAAAAGGTCAAGAAAAAGGGAAGATAATGATCGAGGCGATTTTTCTAATTTTCTTGAAGGTAATGCATTATATAATAATAATATAACAAGAAGTTACGGCTTACGTAAGGAAAAATTGATGCAAGACTTCCTCGAAGTTGAAACGCTGAGTGCTCGGCCACCAAAATTGGGGGTAATAGGCGAACGAGACCTGCCAGGATGACGAGGCTGGAGAAACCGCCCTGTAATGACGAATGTCGTGGATTTTATCGCCATTAGTCAAAGTGCCGTTGAGGCGCTCCAAGAACTTGTGCATCATCCCTCGGTTAGTCGAGTCGCCCAAGAAGAGAACCTATGTGGATAAGAAGCAAACATTCCAAAATCTCTTGGAATTTTTCTTTTAACCCCACAAGGATTTTGTTTTTAAAACTGTTCACCTTCTTGTTCTTGCTACAGAGCTTGAGCTGCGCTGGTAGAAGCTTAAGGTACCGACAGCCCAAAGGTTGCCAGCGTTGAAGTTCCCACCGACACGTGGATGAATTCGCACAATCCTGACAAGGTAGCACCCAGTGACCTTTTTTTGTCGGGGGAGAGAAGAATGCAAATTAGCTATAGATTGACTGAATGTCCTTGAACGATTGACATAGATCAATTCTTCTTGTACACTTTTTAAAACCCTGGCAATAAATTTGAATAATTTTTCTTGAAACTTATTCGATTTAAAATCTAGGTTTGATCCTTTGTCATTTATGTTAGGTGTTGTCAAACTCGTTTTAACATAGCCATTTAACGGTGTGCTATATGGTAACGCTACAATCGTAACCTTAGCCGCGTTCGTTCTGCACCTTCGACTAGTGACTTAAACTTCGACTAGCCAGACTTCCTTGACTTACGCTTATAAGCGTTCGTTTTAGCCTAAACTTCAAAAGTTCACCGAAGTCGACTTGGAAAGTCTTGAGTCAAAACGAACGCTTATAAGCAAAAGTTTACAATTGCTCCACCCATTGGACGGTGCTTGTAGAAAATAAACAAAAACAATATACGAATTGTTCGATATCGACAAAGGAGATAAATAAACAAGGGGCCTGGTTAAATTTAAGTCTGGACACAAGAGTACTCGCTATAATGTTGCCTGACTTGAGACCAGAACTAAAAGTCAACTTCCAAAGTTTAAGTCAACTAGCTAAAGAAAACGCTTATAAGCCCGAAGTCTGGCGAAGTCTACCTATCTCGAACGCTTATAAACGCAAAGTCTACAAAACGAACGCAGCTCTTGTATCTTAGGTTATGTGTGTGTTGCTCTATGTTGCTTTGTGTCACGTTACGTTACGATTTGTTTGCTGTAGGTAATGTTACGAGATGTCACGTTATCTTGTTTTAAAAGTTTGTCCATCTTGTAGTGTTACAACACAGGGTTATGTTTACAATGTGAAGGTTAGTGAGAGTAGTCTACGCTGATCAAGTCCAATTCAATTTTTTACAAAGAAATTCTATCAATTAGCTCTGTTATTTTTCATATAATGGCAGAGTTGGAGCTTTATGTTCCATTGATAAAAGCTCTTTATTGTTAACTTACCAAGTCGGGCAAGAGCGAGTATATAACCCCGGGCGTGCACCCCCTCCCCCTAATTGTTTCCCTCGATTCTGCTCGACTGCCATTGAAAAGCTTTTTCAAACTATTCAATAGCCAAAATCGTTAATAAGTTCAAGTTGGCGAAATAAAAAATGGATAAGATGTAAAGTCCCCATAAGGGTATTTATGTACTTGAAAGCTAACACTCGAAAGCTAATATGTAGGTAGTAAGTACCTCCTTCATCCTACCCGAACACGTTAATATTTCCCAAAAGGAGGATTAGCAAAGGGGGTCTTTTATTCATTATTCATATTGCTCGGCTGCAAGGCTACTTTAACAGCTCCAAACCGGGTCGTGACTTATTGGGAGGCATTAAATGTAAAGCTAAGAAGTGTACCTACTTTATGGAAATGAGTTTGCTCGCTTGCTCCATACTCACTCGATAGTCGTTCCTTTGGGGTCTCTAAGTCCCTCTTTCAACCCGACAGGAGGCTAAGAAGGGGAAGCCCCCCCCCCCCCTGTGACCAATCCCCCTCCCCCTTCGTAGCTTCCTTCTTTGAGGAGGGGAGGAAGGGGACGGTAGGTTGGAGTAGTGATCCCTTTGTGAAGCAAAAATTTCTCAGTTGCAGTTCTTGTCATCCCGCAAAAAGGGAGTTATAGGACACACTGCAATGGCAAGTTTGTAGTTTGTAGTTGTGGCAAAGGTCGGAGGGTTGACCGGGTGACACGGATTGGGGGTAGAAGGAGAGGCAGGGGCGGGGTTGGTGAATTATTGTCCGTTTTATTACAAGTTTTACTACTGTTTTGCCACAGGAGAACCCCCTCAACCTTTGGCCAAGACAGTGTTGGGGTAATTTACGACGCTTTTTTGTTCTTTTTCAGGGATCAAAATGGTAAAAAACATTCCGGTTTTCTGGACAACACAAACTTCTTGGTTGCGTTTTTAACCCCTCTTCACCAGAAATTGGCCATTTCTTTCGCGCGCTCTCTCTCCCCCCCTAACAATAATTCCATTTGTATGTATTTGTAGATGGTAGAGGAAGAAGAGGCCCATTCCCAACAGTGGTCATGGTTGCTGTTGCCGTTGCTGCTGTTGGCGACTTTGCCGAGATTTATAGGCCCATTTCCGGGGACAATTACTAGCAATGACATTCAAGGAAAAACCTCCTTTTCCTTTTCCTCCCTCTTTTGTTTCTTTAACGATTTTAGGACAAAAGGTAATACAACAGTTCCCTCCTCCTCTTGGACAGTATTTTTTGGTGGGGTTTTCGGAAGAGATTAGGTTTGCGGTCGACAAGTTGACCTTTTTGTGGCTAGATTTTTATTGTTTTTCTTTTCGCAAATGACATAGACACCGCAGATTTGTACCACTGGAGACTTTTGACTCAAGTGCTGAAAGATATTTTGCTGAGGGGTGGGGGTGGAGGAGAGCGTACCTGAAAGAGCCTGAAAGACTGTTTGTTGAAAAGCAAAACAAAAGAGGAAGAGAATGCAAATGAAGGGCAGAGGAGTTAGTTCTCCCAGGAGTTTCATTAAACTGTAGATTTATGGGTGTCAAAATTTTTAATGTGGCACGACAGGGGGTTTCGGAGAAAAATGAAATTTTTTCTAAAACAGAGGGAAAATATCCTTGCTTGCAAAGGGTTAAATTTATTTCTAAAAATGGAAAGAATTTAAAATTTTATTATAGAATCAAAAGTCCAAATGAAGATAAATAATAAACATAATATTGCAATACAATATAATAACTAATAAAGTATAAGTACATAAATAAAATTATTAAATATTGTTATTAAGGCTTACGGTGCATCTGAGCTGTAGACCGAGATGGTTCAAAGCGGCACCACAATGTAGGAAGGAAATTTCGCGAAACTACGTAGGCGATTACTCAAAAACTAATAACCAGATTTCAATTCCATTTGCTCTAAAAATCCAGTTGAAAAACAATATACTGCAACTTGAAACCCGATTTTTTAAATTAGTTTTAATAGAAAAAGGTGAAATTTCATTTCTGTTTTGCAAATTGACGAAGAATTCTTTTTGAAAAATCTCGTTGATGTGTAGTAGATACGATTATCATTTGCATTACTGTCAGAAAGTTATTTTAAAATTTTCTAATGGTTTTGCAGGAATCACCTACGCCGTGTCCTGTGCTATTCGCCCATAAGAGCCTTAGGTGAAGCGTAGCCTTAAATAAAAGCTATTTAGAAACATAAAAAGGTAAATATAAGTTACTTACAAAAATTGTGGAAGAATTTTTTTTCAGATTTCTTCATTTCAATTTATCTCTAGACTATTTTTAAATTGTTTACCTGGTACGTCACCAGTAGTACAGTACGGTAAGTTACGCCATGCCTCTGTGGTGACTGTCCAATTGCTGTCCGCGAATTCGGTATCTGCTAAGGGGTAAAAACCGCATGGTGTGTCGGGCGCAAAGCGAACGTTGCAATTCTACACGATTAAAGAAAAAAAAGTTGTGAGTATAATTACATGGACCATTGAGTCAAAGAATGTTGGTTTCGTTGTTGCATGCTTTTAGCAATAACGGGCAAGTATTTTCTTTTATAGCCAGTACGCGTTAACCGTGCATGACCCAAAACTCTTAATGCGTAGTATAATAGTTTCCTGTCAATTCCCCTTTTTACTCGTCAAGTAATAACCACAAGAATTCCCCGAAAAAAGGTCTTTTGTTCCCTATTTCAGTCTTAAACTTGAAAAGTGGTATATCCTCAAGTTAAGAAAAATAAAATAATTTACAGTGGCACATACCCGTGAAGTTTGCCTCTCGAAACCATAAGGTGAATACAAAGTAAATTCTAAAAAAGTAGACTAATAATATATTACTATTTTGGGTCTATTTAAGGAGTTGAAAAGAGTACTAAATGTACTCTTTCAAAAAGGTTTTCTTGAAGTACGTTTCCTTTAATATATATAAAATATATCTTACTAAGTTATCTAATTCACTATAAATAGTTCGTAGCGCCTCTGGCGGAATTATTTAAATCCCAAAGTATATTTCTTCAGTGGATTTGAAGGAACGTAACTTTTTGCAATTTGCTTTGGAATCTTGGAGCCAAAAGTATAACATTTGTATGGTTTTACCTGATGCAATGCACAAACTGGAAAGGCGTGATAGTCTCCAACGTTCAAACGTAATTTCCCTTGGTTTTCGGAAGAGGTGGGTTGCTCATCCTCTCGGTTTTGCCGGGTTATTCGCAGAGAATAAGTCAAGTTGACTTGCAGGATATGCAGAACTTTCAAACGGAAATGGTTGAGTCCTAGTCCCAAGCTTATTACTGCAGCTGAACTGGAAAATTTCAATTCAGTTCAGGGAATTACTCGACAAGGAGAAGAAGGGCTATAATCAGAGCTTTTATCCATTGTCTATTTTTTTAAAATTATTCTTTGCTCTTATATAGAAAGTCACAGACGGTTTTAGTACCCGTGAGTCAGGTCGATATCGTCATCCAAGAGGATTTGGCGGAGAGCAGCGCCTGACTGCAATTGAAGCACGCCAATTTGCAACTTTTCGACCTGATAAGGGACATGGGCATGATATTCCAGCCAGTCTGGACGAAACGAAGGGCTTAAAACCAAATCGTAGTCGAATTCCAAGCCGTAAAGGGCCAATTCACTATAGGACACTATAAAAACATAAAGTTACTCTAAAGTTTATTACTACTTTCTGTTATTTCTTGGCTAAAATAATTCAATACAATTTTTCTTCCAATAGAAATTAGACTAGTGTGAAGTTTTCCTATTTAATGAAGAAGGTTATTTTCTGCAGAAATCCAACTTTGGGTTTTTAGTTGAAAATTGTTCAGAATTTTGCTGCAATTTCTAAGAAATTATTCACTTACTTATGGAAATCAAGAAACTCATTTCAAGTAAAATAGTCGTTATATTTCACGAAAGAATAATTTCTGCAGAAATTGTAATTTATTGCTGTCAGAAATTGTTAAGATTTTTTTTATGAATTTTTTGGAAACTTTCTGAGAGCGTAAAATTCTTGCAGTAATTTATTTTTGCACAGCAGAACGCACAGATTTCTGCCTAGAAATTTCCTAATCCGTTAGTATCGCTGTCGAAGTATAAATCCTATACATTGTATTTTCTGTAATTAAAAAAGTGAAAGTGGAATTGTGACAAGAACTAACCATTGTAATACCCGGAGGAATTTGAGCGTAATTTATCATTGTAAGATGATTCATTTTCTGTTTCAGCTTGAATCATTTGTCTGGCGAATGACGTCAGGATTTTATGCAAATCAGAGGTCGAGTGACTGTAGGTCCTTTAGGGATGGGTTTTTACAACCAAATAAAAGAACAAAAAATAAGTGAATTAATGTGTATCTAAACAGCTTGTATAATCATAATCCGTTTTTCGTGGGATTTTTTTGTAAAAAATAAATAAATAAATGAAATTTAATTTAATAAAAATAAACGAGACCAAAGTTTTTACTGCAAATTGTGAAGCTGTGGTAATTGAAAACTCGGATGGGTTCTGGTACCCGAAATAACGAAGCTTTCGGTGGAAGGATACGTGAGATGAAAGTGGCAGTTGTGGCTCGCTTTCCACTCTTGATATGTGTGAATCAGATAAGCCAGGTCAGTCTTCGTTAACGCCAGGTCGTGATCAACTTGGCTGTTTAAACTCACGATACCTGTCCAATGAGTCTAAAGAATTACACGTTTCTCTTCGTAATATTCTTAAATTCCTTTTCACAACAAAAGATTATTTGTTAAATAAACATAAATGAAATAAATAAATAAATAGAAAGTAAACAATTGTTTAGGATTTTGAGGGCTTGGCATGTCGCTTTAGGTCATGGATGTTTTGTTAAACCAATAGATCTTTTTTAAAGCTAAAACTCCAAAAATGTTTGCATGGATCGAGCGTGACTGTTCCATTATGCAAGGTGCTTACCGAGATTCAAGTTGGCGATTACGTGCTTTAACGGCCCTAGCAATGCCTTCGACACCGTTTCTCTATTCATAATCAATCTAAGACTGTCAATCATCCAGTGACGGTAAAACATTGGCAACGAAGACCCTTTGTTGCTCATCAAGTTTTTATGAACGTTTCCATTTCCATTATTGAAAGAGCTGATGGGTACGACCCCTCTCAGGGCCACAATCTCGACGTTTCTGTAGTCCTTTTGTACCATCAAGTCCAATGTAAAGAGCTGGAAGCACTTGGGACACCTGCAGATAATTTTCTTTCTTTGCTGTCTCATTCCATTCATTTATTTTATTTTATTTCATTCGGTTTCATTCATGGCGTCTTTACTTACGTTTGATTTCCTGAGCTGTCCATTTCCGTTGCCACAAGCAGCTCCCAGAGTACCCTAGCGGTCTCGAGACGAAGCTTTTCGTTCATCTCGGTTATGCTTGCCAGCGGTAAAATTATTTCTGCATTCTAGGAAAACAAGATTTGTCGCTGTCAGTTCATTTACTGGTTTTATTGAATCATAATAAACTATATTACCATTTGACAGTTCTTGGTGGAACAGTTGTGGTGCAAAACGATGAAACCTTCGCGGTGTTGATGGAAACGTAGAGGACGCCAAGAGGTCACTGTTACTAGCACTTGCACGTATTGGACGGGCTTACTGTCTACGATTAAGGGATTGGCATAGTTCCGTACTATAACGAGGTTATTAGCGTTGTAGACTTTGTCTCTAATGAGCTCGTAGATCTCTTCGCTCTGAAGAACTTTGAAGTCATTGCTTTCTTGCACTAACCATTCGCTGTTTGGTAGTAAGAGTTCTGCGGCAGCCAAGAAGTCATCCAAGTGATTTGGAATAACATAACAAGGCTTCTGCTTCATGTTTTCGCGCTGAAAATTACAGAGTTGAACCGCAGAGCCTAAGCGTTGGTTTATTTGCGGAATAAAGTTGACCTAAAAGGTAGAAACCGAGTCATTTTTATAGATGTTTACTTAAGGTAATTTATTCATACTGTTGTGCCTATGCCTATTTGAAGCACTTCTGCCACCTGCCGAGGCGAATATCTCTAGCTACGATATATATCGACTTTCATATTTTGCTCAAGTTTCTGAAGTTCTTTTATTAGGGTTTCGCTAGCTTAGTATATTGCTCAGTCGCTAAGTCTGTATACTGGCATATACATACTCGTACAAACTAATTAAACACTATTGGTACAAAACTGATAGTGTAATATGTAATTGCCAACTTTTAGGAATGAGAGCTGCTGAAGCCAAGTCTCACTTCCTTGATAGGTTATAATAATATTTACTATGCATTGCTTTTACTGTTTATACTTTTGCATCTGTAACACTATTATTGAACTATTAAATATGGAAGTTAACATTCCAAAACCCTTTTATTTGTATTTAAATAGAGAATTTGAGTTTGTGAATTACTTTATAAATTCTTGGGCTGCTTTGGGCCCAGCTGCTACTGCAGTAATGGACTGCTTCAGGAACACAGAACACCAGACTTGGATTTCCTATGTAACGCAAGCCAACAAGAGAATTAAGCATAATTTTGTTTCGCTTTTCCAACTTATTTTTTTTCTTTTTTTTTTTTTTAATCCCACGAAGAGCCTAAAGCGCCTGAAAGAGGTTAGAGCAATAGCTGTCTATTGTACGTATTCCTATTCAGAGTTCGGGAAAAGAAGCTTCATATCAACCTTTTTTCCCTTTAGCGTTAGCTCGAGCCATGATCTCTTAAGATAGGTGCAAAAAGAAAAAGAAAACCGAGTAAGGAAGAAAAGGAAAAAGAAAAGAATGGGGTCTTTTGTGCTTGTTTCGCTGTAGAGTCGTTAAAGGCAAAGCTCCGCTGGAGGTAGAACTTTTACCGTGTTTTCCAAGTCGATCAAATGCCTTTCCGACGCCCTCGGAACCGATCAGCACGTTGCGTCGTAAGCCCAGGCTTTCGGCAAGCAGATCATAAAATTGCAGGTCACGAGAGCGAGATCCTTGCCACGTCTTCGCTTCCACCACGAGAACCAGGTTCTTGACAAGCTCATGCCGTTTAATCTTCTCTTGATCCTCGATCTTAATAAGACACACATAACACATTAAAGAAGGATTACTGCTCACGAGGTTACAAGGTTTTCATGGAACATGAGCAAGAAACTCAAAATTAAAATTTATTTTTCACCTTATTGGTGAAACCAAGGAAAAAACATCTTCTGGATACGACAGTATTATATAGGTAATAGAATGTAAACAACACTTTGTTTCTGTAAATGAAAGAACATAAACAATGGTTTATTTTGTAAATGATAGAATGTAAACAATAGCATATCTTGTTAATAGAATGTAAATACTAGATAATATTGCAAATATAATGTAAACGTTACAATATTTTAGAATAGTGGAATGTAAACACTTCAAAATCCTAAATAATAAAGTGTAAACAATAGTTTTCGTACATATAACGTGAGCATTAGAGTATTTTGACAATAGTATACTAGTTTAGTATTTTATAAAAATTAGTTTATAAAGTACAGAATGTGATACAGTTCGAGTAATTCGTGTAACTTATCATAGTTACTAGAAATAAGTGTACTAAATTGGAGTGTAGTTGGACGATTTAGCCATAGGAGGCGCTAAAGTAAAATTTGGAGAAAATCTTAAAGAGTTGTATTGTTTGGTATACTAGACGTTTTCTTTTCGGTGTACGTGTTGAAATTTCTGTGAAAATATCGCAATTTATTACCTTATTGCGTTTTTGTGGGACTGTAGGATATTTGGTGATGTTCTCTTCCTCTCTTCCTTTTTTATTCTTTACCTTTTTTAGTAGCAGGGCCAGCTTATTGGACGCAGATATGGTGGCAGAGGGTTCTTGTTGTAGTTGTGAGTATTGCTGCAGAATGTCTGGGCCTGTCACCCACCCCCCCGAGGCATTGATTGCCTGCCTATCCTGGCTTCGTTTATGAGGTAGCCAGGAAGCCGAAGAAGAATCCCATAACTCATGAGCAATCCCTTCTTCACCCATCTCGATGTCCCCGTAAGCATCTTGGATTTGAAGAAAATATGACGAAGAGGGGCGCCGTAATACTGCTGGCTCGTCATCTTGCAACGGGTAACGATGACTGACATACCACGACAGAAAGGTCAAAGGAGCTAGGATTGTCAACAAATACCGGCCACATGTTCTCCGAAACAAAAAGGACCGGATCCAACCCATATCCTTGAGCTTTTTGGCCTCTGTAAATTTTTTAATGCTCTGTTAGAACCTTCTCAGACTTAGATTCGACAACTTATAAGTCGTTCTTTCATACATTAACGTCTTACTTCCACTATATGCCTAAGATACTCGATCTTTTGTATGTGCTTATCCTATGTTATATATTTTAGCTTTGCTAAACAACCTGGTGAACAGTGGCGTAACGAGAATGGGGCAGCCAGGACACGTGCCCTGGGCGCCAACTTGAGGGGGCTTGATCCTTGCATTCGGATTTCTCGTTTTTTTTAACGGGGGGCGCCTTTTTTTGATTTTTCCTGGCACTGAGCGCCATTTAGCCTCGTTACGCCACTGCTAGTGAAGTGAAATTTATTCTTAATTTGCAGTAAATACAACATTACGTCTTGAGGTTTTCATTGTAGTCGACATAATTCTACAGCGACGAATTAAGTTAACCATTTTCTGAAGAACCGCTCACGCTTTACTAACTTACAAACTTCTGGCGACGTAACGGACGTGTCGTGACGTGCCTTACTAACCGTGCCGTGCCCTATTCTTCCCAATGCTTACTACAGTAATTCCTCGCTTAAAGCAGTAAACAAAGCTCTAAATCCTCCAAGTACTTTATACTGTGCTTTATGCGACGCGTCATCTCAAAACACAGAAAGTCATCACAAAAATTGCATAATTATATTTGTCGAAATTTTTTTGTTTAATATCTCAATTACTATTTCCTGCATGATAGGAAGAGGCTTATGCAATAATTAGATTGTCTGCTCTTTTTTAAGGCCACGCTGTTTTTTGGTGGCTCTTTATATACGAAATTAATTTTCAGTAAATTTTAACGGGCAAGCGGGGGCGTCACGAAGGGGTGCCCTCCCAATAATTGTCGGTAAAATTTTGGTGGTCGTCGGTAAAATTCGAAAAAGGAAAAGTGGGCTCCACCGCCAAAAACAGAACCCCTCGCGACGCCCCTGTGGGCAAGTGTTGATGTTGATTTGAGCTAAAACTTTAAGTAAAGTTAAATAAATGGACTTGGGAGCGTCTGTTTATTTTCCAAAAGAAGATCTAAGGATCCGCGAGGATTTTTCATCAGGAAACGGAGCAAAGGATGCATTGGGTAACCCAGAATACGTCTATAAAGATTTCCTTAGGAAACGATATTTTCCCCAGTTTTTTCCTTTTTTTTAGAACCTGACTCTTCACATGTTAGCTTGTCGGCTTTAATAGGCTCACTTCAGCACAAAAGCTGGCCTGTCAATCCCAGCCTGGGCGTAAGTATACAACCTCGGAAAGTTTGCTGGTTTCTTTTTGCCCCCTTTTTTTCATCCTTTTGTGTCCCTATATGTACCTCCCCCTTACCCCCACAACCCCCCTAATCTGTTTCTAGTAGCTTTAATCGTTTAAAGGAGTGGTTTTGTAATCGCTTCTACAAAGATCTGGATGAACTTTGGAGAAAACGTAGCCGGTCTGTGACGAACAGTTATAGCACTGTTGTCCTCATTCACCATCTAGTGATTATTTTTCTAACTCGCAACCCTTCATCGTAAGTGTGGTGCTTCATATCATATATCAGCTTTTCTATTTTGTATAGCATTTTTTAGACAAAAGAGTTATAATTCTTTTAACATTCATGTCCTGGGTCTGGCGTTTGTGAAGATGTCGTCTATTTACGAGTCGAAAATTACAACTTTTGGCTCATAGTTATACGAGGGTAAAAAAACGGAGAGAGTTTAGGCCAAAAAGGAACAGAGTTTTTCTTTAAAAAAGGAGTAGGATAAGCTTGACGAGCGTCCACGGTGAAGACTTGTAAGGTTATAATTTACTGGAACGATGTATCTTAGGGGGTTAGTGAATCATTGTGATTGCCACGGTAATTGGTTTAACTAAGAGGAGAACGACAAGGCAACACAATAACCCAATTGTGTACCATAAACAAGATTATCTTTCTCTTCGTCAATTTACGATACGAGGGAAATAAGTTGTAAATTGAAATAAAAGTAAGGAAAATGAAGAAAAATTCCGTGCATTTTAGAAATTATTTATTTCCCTTCGATCTTGAAAATTACATTTTAGAATCCAATTTCTTGCCGGATTGCTTTTCGGCCTTATTGGGTTTTGAAGCTTGACCAGCTAGTCAGAAATATAAATGTTTCCGCGTGCAGAGCTGTAGCAACCGAACACTATTAATTTATCAATTATAGATCATATTACTTACTATTAATTAAATCTATGAAACCCATCCACTTTAATTAAGTTGGCTTGTATAACCTATCCGTTCCTTTCCATTTTTTTAAAAAAGTTCTGTTTAGTTGTAGCTTCGGTGTTGAATACTATTTTTTTCGCTTTACTTTTATTTCTATATTTTTTTTTTATTAAGTTTCGTTCTATCGGACCACTTGAAGGCGGGAGAAACAGACCACCCTTTGTGCATGATAACCACTTTTTATTCTTAACCCGTCTGGAGTGTTGTTCTCTCATTATACAGATGAAGTATATGTTATAGTTAGATGTGACCTCGCAAGTCATAGCTTATTCGTATAGTTTTCAAAGATGATTCTTTATATCTGGAATTTGGGGAAGAAGGGGAAGTACATAACTTGTTTGATATTACGTATAGTATAGTGGATCTTAAAAGGGTTTAAAAGTTGTTGGCTTGGTAATTGAAGCATGTGGTTTTCGGACCGGCCTTTATGGACTCCAGTGGATTCTGTTTTGTGGGATCGTTGATTTGGATTCTGGCCAAAGGAATTTGAGATCCGGCTTTAGACAACTGTGCTGGGACTGTTTATGGTTTACGACGGTACTGGTACATTGCGATCCTTATGTTCCTTTGCAATTAAGCGTTATACTAATCTTACCTGTGAATTCCGTCTGAATTTGCGAAAGTCTCAGATACTCACGATCGCATCCATTTAATCACTTTAGGATATACCAGGCTCAGTCCAGTTCGCATTATTAGATTTGTTAGTGGATCGCGGATATAAAGGAAGGAATAAGAAGGAAGGGTTTCGAAGGAAAATCTCGTTCACTTTTTCGTTTGTTATTTGTTGAGAGAACACTGAGTAAGAGGCTACCATTCGGAAAAGGAAGTCGCGAGGCCCTGATAGAGCATGTATCTCTTGTAGTAAATGAGAAGGACTGAGACGACGAACATCCCGGGCTTCGGCATCAGGCTTGCGTGGCCCATCCCAGTCTTCGTAACGCCTGGTTTGGATTCAGATAATCTTCCACGTATAAATTAAATAAAAGTTTTCTAGGCCCTCCTATTTTGTATTTTATATTGAAATTAGACCTTAGTTAGCTAGTATAGTCATGACAGTTTAAGTTTACTATCAGTATCTAATAGAAGAAAAAAAATGAGACTTTGAGACGTTGAGAGGTACTTTAGAGAAATAAACTCTTAAAATATTCTGTAAGGGTGTCAAATTATGTCTTTCCTGGCGTGAAATTAATCAAATAAATTCTTTTATAATCCAGAAGTTTGAAGGCATTTTTTCTTCTATATAACAATAAACATCCTCTTACATACATGGTTGCGGATTTGGCTAAAGGTTGCGAGTAAGATAGCAGCAGATCGCGAATTAGACAGCAGGTTGCCGGTCGCGGATCGTAATTCGCTATCCGTGTCATGGATTAATATTTTCTCGCGTGGTATAAACAATGTGGTTCCCACATGCTTTCTATAACTTCTGAACACATCTGTAAACTAAGAAAATGAACGAAGAAGTGTTTCCTCTCCTGCAGTCGACTCTTCAAAAGTTGCGCACAAGTCCGACACCTGATTCGTTAAATGAATTGAAAGATGTACTGCAAGTTTTAGCCCAAACTCCTTGGCTGCTACAAAACTACCAAGAATACGTTCTTCTGCCCTTACACGTTCTCCTCAAACTTGGCCAACACCCTGAACTCAGGTAAAATCTCATATAATAAACTTCCAATACCATTACCTTGGTCACTTAGATAGTTTTACTTCTTTTTAGAAACAAAAAACTCTTAGAAACAATTCTCGACTGTCTTCAATTCACCTTTTCTCATACTCGTGTGGAAGATTGGAGTAAATTTTCGGATTTTCTGGTACAACTAGTCCTCCATATTGACAGCGAGTATTTAAAAACCAAAGACAACCCTGTCTGGAGCGAAGAAGTCCAGAATTTGTTCGTAAAAACCATTTATTCGCTCTTAAAAGCGTCAAAGAAGTGTCCAACTATCTCCAATAAACTTTTCGATGAAAAAGGCAAACAAATTCTAGCCCATTCATTGTTTAATCTCACGCGTTTGGCCGGCAAAGAAAAACTGACTCAACTCAGGTAGGTTTGGACTAAATTAAATTATCAGAAAAGCAATTGTACCTTTTTCCGTCTTATTTTCATCTTATTTCGTCTTAATTTATTCTAGGTTGGACGCCATGCTTTGCATAAGGGAATTTATTACTTTAACCCAAGATGCGGATCCAACGTTAACTTTGAGCACGTTTAGGGGATTCTTACCCGGAATATTGTCTGGCATGGATAGTATTTTGCGTTTAGGAGACCAAGAAAAGCATACAGTCTTAATAGTACGCTTGGTTACCTTAGTATTGAATTTGTTTACTAAGAACTCTTTTTACTGTTTCAGGGTGCTCTACAGACCTTGACAGTCGTAGTTTGCTTCGTTTTCCAGGACCAAAGAAGTGATCCTTCGGAAGATTTGCAGAATTTGGCCAACATGGACAGTAAAACTCTAGATTCTTGGGAAAAACTCGCGAAGCAGAACATGGTGTTGGTTTTCGAGCGAGTTTGCAAGCTTCATAATCATTGTCATCCACTTGTGAGACGAGAATTGGCTAAAACGGCTGGCGAATTATGGAATCACTGTTATGGGTACAAAATTTCCATCAATTGCTTAGCTGAAATCTTACTAAAGACTTCTTCAGGACCTTATGCGAGTCTTTACGGCCTATGATCCAGATGTTGGTTGGCTTAACAGTGGATAGTAATGATAACGTCTCCGAAACAGCAACACAATTCCTCGCCACGCTGGAAAAAGAGAATTTACCTTCACTTTTACGCCAAAATCTCTATAATATGTGCCAAAGTGCTCCGCGTATCGTAATCCAAGGAAGTAAGGAAGTTTCTATTTCTCGTTTTGCGTTTAGCTCCCAGTTTTTAATTACTTCTAATGTTTCGTGTAGCTTCGAATGAGCAGAGTGTGATGTTGGGTACATTGGAAGGACACTTGAAGCTATTGGGACCGGATTTGGGGTTAACTCTCCAGATTTCTTGCTTGTCTGACAAGCTTATCAAATCCTTGCTGCAAATCAGCTTATTGAGTACCGAAACACTACTTAGGGAAACAGACGGTACATTCGTAAACAATTTTTTATATTAAAGCAAAACCTTGACTTTCCTGTCATAGGAATTGCTTCGTCATACCAATTGACGTACTTGAACGACGAAGTTTCGGCCCAAAGACTGCGGAACGTGTTGCGTTGTCTGGGAGAGTGGGGAGATTTCATGCTAATCTCAGATATTTTGATGGATCTGTTCCGCGAGGATCATTTACAGCGCAAAGAAGCGATATTCCTTCTCAGTCATGTGATTTTAGGTTTGTTTCATTAGTTTTCTCATAGATTTTTCTCTAGCTTTGTTTTCCATTCTATATTTGTGCCATAGTTTCTTTCCTCTAATTTCGTTTTGTAATTGTTTATGGTTTAATTAGGATGCAAGGATAAGAAAAACGAAGAAAGTTTTGCTATGTGTGGCTCAATTACCAACGAGTATCTAGAATCTGGTATTTTAGAGCTGCCGATCATGATGAACAACAGTTTAACTCTAGGAAAATTGCGTTCCAACATCTTACAAGTATATAATTTCACTTGCAAGTATATCAGTTCAAGTATATCAGTTCACTTGCAACACTGTTTGTAGTAATTTTATAACATTTTCTTGGTTTTATTATTATTCTAATCATTGTTAACTATTTTTGGACTATGTAACAGGTGATTCTGGTTCTGGAAGGATTCGCTGCCATGGCTGAAGTACTGCAATTCAGTTTTACACCGTTATTACTGCACACTTTAGCACCTGTTTTAGGTCTCGCTGGTCAAACGCGTTGCACAGTCGTATCTGACACTGCGTTACAAACTCTCCATAGTTTCGCGACTCATATAAACCAGTGCTCGCTCTCCGAGTTCCTGGGTCTTCATTCCGACTACATTGTGCCCCAACTAGCGTACCAAATTCGCCACCTGACCCGGTTTCCCCAAGCCCCCTCAACTTTGCACGCGATTCTGCAACATTCGCAACTTAGTCTCTTGCCATTGGTCCAGGAAGCTACTAATTTCGCACTAAAAGCTTTGGATCAGTGCCATAACGATTCTCCTTTACCTTTCGTACAGATTTTCGTGCTTTACCTGCAAGCGCTAAAGAAAAACTTAGGCTCCTCTTCCTATCAAACTTCGTCTCCGAGATCTGTCAAAACAGATGTTGAAAAGGCAAAATCAGTCGTCGATTCTCTTAGAAATAGACACTTTGATTTCGAAAGGAGTCTACGCTTGCAGGAAGGGAAGGAAGAAGACAGTAAAACGGCAAGTGAAGATGATTTACTTAAAGAGGACAGTGAACAAAATTTGCAAAGAGTTTCTCCGCAAGATCCTAGTTATGTAACATTAACGTGCTCAATTACGGATCGTATGATTCAATTATTAACGAGACCAGATTTTGATCTAAAAACAGCTGTGGTCGAAAGCTTGCATCTAGCGTTTGTAGTGTTGGCGAAGTTTGAAAATCAGCTGTTGCCCAAAGCACATGCGCTGTGGGAGCCTCTTGTTTACCAGTTCCGGTTAGGCCACGTGCTCTTGCTGCGCACGGCGTGGGAGTTATTAATGCTTCTGTGTGAGAAATGCGGAGATTTTCTAAGACAACGAACAGTGAAAGAGATTTTACCTCAAGTGAAACTCTTCCTACGGGACAAACTTCTTAGCAGTAAAGTAGGAGAAAGGGTAGGAAAAGCACAAGCGTATAAATTCACGCAAAACTTCAAACTCCAGTCCGCCATCTTAGAAAGCTTGGGCAAGATGATTTGTTGCTTAAAACCACCTGTGATTGAACTGACCGAAGTTGTGAACTGTGTCATTCCGTATGTATCTACTGAACAAATAGCAGAGCTACAGATTGCTGCGAAGTCATGTTTGATGGATATTTGTGAGGTAAATGCGAATCTTGTTTGGCTCGCGTTAAATCAACACGAAAAGCTCCGGCAAGATGGCAGTTCAGTCGGATGCCTCCAGCCTGTAAACACTCATTTGGAAGCAACTAGAGAAAAGAGTGTCAGTAATAGTATTGCAGAATTAATTATCGAAATTAAAAAGCTATACTAAAGTAGTTAACCAGCCCGCCAGCAGTTTCATTGTTGGTACTATTCCCCAAACGAGGTATTGTATTTTGCATAATCAAGCTAAGCGGAGTTTTGCAAAACTTATAAAAACGCTTCCTCACATATGTAACAAATTGTGTTTCGTTGTTTAAAAGAATCTATCAGCAAAACCCAGACGAAAGTGTTTCATGTACGTTAGTAAAAAAAATTGCAAAGTAAGTAACTAAACATTTCCTAAGAGGACAAACACCTTGGAGACTATGTGTTTCTTCAGGATGGACTGGGGAGAAGACATTCCAGTGCTCACTACTCTTCCGTTATCTAGCTGGACTCTCCCTAACATGTTAACCTTTCCGCCTGGGCAATCCGTCGCATTCTTGGGGTCTAACACCCAAAATGATCCACAGCCGTAGGAATCATTTTCGACCGTTACAAATGGGGTGGGCTTTAGGGCCACGCCATTCAAATTGAAGATATCTCCTTCGGCTCCAATTGATCTATCGTAGAAGGTCATATTCCTCAACGTGCCGTCAGCGTCGATCGCCCAGTTTTCGTAAACAAACCAGTACTTCTCATTAGTGGAGGTTTCGAACCAAAAGAAGATCTTCTGATGTGCTTTCATGTTCGATAAGCGGTTTATGTTGTGAAAAGACATTCGGTAATCCAACGTCACTTCAGTAGTGGTGACATTGACCGCTCTACTTATTAAATGCGTAAACAACATGGAGCAACGACTCTCAATGGGGTACGAGTAAGGTGTGTCGTACTCCGGCCAAATGGTGCATTCGTACACGGCTTTTTTCACCCATGAAAATAATGAAATAAACAAGACATTATAGGAATTGTAATCTAGGTTGGTAAAGTACTGCGTAAAACTTACTTGCAAAGGAGAACCAGCCGTCGGAATACCGTTGGCTACATTCTACGCAACTTTGGAGGCATTCCGTGCAATTGGGCCACGTACCAAGACAGCCAGGTCTCAGTACTTCGCACGCGACGTCTGCGCCAGGATTGAACTTCGCGTCAATACAGGATTGACTCATGCTGGTACTCCTCTTCTCCCAGACGCTTCCTCCAGGCCAGTTCACGAACGCTAGTTTTGTTTTGTTGAGGCAAAGGTTGTCGGCTACGAACTCGCAGACGTACGAAGTATTAGATTCGAAGAAGTTAAACGCGTGGCAGTTGGCATGCCTGTCGCAGGAATCGATACACTTATTCAATACGCAGTTCGAGGACATGGATTCTAACCATAGGCGTGTCCAATTATCGGAAAATCTACTTTAAAAACATTTCAAAGACTTACTTTTAAGAACACTGAGACGTGGAAAAACGCCGGTTAAGGACGTTATCATTCTGGTATTGACATAGCGAGGACTGGTGACATATCTATCCAAAGCTCCGTCAGATGGACAGTCGACTGTAACTCCCTTCCGGGATTCTTGACTCTTTTGGGGTTCCTGGAGAGATTGGCTAATAGAGGTTCCAAATTTGCTGACTAATTCTTTGATCTGATCAGAGGTTTCGCGGACTTGATCAATCTCACTGGACATGTCGCTCAACATGGGTAGTAAGTTCGCCAGACCGGGAATGATTCCCTCGAATCTCTTTTGGAATTTACGAAGTTCTTGGATTTCTAGCGACATGTTCTGAAGAGTGGGAACGACTAGAGTTGACATCATCTCTTCAGAACACCTGGTAAACTTCCTTTCATCTGCGTTCGTTATACTTAAACTTGAGCAAACCGCTGTAATGATTAGGCACACTTTAACGAAACTTGGGAGCTCCATGGCTTACACAAGCGGTACACAACTGGCCGACGAGTGTTTGAGAAGGATCTTAACTGGCATATTTATGTAAGCTGGAGAAGTTCCTAGTTGCTTGATGGCGAAGCTGGGCGTGACTGGAGCTGTCTTTGACGGATAAAAGAGCGGCGAGGGTTTTCGTAGAACCCAACAGTGCACTGGACTTGTCAGGCGATCGAAGGTTAACAAGGTTATATAATCCTTTTGATCAAGGTTTCCACACGGGTCTGAACAGAATTTTATCAAGGAACATAGGGATGGGTGGAGAAATAGTATTGCATGGCAACATAGGTATATAAGTTTTGTACAACACAAGTGCGACAAACCAAAGGAGGCGTCCATGCGTCACTCGACAGGTACATACGATAGGTACATAGCGAAGATAACATGTGTTTACTTGAGCAAATAAGGTCCACAGTGGCGAAAACAGGCGTTATCTGTTATAGGGCAATAAACTGGGGTTGTTGAACCGAGGGAACGGTCAGCAGTCGGAATTTCACAAAAATACCCTACACTTGCACTGTAAAAAAATAGTAACAATTATCAATTAATGATTGACCGTAAGTTTATAATAGGCTTGTGTAGTCATTGTTGCAGGCTCCTAAGTTTAAAAAATTCCCTTGCAATTTCAGAAGTTTTAAAGAACGAGAATTGCCTCTAAATTACGTTTTTAAATTGTAAGTTACAAAAGGCATCATAATTTTGTGGCAGTGTAGATGTCAACATGTAATTGTAGTGATTCACTGCGAAATGTAATTCCTCTTAGCTCATAAAAATTATTTCGTAATTTGGAATGAAACTTAAGATATTATAGATCTTCCGGTGAAACGAGGCAGAGACGTCAATTGAGCGGTCACCTGACATTTTCTTTCTTGTTCTCGCAAGTCTTTCAAGGAGGCTTGCACCTTCTATAGCCCTATTCTGTAGGGGTTTCTTGTGCTATGTAGCATTTTAATTCTCTTACGCTGGTGACAAAATGCTGCATAACACACCTCGAGCTTGTGCTGAGATTCATCAGGCGTGTTATTTTGCGCTAGGTGCGCGATTGGCTGTGTAATAATCGGGTTAAATGGGATATAACAAGTTGTATTTATGACTGACTATTAGCTGGACCGGTACAGGTTGGGGTGAATAGTTGGGGTGAAAGTTCACTGGGTAACTCAAACTGTAATGGTCACGAGATACGGCTCGGGAGTTGCTGATACAGAAGGGGCTTCTAGATAGATGGTGGAAGCGTGGTGTCGGCATTTCGATCGCTACGCAAAGTCTAGTGACTTGTCTTCGCGATGTCCTTACGAGGACTTGCGGGAACAGAGTTTACTTTTTTGGACAAAGATACACAAGAGAACTATGATCGTGCAGTGGCTGCTTTGGGTGATTTCTTTAAAAAAAAAACGGACGTGATTGCATATCAGCATAAATTCGACACGATGACTAGGGTTAAAGATGAATCAGTGCTTGAGTTTGTTGGTCATCGTCGTAACACCTTGAAAAAGGCTTATCCAACGATGGATGGTGTGAGTCAAGAAAATGATTGTCGACCGTTTGATGGATTATGTGGAGTCGAGAGATCTGCGTATGCAGCTATACTCATTGAAGGTCCCTCTGTGGACAAAGCAGTAGAAGTCATTCGTGGGTACGAACGAGCACAAGAGGCCCGCCACAAAGTTAAGGTTGTTGCAGAATTGGAATCTTCCGGAGAAGCTGACATTGCAGCTCTGGCGTCAACTTCAATGGAACAGGGATTGGCCAATATTGAAAAACAAATAAACCAGCACTTTCCGCTGTGGAGAAAATTATGGAAAAGATGACAACAAATTCCTTAAATCGTCCCATTTCGAACAGAAGGTGGAATAAACCAAAGACGCCACAATTTCGGAGAACCTAGCCACTTCTGGGCAACATGTACCAAACCCAGGAAGGCAGATGGCGTTGAAACTGACATCACGAGGAACCAGGGAAACTACCACTAACTGGAAGTTGGTCTCCGTCTCCAATTAAGCCGTCAAATGGAGCCGATTTGGATTTTACTATTTCGGGTGTAAGTGTAGCTGGATTTGTTGTGGTGAGACGTTTGTTTCTATGCTTGATGACTCTGGATCGGAGAATTAGTGAAATCGTGCCTGGTGTATGACTCAATTTTGGTCATCTCACTGCTTGACTAGAGACGCCAAAGCAGTCAAACTCTGAGCATTTTGGGCAGCACTGTCGTTCCATTCAAGATTAACTAGGAATAGTTTTTCCATCACGTCTTCGCTACTAATAATATTAACCAGGAAGTCATTTTGGGTAGAGACTTCTTGAAGAAATTCGGAATGGCAATTGATTTCAAGGACGGCGTGTTACGTTTCGGAAGTAAACAAAAAGCTTTTGCAAGAGAAAACCTCACAGGAAGGAGCTGTTGTGCTGTCTGAAACATTTGTGATTCCAGCTAAAAATGAACTTTTGGTGACAGCTTGTGTCTCTGATTCAATCATTGGGCAGGGATAGGTGGAGAAAAAGACTAACAGTACAGCTTCAAGTGGTTTATCCGTTGTGCGGGCATTCATTTCTGTTACAAATGCAGTGACGGCGGAACGAGTGTTTCTCAGGGGGGGCAGTGGCCATTACTGTTGAAACCCTTATCATTATTTCCATTATTTCCTTATCAATTTCCATTTTTGAGAACACGTTTCATACCCGATTTAAAGCTTTTTTCCAAGTTATCCTGAAACACATTTTAATTTATTTTGCTGCTCCAAATGTACGTCGTCTCTCTGGATTCCTGTCAACAAACTCACGCATAATGTCACACTTTTTTAGCTGCAAAGTTTCAGCTGAGTAAACATTGAGTAACATAAGATGTGTCAAACGAGCAGCAGACATTGTGGATCGTAGGTAAGTTTTTATTCGTCGAAGTGTGGAGAATGAACGTTCTGCTGATGCGGCAGATGTTGGAACTGTGAGGATAAGCTCGATTAGCTTCACAACCTCGGACAGCATGCGAAGAACGGTGGGGGATTCAGTGCGAAGCTTCTCAACGATTGCGCTCACACTATTCTCAGCGGTAAGCGCATTGAGGCATCGCAACTGCGCAGACAACTGAGGCACATCGAAATCACTTGCGTGGTCTCCCAAACACTCCTGAATCTGTGAAATGGCCTCATGGGATGTCCTGTAATCAGGTTTTGTAAGGATTTTCGTTTTCCAGGAGGTGGAAGCATGCTATGCAATTCCAAAGTGTTAGAAACATACAAAGGACACTGTTACAAATGTGCTTGTTTTAAATGACGAACACAACACATGTGTAAAGGAAAGGTTTCTTTATTCGAACAAAAAAACCACGTACAAATTAGTCTTGTCTATATCTGTCTTTCGTCACGTCTGTTCTCCGACTGTCTTGTCCAAGGGAAAGAAAAGGTGAAAGGTAAAGCATAGTGCCAAGTCGATTCGTAGAAAAAACGTCGAAGGCGTAAGCAAACGTCAAATTCCTAAAAGGGTTAATAGTCAGCGGTCGAGGTCGCAATGTCCCACGGGATAAGCCAGCGTTGGCAAACCTTCCGGATACTTTCATCCGGAACAGACACAATAGACTAAAGAGATTTGAGTCTTCTGTTGATTCCTGTATCGCACAACGCACACTCAAGCAGACACTTTTCCAGGGGGGGCAAAATCATACCTTTGCCCCCCCTGGAAAATTTTAGGGGGGGCAGCTGCCCCCTCTGCCCCCCCAGTTCCGCCGTCGCTGTACAAATGGACGCATTCCGGTGAGGTTTATGAACGTCACTGATCAACCTGTTCGCTTAAAGTCAGGTACAACCGTGGGGGGTTTCACACCAATGAAAGATTTAGTAAATGAGCCGTAATGGCAAATGTCGACCAAAGTATTCATGAAATCAAACAAACCGGTCCGACCAAAGGTTTGATGACATTCCTCCCTCTTTTCCTCCCGTCTAAGACCTTAACGAGTAGTCAGCTGGATGAACTAGAAGCTTTCTTACAGAAGCACAAAAGTATTTTGTCGCTACACCCAAGTGATTTGGGTAGGACTACTTACTTCAAACATTGTGTTCCCCCCAGAAGGATTCCGGTGCACTGGAAACCACAGTTGGACACTATGGTTCACGATCCATTGGGACAGGGAGTTATTTCACCTTTTTCCAGCCCTTGGAGTTCGCCTATTATTATGGTTAGGAAAAAAGATGGAACTCTTCACTTATGTGTGGATTACCGGGCTTTGAATAATGTGACGGTCAAGGACGCTTATCGTCTTCCGAGAATTGACGATACCTTGGACGCTTTGGCCGGAGCGAAGTATTTCGCTACACTGGATCTGGTAAGCGGTTACTATTAACTAGAAGTTGAGGCAGAAGATCGGCAGAAACTGCATTTTAAACACCCCAGGCTTGTTTGTGTTTAATGTTATGCCGTTTGGACTGTGCAATGGACCAAGTAGTTTTCAGCGACTCATGGAGCTTGTCCTTAGAGGATTGCTATATAATGTTTGTCTAATTTATTGGACGATAATCTTTATTTCTTATATGGATGTAATCTTTAGCCGAACCTTCGAGGAACATTTAGCCAGACTCGTTGAAGTTGGCCAGCGGCTACAAGATGCCAATTTCAAGATTAAACCGAGTAAATACAAGCTATTCCGGGCAACAGTCGCCTTCTTTGGGCATATGGTGAGTGAACAGGGAATACAAACGGATACGGAGAAGGTCAGGGCTATTGCGGAGTGGCCCAGACGTAATGACGCGGATGAGTGAGTGATTACCATCCTCAAAGTGATGGTTTTATCGAGCGAGAGAACCGAAAGATACTGTCCGGATTAAGAAAGCTTCTTGATCGAGGTGAAGACTTTTTTTACCAAGGTCTTATTAGCGTATCGGTCCGGTATCTAAGCATCAATCGATTAAAATCCGGCGAAGTTACATTTAGGGCGTGAATTGCTTTTGCCTGCCGATGTAGTTTTTTCAAGCGGGTAACGTGAATAAAACGGGGACTTCGGCTTCTGAATATGCCAACAAGTTAGAGCTAGATTTGGATTCATTATATCGAAAAAGCAGGAGAACGGTTGCTTGCGGCTCAAACTCGACAGAAGGAATATTATGATCGTGAAGTTGCTGGAAAACGTTGCAAGTGAGTGATCTTGTGTGGGGTCATGCCTCTGTTCCCAAAAGGGGAAGATCTCCAAAATTCCACAGGCCGTGGACTGGTCCGTACGTCATTGTCGAGAAAATTTCTAAAGAAGTTTTCCGAGTTAAGCAACAAAATTTCGGGAGCTCGCAGAGTGCTGCATTTTAATAATATCAAATCTTGCGAGGCTGAAGAAGAATTAAAATCCGAAGTGACGCCTGCAGTAATCGGACATCCTGTCGTAATGGCTTCGGAACGTCCTGCATCGCCAAACTTTTGGAAACGTTTGACTTCTGGTGCATTCTGGACAGTGACGGTGAAGAAGAAGACTGATAATGATGAAATAGGCACTAGTAGCCCTGAAGCTGAGAACGTCCCTGAGCGTGTGAGCGGTTGTAATAGAAGACCACCGCAAAGGCTAATGTATGTGGAACCTGGACGTTCATTGGGTTTTAGTTTAAAAGTGTAAACTAGAGAATAGCGGGCGTTGGTTCTATTACGACTGACTTTATCAACCAAGTGTGAGACTATGTACATAAGTACAACCGGGGTCAGATAAGGTCACGTAACATTTGGCAGAGTCCAGGTAAGGTTAATATACAAGTCATACAAAAGTCAGCACAAGCATCACATAGAAAGGTTACTCACTAATCCCAAGGTACCTTATACAGCGTAATACCATAAATAATAAAAGTATTCCTTTGTTACAGAAGTTAGCGATAGCGGATTGTAATATAATGAAGGAGAAGGTTACGTCTTTTACGTAAGTGAATGTACATATTTCCTTGACCATTATTACCTTTGAGTCTAAAGCTTACTGGAATAATTCTTGAACTAGGAACTGACCATTGTGACCTTTCCCTTGCACAGTGCCGAGCAAAATCCTATATCGAGCAAACCACGGAGGTCTAATTACGCCTCTCGAGGCTTATTAACCTTCATAAGTGGGGAAAAGGCTGGAACCAATCGCTTACTAGGTGAAAGACCGCGAAGTTTACAGAATTGAGATAGGATTGAGAAAAGCGGATATACTATAATATATATTTCGAACGTTACAGTTTCACATACGGGTTGTTGGCGAGTATGCCGAGCATGCTGTATAGCTCCTCGGAATTTACTGCCTGATAAAGTAAAAAGCAATAACCTTCCATTATGTAATCCAGTTTCACTTCTGAAAATGCTACGTCAACTAAGTGAAGATAAAAAAGGTGTAATTCTTGGATTGCGAATGTCAGGATCATCGTTACAGGAAATAACGACTTAATGTGTCCAAAACTTACAGTAGCTAATTAATTGTTGCTTTACTAAATAAAAAGGTATGATAATTTTCAAATTGTTATTCATAATTTTTTACATTAGTACTCTTACGTTAGGCTTAATTAGTTTTTTACATTAGGCTTAATTAGTCCTCTGTGGTTTGTGCTTTCTCAGCCTCGAGAACGGCGGGGGAACAAACTTTTTACGAGCCCAAACGGTGAGTTCAATCCGCAAGGAAGCGCGTTGTTTAACAGTCGGTCTACTACTGCAATTCATGACTTCGACAAAGGACCCACTGAGTGCCACGATATTACGCAATCATCAACCTGGGGGACGTACTAAGTCCGTTAACTGGGATGGGGGGTGGGGGGGCGTTACATACTTTTGATAGCATGACATCTAAGCTTTCGCTTTTCAAGTTTTCAGCGATTACGCGAAGATATTTTATTCCTTCGCTACAATTTTACAAACCTAATACATGTGACGTTGTAAATTTTCAAATACTTCTTTCGAAATGGTCGGGGGCCGGATAAAAGCCTCTCGGGGGCCGCCAGTTGGACGGACCTGGGATGCGTTTTATTGGGAAGTGATCCGTTCACCAGTTCTTCAGTTGGACAGCTCTCGTTGACAATAAAACGGACGTTCTGCGGGTCGCCGTTCAACTTGCTGAGTTGAGCGAGCCTTGATAGTAAAACGCCCGTCAAGTTTAGGGGTGGGCTTAAGGATCGTTCAGAGCTCTACTATGCACAAGGGACGCAGTTGAACGGAAAGCCGTTTTCGAGTTTCGCGCCAAGTCATCCCGTTGAGCTGTTCACCCTAAACTCCCGTCCAGCTGATCCCCGTCCACGCGAAAGTGCCAGTTGAGCCAACTGGCCAACCCAGTTACTCAGTTCCGTTCATAATAAAACGCACCCAAGGTTTTCTACATTGTCTGTAGAAAAGGTACGTAAAATGATGGATTTCGCCCATTCTTGCAGCTAGGGAGTGAATTTGGTAACGACTTTATAAAACGCACCCCTGGTATATATGATCTAAGGCTTGAATGTGTTTATTGTTGCGAATACCGTTAGATGGCAGTGTTCGGGAATTCGGCCGGCTCGAACACTACCGCGCCAAGGGGGTAAGGTCCCTGTCAGAAGTCTGTTACACCAAAATGCAGCGAAAAGGAAGGACTGCATAGGGGAGTCCTTGCTGCTGATTGGCTGTAAGATTGCAAAGCAAGTCCTTGTCGCTGATTGGCTGTACATTACAGATCGATATCGTTGGTTAAGCTTATTGACTAAGAACTTCTCAAATGGCAATACAATATTATAAACATGAATCAATTACAACCAGCAGCGGTATATACGAATTTGAGAACTTGGTGTATTGAACACGTACTTTTTTTTAGGACTAATGTGATCTTATCGTTGCGCTTAATCAAATATTATAATTTCAGTTTATATCTGATGTAAAATGCAATTTTTTTACAAGTCGGAACTTGTAATATCTGGGCTAATGGCAGTAATACGGAACTAATTATTTATCACGACATAGGCGCAATTCACGTTGGAAACGGCTGTTCTGATCATGGAAATGCCATACATTCAGTTTAAGGATTTACTTGTTATTTTATTATTGTCCTGTTTAGTACGTGCTTCACTTGATATTCTTTCGAGTACTTTCTCTAGAAAGGAAACTTTCCCCGCTGAATATATATATATATATATATATATATATATATATATATATATATATATATATATATATATATATATATATATATATATATATATATATATATATATATATATATATATATATATATATATATATATATATATATATATATATATATATATATATATATATATATATATATATATATATATATATATATATATATATATATATATATATATATATATATATATATATATATATATATATATATATATATATATATATATATATATATATATATATATATATATATATATATATATATATATATATATATATATATATATATATATATATATATATATATATATATATATATATATTATATAATCGTTATATATATAAATATGTGCATTTTCTAAATGGTCGCTATGATCCGGTTATAATTCGGATTAATGTTTAAAAATTTCCCGCTTGGTCTCCGCTAAGGCAAAGAAATCGATCAAGTCCATTTCTATCGATTTACAGCTCAACTCCGTTTTTCTTAGTTCCCGCTGTCTCAAGAAGTTCTGGCCAACCTCCTCCTCTCATGGGGTTAGCCTGGGGCTCTCGAAAGTGGTAACAAACTTTCCGTAAGGAAAGGCCTCAATGTTCTCTCTATTTATTATTACTCTATGTACCGGGGCATGGGTGGGT